>ONZH01024480.1:0-383922 GCA_900303285.1 Rhinella marina | reverse complement strand
AGTGTCGCTCCGTTCTTATTTTTTGATGACGACTTTGCTAAGTGCAATATGTTTTTTGCTGCCATCCTGGGTTTCTTGGGTTTTGTTTGGGTGGGGGGGAGAGTCTGACGGGGAGACGGCTTCAGGTGGCACTGGTGTCTCTGGAAGGTCAAGTATGACCTCTTTTGTGTATCCTGTACTATCTTGGTTCTATGTTGATGATGGCGGGGTAAACTTAATATTATTGGCTGGAATGTACGAGGGCTGGGCGAGGCAAACAAACGTACTGCAGTCTGTTTAAAATCTGCAAAGGTATCATCCGGCTATTGTATGTTTGGCGGAAACACATTTGATCCCTGCAACTACGGGTTTCTTGAAAAGGGCATGGGTGGGGCATGCCTTTCATTCAACTTTTACTACCCACTCTAGAGGCGTGAGCATTCTGGTCCATAAAAATGTGCCGTTTTGTTTGTCACTCCTCTGCTATTGATAAGATGGGCAGGTTTGTCTGTCTTTTCTGTACATGTTATCGTACTTCTCTTATTTTAGTCGCTATTTATATTCCGCCACCATACAATAGTACAGTTATTAAGGAGGTAATGTCCTTTGTGGAAATGTGTCCAGTATGCCCTATTCTATGTGTCGGTGATTTTAATGTTTGTCCTCCTACACCGTTATTGGATAGGTTTGGCAGTCAGTATCACATGGGTACTCCTAGTGACGCATCTTTTGCAGTATTACTATCTGAACTTAATTTGATTGATGTCTGGAGAACACGCAAATCCAGGTGTTCGCAATTATTCTTGTCATTCGGTATCACACAATACTCTATCCAGAATAGATTTGGCCGTGGGTATTATGATATTATGTCAATGGTGACCGATGCTGAATACTTCCCTCGTACCCTTTCTGACCACTCTCCTATCCGGGTCTCTCTTGCAATGGTTCCTAGGAATCCATTTGGTGTGGGTGTCTGGAAACTTAACCCCTTCTGGATACAATTGGTGGACAGCAATGATGAACTTAAAGGCGAGATTGTGCGTTTCTTTGTTGAAAACGAGGGATCGGCATCCAAAGGAATTATTTGGGATACGTGTAAGGCATATCTTAGAGGCTTGTTTATCCAGCGCATTAGTAGACATAAAACGAAATCCAGGCAGACATTGGCGGAGTTGCAACGTAAAGTAGTAGACTCGGAGGCTCAATATATTGCGTTGCCCAATTCGGTTACTGAGAACTCCTGGAAGCTAGCACAGCGACAGCTTAATGAACATCTCCTTACATCTGCGGATAATAAACGCTTCTTTCTGCAACTAAAGTATATTTGAGGCTGGGGAGAGAGTTCAGGTAAACTCCTTGCCCAGATCGCGCATGCTCAGGGGGGCGTTTCTAGAATTATGAATATTACGGATGAGGATGGTTCCTTAGTTACTGAGGATGGAGAAATCTTGAGAGTTTTTTTCATACTTTCTACCGGTTCCTTGTATAAATCCAGACTGGAAAACACCACGGAAGACATAGCCATCTATCTAGATGGGTTACAGCTTCCGACATTATCAAAAACTGACTCTGATTTCCTGGATAAACCTCTGGCATTGGCGGAATTAGAAGTGGCGCTTAAATCCTTCCCTAACGAGAAGGCACCGGGTGTGGATGGACTACCCACTGAACTCTTTAAGAAATATAGCAATATACTTCTGCCTCATTTGCTTGATGTTTATCTAGAAGCCTATCAGAGTGGTGGATTGCCGGACTCTATGAAAGAGGCCATAGTTGTGGTACTTCCTAAGCCAGGGAAGGACCCCACCCTGCCAGACTCCTATCGTCCTATTTCTTTGTTGACATCTGACATTAAAATTCTGGCAAAGGTGTTAGCGAACAGGGTTCAGTCTGTTATTTCCACAATTATTCATAATGACCAGTCTGGATTTATGCCTACTAAGTCAACCTCAATAAATCTTAGACGACTGTTTCTGAATATCCAAAGGAAAATGGATTCTGCGAGTCATAGGGCTATTTTATCATTGGATGCCGCCAAAGCTTTCGATAGCATTGAGTGGACATATTTGTGGGAAGTCCTGAAAACATATGGGGTTCGGTGAGGTGTTTATCAAGTGGGTCCAATTGTTGTACCATAATCCTAGGGCGCGGATTAGAGCTAATGGCACTACGTCGCAATCGCTTTTGTTAGAAAGGGGTACCAGACAGGGATGTCCACTGTCACCACTCCTATTTGCGATTGCAATTGAACCCCTTGGCATGTGCGATTCGGGCATCAACGCAAATACATGGGTTTCCTTTGGGATCGAGAGAGGAGCGTGTTTCATTGTACGCAGATGATATGCTCATCTACTTGAGAAATGTGGACCAATGTATCCAGCCTGTTATGTCTTTAATTCAGGAGTTTGGTGATAGATCTGGATTGCGTATAAATTGGGACAAGTCAATTATGTTTCCTTTGGATCCAATCCCTTCTGATATGCCTCTGGTTCGGTACAGCTTCAAATATCTAATTCCTTTAAATATTTGGGAATTGTGGTGTCTCGTAATGTGCGCAATTATATCAAGGATAATATTGACCCCTTATTGCTTTCCTTGACAGAGAAAATTAATGCTTGGTGTAAATTACCTATGACGGCGGTTGGCAGGTGTAATATACTCAAAATGATAGTTATGCCAAAACTTTTGTATGTGTTACATAACTCCCCGCTCTGGATCTCGCAGAGGATATTCTTTAAAATAAATACTTTGTTTCGACAGCTTATTTGGAAAAAGAAGGCTGCTCGAATTAGAATTGAAACCTTACAGAGGGGCAAAGGAGAGGGGGGATTATAAATCCCTAACACCTTCTTATATTTTCTGGTGGCTCAACTGCAACAGTTTGGGGGATGTAATACTTCCAGAGGGAGATAAGGGGCGGCTACGCAAATAGTAGCGCATGTGGCAGAATGTGTGTCACCGGTTGAGATTCTGGAGAACAAAGGGCTGCTGGCATCGGTGGGTGACTTACCTACTTTGACTCTAATGCACAAGACATGGCAATCTTGCAAAAAGTTGCTGTCTATCCAAGGTTTTACCAGAGTAACTCCACTCTGGAACAATCCACTATTACCCGAGATATTTCGTTTGGAGGGTTTCTCACCGTGGAAAAATAGGGGGGTCATCTTTCTGCACCAGTTACAGAAGGATGGCGAATTTAAATCCTTTGAACAACTAAGAGATGAATTTTCCCTCCCCCGGCAATCTTTTTACCAGTTTTTACAATTACGCCATGCTTATCATGCGCAATCTAAGTTAACTCCGTTAACTTGTGCACAGGTGCCCCTTCTACAGCAGCTGCTCTCTGGAGTCTCGATGCGGGGTATCATATCTCTGGTCTATAGACACCTTTTTGCTAAGTCCATGGGTGGCTCGTCTCTGTTGGTAAAAACTAAATGGGAAAAGGATGTAGGCTCATTGACAGACGAACAGTGGAAATATGTTCTTGGGTTAGCGCCTCAATTAACAGTCTGTGAAGGACAAAGAATGTCTCAGTTACTGCTTATACACCGTGTGTATAAATCACCTGTGTTTCTTTTTAAGCTCGGAATCAGGACTGATTCTTTGTGTCCTAGGTGTGCCCATCCTAATGCCACGTTATTGCATGTGTTTTGGGACTGCAGCATGCTCTCTGGCTTCTGGAAGTCTCTATTGGGGCTCATTAGGAAGATATATCATGCGGAGATTCCCTGTACTCCCAGGGCATGTATTTTGGGTATATTTCAGGCTAGAGTCCACAATAAGAAATTGGGTATCCAACGATTATTATTTCAGGCCCGTGTATTGATTGCTAAACATTGGCCAAGGTCCCCAACCTCCCTCTCTTGTAGAGTATCTGAACAGAATGAGGCTGATATTGAGATTGGAAAAAGGGGTTTATACTAAACGCAAATGTGAAAAGAAATACGTGGCAATGTGGGATCCATGGATATCTGCTGAGTTTGACACCCTAGTACCTCTCAGCCCTTGTGACGCCAGGTAGATGATGCGACCTGGTGGACCAATTAAATTGTAGAGCTTGATTGGCACCGTTTGTGTGCTTGTTTGCCGTCTCTCCGTCAGGTTGGGGGGGGTGGGAGTTCGTTGTCATGTGCTTATTGTGCATAAGTGATTTCATATGATTTATTGTCAATTCATCGTAATGATATGTTTTGCATATTTACAGTGCTGAATATTTTTAATAATGGTCACCTGCACGTTTATTTTTTTTTTATATATATGTTTATTTTTCAAAAACGTGTTAATAAAAATTATCTGATTTAAAAAAAAAACTTTTACTTTGTTGCTGTGTCTCTGTGTCTGTCTTTATGGCACGTAGCTGAACAGAGAATGTAGACTATTTGCAGACTTGCCACTTAGGGCTTGCACTGCAAGTAGGCAGTGAAAGTGGGTTAGGTTCCAATCAGGGCTCACTCTATGCATATTTCCTGCCTACTGTGCTGACAGTATAACTCGCTGTACATTTTTTCCCAGGTGACTTAGAGCCATGGACCCCATGTCAGTACTAGCCACCGAGATGGAGCGCATTGTACAGCTAGTACAGGTCTTGGCAATGGGGGTTCCACAGCAGGAGTCCTGTCTACCTCTCAGTTCAGCTCCTTCACCTGTAGAGCCTCAGGTAGAGCTTCCTGATCAGTTCACTGGAGACTGTAAATGCTTTACTACTTTTAGGGAAAGTTGTAGACTATATTTCCATCTTAAGCCTTACTCACCGGAGTCGCAGAAGGTGGGCATCATTATGTCCCTACTTCAGTGAAATCCTCAGGGGTTGGCATTTTCTCTACCGCCCAACTCCCCTGAACTATTTTCTGTTCATTGTTTTTTTTTACTTCTTTGAGCCTGCCATATGATGAACTGGGCGGCTTATGCTGGGAGCCAGCTACAGTCCCTTAGTCATGGTAAGCGACCAGTGGAGGAGTGCTGTGCCGAGTTCTGTAAATGGTGTACTGCCTCCGGTTGGAACAATCTTGCTCTTTGATCCCAATGTAGACTCATCAATTACGATTCTGCCCTGTGAGACCGAAGCGTCAGCGTCTGAGTGACAATTGGAGAAGTCGTTCAGATGCACTGGTATTTCCCAAGAAATGTGGTAGAGTGTTGCTGAGAATGTTCTCTTTTTGTTATGTATAATTTGCCTGCTGACATTTGGGGTTACCCCGTTTGAGGAGGAGGGCTACATTCCTGGGTTCATCAGGGATTTCCAGGAAGTGTTTTCTACGGAGGCTTCTGAAGCCTTGTCACTTTTTCATCAAGAATACAACTTTGCCATTGAGTTGGTCCCTGGAGGTTAACTCCCTAAGGGATGGATTTTTAACCTATCTGGCCTTGAGAGACTGGCTATGAGAGAGTACATCCAAGATAGTCTAAAGCAGGGATGCCCAACCTGCGGCCCTCCAGCTGCTTGAAAACTACAACTCCCAGCATGCCCTGCTGTAGGCTGATAGCTGTAGGCTGTCCTGACATTCTGGGAGTTGTAGTTTTGCAACATCTGGAGGGCTGCAGGTTGGGCATCCATGGTCTACAGAAAGGGCACATCAGTACATCAGTTTTTCCTGTAGAGGCTGGTTTCTTTTTTTGTTAGTAAGAAGGACGGGGGTTATGCTTTTGTATGGAGTATAGGAAACTTATACTCCGGAATCAATACCCCTTTCTTTTTATTCCTGATCTATTTAATCAGATGGAGTTCAATGGTTCTACGAAATCGACCTGAGGGGATCCTACAATCTGGTTAGAATCAGGAGGGGGGATGAGTGAAAAACGACATTCAACACCCCTGAGGGGCATTTTGAACACCTGGTGATTCCCTTTGGGCGGTGTAATGCCCTAGCCATATTTCAAAACCTGGTCAACAACATGTTTTGGGAGTTTCTGGGGCATTTTATTGTGATGTATTCGGATGATATAGTGGTATTTTCCCCTGATTGGTCATTGCATGTATGGATCCATTTTGTATGGATCCTGCTAAGGTGAATGCTTTTGTTGAGGCCTACGTCTCTCAAGGCCCTTCAACAGTTTCTTGGCTTTGCCAATTATTATATAAAATTTATAAAACATTTTTCTGTCATTGCTAAACTGTTGACTGATTTGACTAGGAAAGGGGCCGATCTTCTCCATTGGTGTCCTGAGGCTGTGCCTGCCTTTGAAACCTTAAAAGAGAGTTTTTTTTCTCATATAGCCTGATGTGGCAAAACCTTTTGTTATTAAGGTGGATGCCTCTGAGACAGGTGTTGGCACTGTTATGGATATGAAGACTGAAAGACATGAAGCCATTACAAGATGGTGTCGGCTCCGGGACTACTCCTGCTCTTATCTATAGTTTACATTCTTTAGCTGGACTAGATGTGCAGAACTGGAACTTTATTTTGCATTACTAACCAATAAAATATAGTATAACCCTCAGGAGAGCAATGCCCCTCCCTGGGGTATATAGACTGTGTTCCTTCCTCTAATAAACAAGAACTACTTTGACCTTACCAGGTGTCAGTGTTGTTTCTTCCATGCATTTTAATATCCTAGGATTACTTTAATTTGGAGCAAAGAAACAAACCCTAAGGCTCTGGTTGAGAGCCATCCACATCAGTTGGCGTCCCTGTGTGGGCTCGAGGGAATTTAACTTTTGTAGTCAAAGGAGCAGACTACCAGAGTGCGGTGCACGGTCGCTTGAGGGACGGGACTGCAGCCCCAAAGAGAAGGTAAGAAAACTGATTATCTTACCTACCTCTTGTCGAGGTTGCACTGCATTACGGTAGTCATTTCTGCTGGATAGAAGATACCAGTTAATTAGCAGCTTTGTCTGAAGTTGAAACCTCGAGCTTTAATAACCTGAGAGAGAGCCCGAGACAGAAGGGGCGATCCGCTGATAGGGAGGTTGTGTAATTCCTGTACTGGCTACCCTAAGTGACCAGTGACAGATGCGGTAGAACCTTAAAGCTAGTAGACCAGATGTGGAGAACTAGCCAGTGTACAGTCCATGCGGTCAGAAAACTGAGTCTGATTGAGACTAACCCCTCCCCTGTCAGGCGTGCTGTTTGTCTGTGTATTGTCTGCCTGGCTCTGTACTTGAAGTTTGAGATTGAGACATGGGTGGTAACACAGTGTCAATGTTACCCGGAGAACGGACAGCCTCGCAGGTGGTGGCTGAAGAGGAAGGAAAGAGAAATGTGAAAAACTGTAAGAAGTGACCAGGCCCCCGAAACTAGTGCCTGTGCCACCGGTGACTCCATTGTACCCTGTGTTAAACAATGATGGCTCTTATTATGTACCAGTCCCAGTGGCTGCACCTCCTCCGACAGAAAGTACCAACCCAATTCCCTTGTTTATAGCGGGGGAAGGAGTAAAACAACAAACAAACCCCAGAGACAGCAGGCCAGGGAGTTGAGGATGAGCCTGAGGAGAACCCCCATCCGGATTATGGAGGGGCAAGGGGGAAGGAGTGGCGAGGAAGAGAGAGAGTACAGGGAACAGGCGGAGGCCGCCCTCCAGAGGATGGGCGAACAACTGGACTAAGTGCAGAGACAATTGCGTCACGTCCAAGAGACCCAACATCGCCAGCGCCCCCGCCCCCCTCCCCCTTCGGGGGTGAAGTAGCGCTGGAAGTACGTGGTGGGACTGACTAACATAAAGGCAGGGGATTCTTTCTGGCTGCTCATGGAAAGGGCCATTCGACCCCCCGCTTATGGGTCAGAGGAGTGGCAACAAAATTATGACGCCGGTGAAGAGTTTGTGCAGGAGATTGGGGGAATGGGCCCACCAGTGACTAGCCAGTCAGTCAGTTCAATTTCAGGATCTTAAAGAGGACCTTTCACCACTCCTGACATGCCTGTTTTAATAGCGTTATGCATTCCCCATGTAATAACAATTCTGGAACATCTATTCTTATGTCTGTATGTTGTGCCATTCCTTTATTATTTGCACTAGAAGTTATGAATGAATTGCTATTTGTCTTCAGTAAGGGAACAGAGGGGAAGTAACAAGTAAGGGGTGTGTATCTGCACAGACTGACTCTGGCCAATCAGTGCTGCCATGTTCAGACTGTGCAGGGACACACCCCTCAACTTGTTACCACCCCTCTGTTCTCTTACTGAAGGCCATCCTTGACATCACAGAGCCTGCCACCCCCCCGTCAGCTCTAAACGTTTCTGGGCCTAGTCACATACCGCAGACCCTGGATCTTGGATGCCTCTATCCTGATGCAACCCTTATATAACTATATCACGCACTCTCCTTTTTACCTCACCCAGGAGGCCAAGGAGTCATTCTAATAGCTCAAGACTGCGGTGTCCTCTTCACTGGGCCTGGGTATCCCAAACTATGAACTCCCTTTCAGACTATATGTGATGGAAAGAGAAGGCCATGTGACAGGAGTCCTGACTCAGAGTCAAGGAGGCCGGAACAGACCTTTGGGTTATTACTCTGCCCGTTTGTACCCAGTAGCCAGAGGCTCTCCTTCATGCATCAGGGCCATACATGCCTGCCACCTGCTACTGGACAAGACCTCTGACCTTGTTCTGGGACATCCCTTGCAAGTTTTGGCACCTCATGATATCTCTACCAACCTACAACAAACGCAGCCCAGACATCTCTAAGCTACATGTCATCTTCGTATGCAGTGCTCACTACTGCTGCCTGACACAGTAAAAATCTCCAGATGTCATGTCCTCAAGCCTGCTTCACTTCTCCCCTTTCCTCAAGGGGGGATGGAAGAAGGAGGACACGAAGATGAAGACCCCAATTTGTCAGAGGATGAATATTATGGCCCAGACCATCATGATTGCTTTGAACTTATCAAACAGGAAACTGAACCACTGGCTAACATTTCAGAAACTCCTTTACCGGACCCTGAGCTCTTACTCTTTGTGGATATATCCAGGTTTGTTGATGATCAGGGAAGATATCACACTGGGTTTGCAGTGACCTTTTCACCTGAAGTCATCAAGACTCAAGCCTTACCCCCAGATATGTCAGCATAGGAGGCAGAAGTCATAGCCTTCACAGAGGCATATAAACTCTCCCAGGACACCACAGCAAATATCTACACGGATTCAAGATATGCCTTTGGAGTGGCCTATGATTTTGGACCAATATTGAAAAGCAGTAACTTCATTACTGCGAATGGCACTCCTATCAAGAATGCAAAATCAGTAGAGAAGCTGATGGAGGCTCTGGGCCTCCCCAA
Source organism: Rhinella marina (assembly GCA_900303285.1). Lineage (NCBI taxonomy): Eukaryota > Metazoa > Chordata > Amphibia > Anura > Bufonidae > Rhinella > Rhinella marina. Next base: position 374,729 of record ONZH01024480.1, on the reverse strand, counting down.
GCAACTGGCCATATTGAAGGTAAAAGCTCACACTAAGGTAGACACCCAAGAGACTAAGGGCAATGCACTGGCAGATGAAGCTACAAAGAAGGCAGCCATGGAGGAAAGGGAAAAAGTAATGACTCTGGTGGCGCAGACCAGATCCAAATCTGCAGAGGGTATTCCCCACTCGCTCTTCATAACCAGGGAAATGCTCCAGGTCATGCAAGAGAAAGCATCAAATGAAGAAAAGGGAGTATGGGAGGAGAAAGGAGCAGATATGGGAAGTGACATGGATTGGATCTGGACAAAGGGACATCTGCTCTGTTTACCAAGAAGCTTGTACCCTACAGTGACGGTTTGGGCCCATGGGCCAACTCACAAGAGTAACACTGCAATGAACAATCTTATATCCTCCATTTGGCTTGCTCCTGGCATATCCATATTCATAGCCAGGTATGTCTACAGCTGTCTGATTTGTGCCAGTTGCAACCCTGGAAGAATGGAAAAAGTTCCAGTAAAATTTTCACCTAAACCACTCTACCCATTTCAAAGGATCCAGATTGACAACATACAGATGCCGCCTACACAGAGGTTCCAGTATGCCATAGTGGTCATAGACATGTTCTTTGGATGGCCTGAAGCGTACCCTGTGAAGAATCAGACTGCCAAGACTACTGCTAAGAAGCTACTGAATGAAATAGTCTGCAGATATGGGGTACCTGAAACTATAGAGAGGGACCAAGGAACTGCCTTTACTGCGGATGTGGCCCGGGAGATCTGGGAGGCCCTGGGGACTCTGCTGGCTTTCCATACGCCATACAGACCGCAAAGTAGTGGTAAGGTGGAAAGAATGAAGCTAGAAAGTCTGCCCATAGCCTTGTTCAGTGTGAGACATAACCCAAGGGGTAAAGAGAAACTGTCCCCCCTTTGAAATCCTGTTTGGTTGTGCTCCTAGGCTAGGCCAGTACTTTCCCCAAGAGTTAGCCTTGCAACATGATTGCTTGTCTTCTTATATGTCTGTTTTGTGTAAATATCTCATTGATCTACATTTCCGAGTCTTCTCTTTCCTTCCAGACCCAAAGTGTATCCCTGGCACACACAATCTACAACCAGGAGACTGGGTGATGGTGAAGAAGCACGTCATAAAAAACCCTAGAATGTCAGTTTGACGGTCCATTCAAGTTCTATTGACGTCTCCCACCTCAGTGAAACTTGAGGGGAAGAAAACGTGGACCTATGCCTCCCACTGCAAACGAGTGAAGTTCCCCCTGGCTGGAGAGAATCCAGAGCCAACTTCATCACAATGATATCCTTTCTTGTGATTTTAGCTGCAGGGGGGGGGTCAATGGGAGAAAATGTGAAGAGATAATATTTACTCTTTGATTTAATACCACAGTGCCTATGCAGATATTTGAATTTTGATTATTGTAGTGTAGGTTGTTGTCTTTCTTGGAGTACATCCCAGGAAAAGGTGCAGTAGTACTTGTGTGTCATGAGAACAGGGAATGAATGGTGCCACGGGTGGCATGATGTGTTAGTGAACACAGGGCCTGACTGGGGATACTATTTAAAAGAAGGACAGGAACGGGTAGACAGACGGGGTCATTCCCTCTCCAGCAGAGTAACATTGGCAGTGAAAGGAAACTGCATTCCAAATCAGTTCATAGGGAGCAGATGCCAGACCATCATACTGACCGTGAGTAACCCCCAACCTACTGACATGGGTCTATATGTTCTGGGAAGGTATACCCCCCAAGGGCCCCAAATGCCTCTTTTCTAATTAAACTGGAAGAGCTTTAAAAACAAGCCTAAACCCCTTGAGACCACCCCTTCCCCTGGTAAAACTAATCCCTTGTTACCTTCTCAGTACGACCTGATAGCTAGGGCTCCTTATACCATGCAGGAGACAATGGCTATGGAGACAGGATTTTCAGATCATAATTTGTGGTTAGAATGGGCCAGATATACAGCTTCCCAGATAAACTGTAATGGATGCATCACTTGTGCCCCTTCCCGGTCACATTTGGGGACTGTGCCCCTTCCCTTAGGGCCTGATCATTTCTCCTGTTTCCTAAGTATATATGCCAATCAGACGGTCAATGACACTGCCTGCCAAACTTGGAAGGGCCTGTACCCGTTGTTAAAGAAAGCCCCTGCCCCTGGAGAGGGAATCACCATTTACAAAGGAAAATACACATGGTTTGAGGTAGAGACAAAGGGGGGAAAGGACATGGGTAAGTTCCCTGAAGGATATTGTGGAGAAGTCATAAATACCACTGGGGCAGATTATCAGAACTATCTTATGAATCAGTCTCTGGGGGACGTGGTGTGGTTGTGTGCTGACAGGAAGTTGAGGGCAAGGATGGAAGTTATCTGGCATGGCCAGTGTGCCCTGGCTCTCATACTCATGCCCTTCCGCATCTTCGACCCCCCAGATTGGGAACTGATTCTTGACCGTCTCTGGAACCCGCATAAACAGTTCTGGGGAGATCAGGTGGCCCTCACCAGGAGAAAAAGGGAATCAAAGCCATCTGGGAGTTTGGACACACAAGTATACATAGATGTCATAGGAGTCCCAAGGGGGGTCCCCAATGAGTTCAAAGCAAGGGATCAGGTGGCAGCGGGATTTGAGTCACTTATTCCCATTGTCACCATCAACAAAAATGTGGATTGGATTAATTACATATAGTAGAATCAGCAGAGATTTGTGAACTACTCCAGAGATGCCCTGAAAGGGATTGTGGAACAGTTGGGTCCCACAAGTATTATGGCATTCCAGAACAAAATGGCATTGGACATGCTCCTGACAGAGAAAGGTGGAGTATGTAAGATGATAGGAGATACCTGTTGTACTCTTATTCCAGATAACCTGGGACCAGATGGACAAGTAATTAATGCCCTGAAAGGACTCACATATATATCTGAGGAGCTCAAAAGGAATTTGGGTGTTAGTGATCTGTGGGATGCCTGGTTTGACTGGCTAAAAGATTGGAGAAAATCTCTTGCCCAGTTAGGGGTTGTCATCTTGATAACATTAATCATGCTTGCTCTAACTGTTTGTTGTGTAATCTCTTGTGCTAGAAAACTGTTGACAAAGGCAGTGGAGAATTCCATCCTGGAGATGATCATGACTGAACCATATGATGACATCGTGAACAGCCCACCCTCACAGTACAACATAATGAGGCGGAAGTGAAGATTCCTTGGGGCTCTGTGTTTGGATGGTTGATAGGCCTGACAACTAACCTTAAAGTAGATAGTTATAGCTATAACATGTACTCTCATAATCATCGCTTAAATAGCTTAGTGTGTGGTCCCGTGTGCCCGGAGGATTTCTGACCCAGAGCTGAAGGAGAAGACCACCAAATGGACATCAGCAAAGCAGTCCCTCATGCAGTTCCAATGAAGCCCATATTAGGGGCAGAATTAGAATCTGACTTTCCTTTGTGCTAGTCCATTAACAAGGAGTCTATCTATTAGGGATAGATTGTCTTCTAAATGGTGAAGAGGACGCAGGCACAATGGCACAGATTGTTAGGCTCATTTAGATTAGGGACAGACAACACCATGTTTGGAATGGCTTCAAAGGGGGGACTGTTAAGGATATGAAGACTGAAAGAAGCCCTTACAAGAGGGCGTCGGCTCCGGGACCACTCCTGCTCTTATCTATAGTTTACATTCTTTAGCTGTACTAGATGCGCAGAAGTGAAACTTTATTTTGCATTACTAACCAATAAAATATAGTAAAACTGAGGAGAAGAATGCCCCTCCCTGCGGAATATAGACTGTGTTACTTCCTCTAATAAACAAGAACTACTTTGACCCTACCAGGTGTCAGTGTTGTTTCTTCCATGTATATTAATATCCTAGAATACCTTTAATTTGGAGCAGAAAAACAAACCCTAAGGCTCTGGTTGAGAGCCATCCATATCAGCGCAATGCTGTCTCAGGGTCCATCGCCCTCACTAATCTCAAACCCTGTGCCTTTTTTTTTCATAAGTTCCCCCCTTGTGAAGAAAAACTATGATATTGCCAACTGGGAATTTTTGGCTATGAAGTGGGCCTTTGAGGAGTGGTGGCATATCTTAGAGGGAGCTCAGCACTGTGCTAATGGATCATAAAAATCTAATCTACTTTGATATGGCCAAGTGATTGAATCTTCAACAAGCACAGTGGGCCCTTTTCTTTATGAGATTTAACTTTGTTGTGACTTTTTGCCCTGTGACTGCTAATCTAAAGACTGATGCTTTATTGTGAAGTTTTGATGATGAACAGTGTATTAATACCGAGCCTGGTAATATTCTGTCTCCTGGTGTCATGGTTGCCATATTAGTCCTGATCTAGCTGCTGAGATAAGCAGTTGTTTGGATTTGGCTCCCAACGATCTACCATCTGGTAAATTGTTTGTGCCTCTGAACTTGCACCTTAAGGTCCTGGAAGAATCTCATTGTTCTGTTTTGGCAGGTCATCCAGGTATTGTGGGGCTGAACATCTGGCTTCCCGAGCCTACATTGTCATGTGATGTGGGTGGCTTTGTCTGTCCATGTCATGTATGTGCTAGGGCCAGGGTACCAAGGAGACATCCTGCGGGTTTGCATTGTCCCCTTGCCCATTCTGCCAAGACCCCCCCCCACCCCTGGTGTAGGTCGGTCATCTGGGTTGTGATCGATGGATTCTGAAAGATGTGTCATCTTATGTCATTGAAAAAACTTCATGGTGTTAAAGCAGGCATCCCCAAACTGCAGCCCTCCAGCTGTTGTAAAACTACAACTCCCACCATGCCCTGCTGTAGGCTGATAGCTGTAGGCCGTCTGGCCATGCTGGGAGTTGTAGTTTTGCAACATCTGGAGGGCCGTAGTTTGGGGATGCCTGTGTTAAAGTATTGGCTACATCCTTAGGCTTCATTCACATGACCGTATTTTGTTTCCGTGTCCATTCCATTATTTTTGCAGATAAGATGCGGACCCATTCATTTCAATGGGTTTGCAAAAAATGCGGACAGCACGCCGTGTGCTATCCGCATCCGTATGTCCATTCCATAGCACCGCAAAAACGATCCGTTTTGCTGACAAGGATAGGCATTGTTACAATGGATCCACAAAAAAACGGATGCCATACTGAACGTCATCACTTTTCTTTACAGATCCGCAATTTGCGGACCGCAAAACACATACGGTCGTGTGAATGTAGCCTTAGAGTGCATGGTATTCCTGACTCTATTGTCTCAGATAGGGGTGTACAGTTGGTCTTGAAATTCTGGAATGGAGTTGGGGGGATCAAACTCTCCTCCTCATCCGCATTTCACCCCGAGGCAAATGGGCAAACCGAACGGGTCAACCAGGTACTGGAGCAGTTCTTAAGACACTTTATTTCGGACTCCCAAAATGAGTGGAGAAAGTTTTTGCCTCTGGCAGAGTTCCCTATTAACAATCATGTAAGCTCCTCTAGTGGTATTTATCCTTTGTACTGCAACTATGGTTTTAACCCCTGATTTTCCTCAGTATCTGGGTCCAGTTCTGTTAATCCTGCCATGGATGCTCAAAGCCCAAAGTATCCAATCTGAACATGCTAAGAAGAGGTCAGTAGGGCCGAATTTTGTGTTGGGTGATTTGGTATGGCTTTCTACCAAGAATTTACATCTTAGGATGCCTTCTGTGCCTAAATTTATTGGATCATATAAAATTTTGTCTGTTAAAGGGTTTCGGTCATCAGATTTAACCATCTTAAACCTGCTGACATTAGCGATATGCTAATGTCAGCAGACCCTAACTCTAGTATTATTATGTTTATTGAGGGGCCCATTACTGTGATAATCCTACTTTTGTAATATGTAAATGAGCCTCTAGGACCAGGGGGGGCGTTGCCCCTGCTCCTAGAGGCTCCATTTTACTACCTCCTTCCACGCCCTGCCATCCTTGATTGACAGGGCCAGCGCTCGTCTTCTCATGCCAGCCCTGTGTGCCGGGGAAATCTTGCGCATGCGCCATGCAGCACACAGGGCCGGCAGCAGGAGAAGATGAGCGCTGGCCCTATCAATCAAGCACATCGCTAATGTCAGCAGGTTTAAGAGGGTTAAATCTGATGACAGAAACCCTTTAAGTATGAGGTGGAGAGAATCCTGGACTCTTGAAAGGTTCAGGATTCTCTCCAATATTCAATACAATGAAAAGGGTATGGTCTTGAGGAGAAGACATGGGTACTGGCTCTTAAGAGGAGGGGTAATGTCACAAACTTACCTGTCTGGGCTCCAGAAGTGAGATGTCCAGCTTCGGTGAGACCGCGCAGAGAAAGAGGAGATGCAAAGACAGCGTCCCTAGCAACAGGATGCAATGCTCTGTTTCTCTCCACAGCAGGTGTGTGCTGGAGGAGAACTAGCAGTGCTTGATTATTTAGCTGTTCAGTCCTTGTGTCTGACTAATGGAGTACTGAGTCATGGACTTATCAGGTTTTAATCCTGGGACTCTGTTCTCTATTTAAATCCCTTGCTGGCAAATCTCCCTAGCTGTGCTCCTGGTTCTGTCTGTGAGTGTTTTGGATTGTTTAGTATATTGACCTTGGCTTGCCTCTGACCGTCCTCTATTTTGTGATTTTGTACCGTGATACTCATCTGGTTCTGACTTTGGCTTGGCTATTTTGACTGTCCTCTGATTTTGTATTGTATTGTCCTCCCGGTTTTGACCTATTTCCATACGATCCCTCTCTTTGCGGTTGCATCTCTGTGTCCTTCTGTCTTGTATTTAGCAGAACAGGGAACGTCAACTAGCTTAGGGCTTGCACTGCAAGTAGGCAGGGAAAGCAGGTTGGTTTCCAGTTAGGGCTCACTGTGTGTGTGTGTGTATTTACTGCCTACTGTGGCGACACAAGGTTCCACGGTCTGGAGGAAGACTGGAGAGACACACAATCCAAGTTGCTTGATATCCAGTGTGAAGTTTCTACAGTCAGTGATGGTTTAGGGAGACATGTCATTTGCTGGTTTTGGTCCACTGTGTTATATCAAGTCTAAAGTCAGTGCAGCTGTCTAGCAGGAAATTTTAGAGCATTTCATGCCATCTGCTGACAAGCTTTAAGGAGATGCTGATTTCACTTTGTAGCAGGACTTGCCCACACTGCCAAAAGTACCAATACCTGGTTTAATAACCACGGTATCAATTTGCTTGATTGGCCAGCAAACTTGCCTGACATAAACCACATAGAGAATCTATGGGGTATTGTCAAGGTGAAGATGAGAGACACCAGACCCAACAATGCAGAAAAGCTGAAGGCTGCTATTAAAGCAACCTGGGCTTCCATAGCACCTCTGCAGTGCCACAGGCAGCAACTCATGTAAAAATAGGCCCGGTCAAGTATTGAGTGCACATAATGGACATACTTCAGTAGGCCAACATTTATGTATTAAAAACCATCTTTTCAATTGGTCTTATATAATGTTATAATATTCTGAGATATTCTTACTTTTGAGTTTTCATAAGCTGTAAGCCATAATCAACATTACAAGAAATAATCACTTAAAATAGACTCTGAATATAAAGAATCTATAGAATATACCAGTTTCACTTTTTTCTATGATATTCTAATTTAAGGCTCATGCACACAAACATATTTTTTTTCCGCATCCGATCAAATTTTTTGTTGGTCGAATGCAGACTCATTGACTTCAATGGTGCTGCAAAAGATGTGGACAGTACACTGTGTGCTGTTCGCATCCGTATGTCCATTCCATGGCACCTGCAAAAAAATAGAACTTCCTATTCTTGTCAATTTTACAGATTAGGTTCTATACGGTTCTATAGAGGCCAGGACGATCCATCTGGAAAATGAGGAACACACACAGCTGGTATCTGTGTTTTGTGGATCCGCAATTTGCAGATGACAAAACAGGCCATGGCCATGTGCATTGGCCTTTATTGAGATGCACCTGTAAACTAACTGGGTGTTGTTGGATGTTGAAGCTGTGAGAGGAGAAATGCATCAGGAGTTTGATTGGATACAGCAATAAGAAGAATATAAACCAAAGTGATTTGTTTACATGGTGAAAATGGACTGACTATCTGAGGTGCCTTCTTGTTGATCACGCAGACTCACTCTGCCTGATAATAGAGAGAACTGTGTAGTTTCTATCCCCAACTTGCACACTATGATCAGTGCTCAGCCTCCGATTGTACCCAGGACAATGCTGTAACCTGGAGATGAGCGTGCTGTCCACCAAGGATGTTTTGAATAACCATTTCACTACTCAAGACCATATGGGATCCTTACAGGAAACCCATCACCACCCTAAAGAATGAGAGATACAAATGTTATTATTGCCTCAGAATGTCAGTCTGTCCTTGAAGTTTTCTTGGAGAGAAGTGGCCTTTCGGCTGCCCTTCTTGACACAAGGCCATCCTCCAAAAGCCTTCTCCTGCCTGCTGCCATTCCTAAGCAAGCTCTGCATTGGTGGTCACCCAATCCTGTAGCTGAATTCTCTATAGGAGATGGTCCTGGCACTTGCTGGACTTTCCTGGGTGCCTGAAGCCTTCTTCACAGCAGTTGAATCTCTCTCCTTGAAGTTCCTAATGATCTAATAAATGGTTGATTTAGGACCAGTTTTAAAAATAACAATGTACTTGCCTATAAAGACCTTTTGATGCAAAGCAATGATGACTGCATTTGTTTCCTTGGAGGTAACCATGTTTAACAGAAGAAGACAATGATTTCAAGTCCCCCCTTTAAAGCTACCATTTTGCTTTTCTAATTCAATCAGCATGACAGAGTAATATGAGCTGCTTTGCCCTTGTTAACACATACTCCTGAGTTAGGCTACTTTCACACTAGCGTTTTAAAATTCCGGTATTGAGTTCCGTCATAGGGGCTCAATACCGGAATAAAACGCTTCAGTTTTGTCCCCATTCATTGTCAATAGGGACAAAACTGAACTGAAAACAACGGAATGCTCCTGAAAGCATTCCGTTCCGTCTTCAGACCGGAGAACAAACCGCAGCATGCTGCGGTTTGCTCTCCGGTCCAGGCATCCGCACCAAGATGGATCCAAAATGACCCCCAATGCAAGTCAATGGGGGCGGATCCGTCTGGTGTGACCACAATGGTAACCGGATCCGCCCTCCATTGACTTTCAATGGAGTTCATGACGGATCCGTCACCACATACACACAATACACACATACAGACATAGACATACAGTCATGGCCAAAAGTTTTGAGAATGACACAAATATTATATTTTCACATGATCTGCTGCCCTCTGGTTTTTATGTGTGTTTGTCAGATGTTTTTATCACATACAGAAATATAATTGCAATCATATTATGAGTAACAAAAGCTTATATTGACAGTTAGAATGAGTTAATGCAGCAAGTCAATATTTGCAGTGTTGACCCTTCTTCTTCAGGACCTCTGCAATTCTCCCTGGCATGCTCTCAATCAACTTCTGGACCAAATCCTGACTGATAGCAGTCCATTCTTGCACAATCAATGCTTGCATTTTGTCAGAATTTGTAGGTTTTTGTTTGTCCACCCGTCTCTTGATGATTGACCACAAGTTCTCAATGGGATTAAGATCTGGGGAGTTTCCAGGCCATGGACCCAAAATCTCTATGTTTTGTTCCCTGAGCCATTTAGTTATCACCTTTGCTTTATGGCAAGGTGCTCCATCATGCTGAAAAAGGCATTGTTGATCGCCAAACTGCTCTTGGACGGTTGGGAGAAGTTGCTCTCGGAGGACATTCTGGTACCATTCTTTATTCATGGCTGTGTTTTTAGGCAAGACTGTGAGAGAGCCGATTCCCTTGGCTGAGAAGCAACCCCACACATGAATGGTTTCAGGATGCTTTACAGTTGGCATGAGACAAGACTGGTGGTAGCGCTCACCTCGTCTTCTCCGAATAAGCTGTTTTCCAGATGTCCCAAACAATCGAAAAGGGGATTCATCAGAGAAAATGACTTTACCCCAGTCCTCAGCAGTCCACTCCCTGTACCTTTTGCAGAATATCAGTCTGTCCCTGATGTTTTTTCTGGAGAGAAGTGGCTTCTTTGCTGCCCTCCTTGAGACCAGGCCTTGCTCCAAGAGTCTCCGCCTCACAGTGCGTGCAGATGCACTCACACCTGCCTGCTGCCATTCCTGAGCAAGCTCTGCACTGCTGGTAGCCCGATCCCGCAGCTGAAACACTTTTAAGAGACGGTCCTGGCGCTTGCTGGTCTTTCTTGGGCGCCCTGGAGCCTTTTTGGCAACAATGGAACCTCTCTCCTTGAAGTCCATGATGATGCGATAGATTGTTGACTGAGGTGCAATCTTTCTAGCTGCGATACTCTTCCCTGTTAGGTCATTTTTGTGCAGTGCAATGATGACTGCACGTGTTTCTTTAGAGATAACCATGGTTAACAGAAGAGAAACAATGATGCCAAGCACCAGCCTCCTTTTAAAGTGTCCAGTGGTGTCATTCTTACTTAATCATGACAGATTGATCTCCAGCCCTGTCCTCATCAACACCACACCTGTGTTAATGGAGCAATCACTGAAACGATGTTAGCTGGTCCTTTTAAGGCAGGGCTGCAATGATGTTGAAATGTGTTTTGGGGGATAAAGTTCATTTTCTAGGCAAATATTCACTTTGCAAGTAATTGCTGTTAAGCTGATCACTCTTTATAACATTCTGGAGTATGCAAATTGCCATTATAAAAACTGAAGCAGTAGACTTTGTAAAAATTAATATTTGTATCATTCTCAAACTTTTGGCCATGACTGTACACATAAACATACACAGACATATATACATACAAATACACATACATACTTACATGCTCCCCGGCAGGTCTTCAGAGCGCCGGAGGGACAGGTCGGCGCGCACAGATGATGATTCCACCAGGCGCCCAGCAGAGGGCGCTGTGGGGAATCGTCACCTGTGCGAGCCGTCCTGCTCCTCCAGCGCTCCGAAGACCTGCCGGGAGCATGTAAGTATGTATGTGTATTTGTTTGTCTATATGTGTGTGTGTCTGTGTGTATGTATGTACTGTGTGACATGTGTGGGGTCGGAGCACGGTTCCGGCTCCACACATGTCGCTGTGGCAGTCCTGATCCGGCAGCACCCTTCACCTGCCGGATCAGGCCTGCCGCTAATGTGAAAGTAGCCTTAACAAGAAAATCACTGAAATTATATTAGCAGGTCATTTGTGGCAGGACAGAAAAGTAGCAGAAATTGGGTTTTTCAAGGCATGGAATGACTTTGCAATTAATTGCCATTCATCTGCTGACTTTACATTACAATCAAGAGTTAACTAAACTAAACTTTGTGAAAATCAAAATTTGTGTCAGTCTCAAAACTTTTGGCCATGAGTTTACAAAAGCAGGTATAATGATATTTACGCTTTCAATGTCATTGACAGCCAGGAAGGCTGACATTAAACCAGTCAGTCGTATTCAAACTCAGTCGGCACTCGATCCACAACACATGCTGCACAAAAAATCGTAAAAGGTAACCCAGCAAGCACTCCTTTGTATAATAAGGTATATTCTTTATTTTCAATGCATAATCAAAGTTTTTATTGTTCCAAAAGTTCTGTACTTGGGTAATTGTCTGCACTAATAGATGCTATTACAGAGAGAGACTTTTTTTTTAGGTGCAGATGCCTCAAATACATCAGATTACCGCTGATATGTTGATATTTATTGTTATAAGTCCATGCGTTTTCTGTGAATAGACACGTGGCATAGACAGCTTACTGCCAGCACTGCTGTAAATAGCACATGGTGCAGGGAAGCATAAAATCGGACATGCCCGATTGATTACTTTGTATTGACATGTACTCTGAGATGTCAATCATACAAACTATGTAACCATGCAATTGCCCATTCTCTAGTTGAAATAACTTAGGCATTCTGTGTTTGGTTATGTATAAGCTTCAATTTTTTGGTTAATGATGACATGGGGTACAGGAGTATACATAAAAAAAAACTAGAAGTTGCAACAAAACCTTGGGTAGGGTTAGCGTCTCGCCATACCAATCACAAGTCATGCTTGCCAGAGGCAGTTTTCAGCGACAACATAATCAATTGCTGTTTTTATCCTCTGGTTTATCAATAAGCAGTTTCTCAGAATTCTGTGACTCAAGGCTTTATTTACCACAAGAGCTTTCATTTGATCAGTGCCAGATGCAACCGACATAGAGAATGTGCCAGTAATGTGCGACATTATCTCTGTATAGAGGGTGAGTCTAAAACTAATGCAATGCAAAATGATTTGCTTACAGCCATGTTACTAATGGTAATTTGCATATCAACTAAGATTATAGAGATTTAAATTCATGCCATACAATTTCATTCTGTTTTATTCTGCTAATCTACACATATTGTTTTTGTTAATATACATTGTGTATACTGTTTTATAAGACTTGAACCTCCAGTCAGATCAACCACTTGTTCCTCAGTTATGTATATGAAGAAACAGTATTCATGTATCAAAAAAACCTTTATAGACCCAAATGTTATGCTTTAATAGTACTATAGGTTAATAGTTTATATTGTACATTTTTCATTGCATAGCAGTGACCATAATCCTTTGAGGGATATATGCATATTTGGACAATTTTTGGAAATGTCACAGGAGGCAAATGCCATATAACAACATTAGATTATATTAAAATACATGAAATATTACATTAGGTTAAATAGTTCTATGAATAAAATAATACCAGGTAATAAGGTACCAAATGTAAAACAGAAATAGGGGAGAATTTATATTGCATAAACAGTGTAACCATTTTGAGATTCTACACCGCTCTTGCCACTTTTAAAGTAAGGTTGGTTAGCTATGTTAATTAGGTTTATGACTAGAGATGAGCGAGCAGTGCTCGTTACGAGCACTGTAGCGCTCGGCTCCCGTGTGAAATGCCCGCAGGCATTGCGGATCCGTCCTCAGCTGCATGTAAGTCAATGAGGACGGATCGTTTGGTATGACACTCATACCAAACGGTTCCGTCCTCCTCACCCGACTGAAAGTCAGTGGGGACAGAACCGTTTGGTATGAGTGTCATACCAAACGATCCTCATTGACTTACATGCATCTGAGGACGGATCCGCAATGCCTGCGGGCATTTGTTCGCACGGGAGACGAGCAATATAGTGCTCGTAACGAGCATGTTCGCTCATCTCTATTTATGACAGATTTTTCAAATGTGACTTTTTAATCTCTAAACAAAAGTATTATTTGTAAAGATGTGCCAAAATGTATTAAAGGGGTTGTTCGGGTTCAGAGCAGAGCCTGGATATATCCCTATTTTCACCCAGGCAGCCCCCCACCCCTATATGAGCATCGGAGTATTTCATGCTTCGATTCTCTCCTTTGTCCTGCACTGAAACACACAGGGAAAAGGCATTTTCTGGAGATCCGGTGACCTTCGGTACCAGACTCTTTTATGCTAATATCAGGGGGGCTGCATGGGTGAAAATGGGGATATGTTCGGGTTCAGATAATGTAATTCTTTACTTGTGGAAACAGATTTTTCCAACTCCATATGGATGGAGTTATGGGAGTTAATGATAATTCTTTGAGAAGATGTTCGCCTCGGACCTGAGCCAATCCTATGTATTGAAAGGGTTGTCCCTTTAAGCCAACGTATCGTCTATTCACAAGATAGGGGATAAGAGTCTGATCAGATGACTAGGGCCCCCACTGATCATGAGTATGCAGACTTATGCCCCCCATTTGAATGGAGTGGCAGACATGCAGTACAAGTGATGTCTATCTCCAGCAGTCCCATATAGCTGAATGGAGAGGCAGCATGCATGCGCGATCATGGGTCGGATCCCTGCCAATCAGACACATGCCCTATACTGTGGATGGAGAATAAGTTATCTTAATGGCACAACCCATGTTGTATGCTTTTCTCTGCTAGTTATGCCTAGTGTCACTTTATATTGTTACTCTGTTGTTATTTATTTTACTTGCTACTTCTGTATTCTAAATATACAGTGGTATCCAAAAGTTTTGGCACCCCTGGTCAAAATCACTTTACTGTTAACAATTAACCAAGTTGCAGATGAAATGATCTTCAAAAGGCATAAAGTTAAAGATGAAACCCACTTTTCAGCATTTTAAGCAATATCAGTGTATTATTTTGGTTTTTGTACGTACAATCTTAGAATGAAAAAAAAAAAGAAAGGAGTACCTTGCAAAAGTATGAGAACACAAAGGAGATTTGAGCGCTCAGATACCTTTCACCGAGGTCTTAGACCTTAAATAGCCTGTTAGTGCTAATGCTAATGTTTGTTCATAATCATTGTCAGGAAAGGCCTGGTGATGCAAATTTCAAAGCTTTATAAATCCTCAGACTCCTCTAAACTTGTCTCAAAAAACAGCAGCCATAGGTTCTACTAAGAAGCTGCCTAACACTGAAAATGAAAATGGTTGAGGCCCACAAAGCAGGAGAAGGCTATAAAGATAGCAAAGCGTTTTCAGGTTGCCATTTCCTCAGTTCAAAATGTAATTAAAAATGGCAGTTAACAGGAACAGTGGAGGTCAAGAGGAGACCTGGAAGACCAAGAAAAATTTCATAGACGGCTAAAAAGCTGAAGTTGAAAAGAGGATGGCTTCTACAAATGGATACAGATCCTAAACACACCTCAAAATCCACAATACACTACCTAAGGCGCAAGCAGAAGGTTTTTACCATCACAGTCCCCTGATTGAACAACATTGAAAAGCTGTGGATAGACCTCAAAAGAGCAGTGCGTGCAAGACAGCCCAGGAATCTCACAGAACTGGAAGACCTTTGCAAGGTAGAATGGATGAAAATATTGAAAGACTCTTGGCTGGTTATAAAAAGCGTTTACAAGCTGTGATACATGCCAAATGGGGTGCTACTAGGTACTAACTATGCTTCAGCCCTTTTTCTTTTTTGTTATTTTGAAAATGTTAAAAATTAAAAATAATAATTTTTTTTTTGCTTAGAAATACAAAGGGAATGTGTGTCATCTTTATGCCTTTTGAATATCATTTCATCTTCAACTTACTTAATTGTTCACAGTAACAGTGAATTAACAGTAATTATTTGACCAGAGGTGCACAAACTTTTCCATGCCACACTGTGTGTGTGTGTATAAATATATATATATATATATATATATATATATATATATATATCAACTTCAACAAAAATGTAATCTTTCAAAAAAATGGTTATGGCACAGTCATTGAGTCTGGAGATAAAGTACTTTAACCCCTTCACCCCCGGAGGTTTTTTCGGTTATGCATTTTCGTTTTGCGCTCCCTGCCTTCAAACAGCCATAACTGTTTTATTTTTCTGTTCAAATAGCTGGGCTTGTTTTTTGTGGGACAAGTTGTACTTTCCAACGCCACCATTTAATATTGCATATGGTGTAGTGGGAAGCGGGAAAAAAATTCCAAATCAGGTGAAATTGCAAATAAACCGCTATTCCGCTACAGTTCTACGGGTTTCTTATTTACAGCGTTCAATATGCATTAAAACTGACCAGTTACTTTCATTCTACTGGACAGTACGAATCCGGCAATACCTAATATGTATAGTTTTTCCTGCGTTTTGATAGTGATAAAATAATTAGAACGTTGCCCTTTTTTTTTTTTCCTTGTCATATCTTGACCCCTATAACTTTTTGGTATTTATGTGTACGGAGCTGTGTGTGGGCTCATTTTTTGCGGGGCAATCTGAAGTTTTTATTGCTACCATTCTGGGGTGTGTATGACTTTTTGATCACTTTTTATTTAATTTTTTTTAGAAAAAAAAAGCGACAAAAAACGGCGAATCCCCATTTGGATGCTTTTTTCCGCCACACAATTCGCCGTATTGGAATTTTTTAATTTTTTAAAAGTACGGTCGTTTTCGGTCACGGTGATACCCATGATGTCTATATTTATTGTTATTTAGGTATTGATTTTTTCATTATACGGAAAGGGGGGTGATTTGAACTTTTATATATTTTTTAACATTTTTTTAAAATTTTTTCTGACTATTTTTAAGCTCAAATATGAGCTGATATATTGTGTTTTTTTTTCTTTATGAGCAATCAGGGATTTACTAGACTGAGATAAATCCATGAATTGCTCATTTCTTATCGTGGCATGCCATCTAGTGGCCAGAATAAGAATTGCACTTTGAAAACTGTAATCCTCACCAGCGAGGATTACAGTTTTCATATCGTGTACAGACACCCTGATTGGCCACACGGGGTGTCTGTACACCACCCGGAAGTGTACGCTTCCGGGTTCAGACGCATCCTGATGCCGTGATCACGGCATCAGAAGGGCCTAGAAGACACCGCCGATGGCGGTAAGTAGCGGCAAGTCTCTGCTGTTAGAAACAGCAGAGACTTGCCGGCCATGACGCCCGCCGCACCCGTGAGCGGGCGTCATGTCCCCGCACCGCACCAGCGCCATACATGTACGGCGCTGGTCGGGAAGGGGTTAAGGCAGGGTTCGCAAGTGACTGATTAGCTCTGGATTTGCTGTTGCGGATTTTCGTCCAACAAATCTGCAGGGATTTACAGTACCAGCACAGTGAATGAGTTTTAGAAATTCTCATTCACACAGGGCAGAAATAATTTGCGGCAGAAACTGACCTGTGGTGCAGATTTTAAATCAGTGTCAAAAAAGCACCATTTGCTAAATTTTTTTCTGCGCATATTACAAGCAGAAATGCTGCATGTTTTTTGCTGCAGAACATCCACAGCTAATCAGTCATTTGTGAACCCGACATTAATCCATATACAAATGAGCTATCAAGTCCACTGAAGGAAGGTTCAAGGCATCTGTGCACATTTGCTTCTCCGCCAGCCCATCCCTCTCCTTCCTGATTGACAGGGTCAGGTGAGATGACTATGCAGGAACCCGGTCCTATCAAATAAGAAGAGGGAGGGACTCGCAGAGGAAGCAGGAAGAGCAAGGAGCACCAAGTGTCTCTGGCCACCCTCTGTGCATTTAACTGCTTATTTGCATATGGATTAAAAGTACTTTTTCTCTACAATGAAGCCACAGTAGAGTAGAAGTACCATTTCATTTGGCTGAGGTAGCCCTACAAGGCACTGGTGAGATCTATGAAGGCTTTTACACCACATTTGCTGTGTAAAAAAAAGTTAAAAACTATGGCCTGAAATACAATCTAGTGTTGAAATAATTATTTTAACACGTCCCCGACCTAGGACGAGAATGCTTGTCCTAATATGGCGTTACTTAACGCCCTAGGACGAGCATTCTCGTCCTAGGGTTAACGTGCTGCTGCTGCCCCAATCTGCAGCAGGGGCTGATACTAACAGCCGGGCTTCTGCTGTATCCGCCAGCACCGGTGATTACACCGATGCCGGCGGATTAACCCCTTTGCGGCAGCTTTTGCGGCAGCTTTTTAAAGCCATCGGGTCCCCGTGAGGCGGTGGCCCGATGGTTGAGATGGAAGCCCAGGAGACCCAGCCACAGCGCTGGGTCTCCTAGGCAACGGTCAGGAGACATAATACATATTAGGTATCGCCACGTCCGTAAAAACCTGCTTTATTAAAATATCACATGATCCAGCCCGCCCTGTCAACACCGTAAAAAATAAAAACTGTCCAAAAAAAGCCATTTTTTGTCACATTTCATCACAAAAAAATGTAATACCAAGCGATCAACAAAGCGTATGCCCCCAAAAATAGTACCAATCTAATCGTCATCTCATCCCGCAAAAAATGAGCCCCTACCTGAGACAATCGCCCAAAAAATAAAAAAACTACAGCTCTCTGACCATGGAGACACTAAAACATGATTTTTTTTGTTTCAAAAAGGATATTATTGTGTAAAACTTAAATAAATAAAAATAAGTATACATGTTAGGTATCGCCACGTCCGTAAAAACCTGCTCTACAAAAATATAGCATGATCTCTCCCCTCAGGTAAACACTGTAAAAAATAAAAACTGTCTAAAAAAAAGGCATTTTTTGTCACATTTCATCACAAAAAATGTAATACCAAGCGATCAAAAAAGCGTATGCCCCCAAAAATAGTACCAATCTATTCGTCATCTCATCCCGCAAAAAATGAGCCCCTACCTGAGACAATCACCCAAAAAATAAAAAAATACAGCTCTCTGACTATGGAGACAATAAAATGTGATTTTTTTTGTGCTTCAAAAATATTGTGTAAAACTTAAATAAAAAAAGTATACATATTAGATATTGCCGCGTCCGTAACGACCTGCTCTATAAAAATATCACACGAGCTAACCTGTCAGATGAATGTTGTAAATAACAAAAAATAAAAACAATGCCAAAACTGCTAGTTTTTGTTACCTTGCCTCACAAAAAGTGTAATATAGAGCTACCAAAAAATCATGTGTACCCTAAAATAGCACTAACAAAACTGCCAACTTATCCCGTAGTTTCCAAAATGGGGTCAGTTTTTTGGAGTTTCCTACTCTAGGGGTGCATCAAATGTGACATGGCAACTTAAACTTTTTCCAGTGAAATCTGCCCTGGCGTTCCTTTCCTTCTGCGCCCTGCCGTGTGCCTGTACAGCAGTTTACGATGACAAATGGGACATTTCTGTAAACTACAGAATCAGGGTAATAATTATTGAGTTTTGTTTGGCAGTTAACCCTTGCTTTATTCTCAGAATAAAATGATTCATATGGAAAATCTGCCAAAAAAGTGAAATTCGGAAATTTTGGCTACATTTTCCTTTAATTCTTGTGGAACACCTAAAGGGTTAATAACGTTTGTAAAATCAGATTTGAATACCTTGAAGGGTGTAGTTTCTAAAATGGGGTCATTTGTGGGTGGTTTCGATGATGGAAGCCTCACAAAGTGACTTCAAACCTGAACTGGTCCTTAAAAAGTGGGTTTTGGAAATTTTGTGAAAAATTTCAAGATTTGATTCTAAATTTCTAAGCCTTCTAACGTCCCAAAAAAATAAAATGTAATTTTCAAAGTGATCCAAACCTGAAGTAGACACATGGGGAATGTAAAGTCATAACTATTTTTGGAGGCATTACTATGTATTTTAAAAGTAGAGAAATTGACATTTGGAAATTTGCTAATTTTTCAAAATTTTTGGTAAATTTGGTATTTTTTTTATAAATAAGAATGAAATATTTTGACTCAAATTTACCACTGTCATGAAGTACAATATGTGACGAGAAAACAATCTCAGAATGGCCTGGATAAGTAAAAGCGTTCTAAAGTTATCACCATATAAAGTGAGACATGTCAGATTTGCTAAAAATGGCCTGGTCCTTAAGGTGAAAAATGGCAGGGTCCTTAAGGTGTTAAATGAAAAATGAATAAGTAAATAATAACAATTACATGCACTGATGTCTAGCTTATAAAGGTAGCCATACACGAGATAGCTGCTGGTGACAGCTCACTAAGCTAACAGCTATTTCCACTTTTCTAATCAGACATGTGCATGTTTCTGGTGGAGTTGGGTGAAATAATGTAACCGTTTGCTGAAGGAATTGGAACATCTCATACACATTAGTGTGCCAATCCTACCTAACTTTGGATAAGACATACCACTTTCGTAAAATAATAAACAGGCAGTGTTAACCTTACTGATCCCCACTGCTCTACTCCTGTTCCTTTCTACTTCTGGTTCTTAGGCTCAACACACAGGAAATGTCAGGAACTGGCTGATGGATTACCACTCTGGCCAGTGACAGGCTTAGCGGTCAGTATCAGCAATTTCCAGCATGTTGAGCCTAGAACAGGAAGAGAGAGGAGCGAATAGTTGTTTTCTGGCTTGCAGGGTTTTATATGAGTTGAACTATGAAGTTGTCTACATGTTTTGGTTTAGTTAAAGGCTACCATTCATACACCATGGGGGGAGGGTCATATTTTTTATTATTCGTTCATTACACCTATTATGGGCTAAAAATTAGTTTCCCAATAGGTTTTTATTACAGGGGTTTTCCGAGATATTTTTACTGATGTCCTATCCTCAGGATAGGTCATCAATATCTGATCGGTGGGGTCCGACATCCCCGCCGATCAGCTGGTTAAAGAGAAGGCCATGTGCCATTCCAGTGCATCCTTCCCTTCATTGTTTACCTGCTCGCCATCAACATCGCAGTGGTGATGTCACGTTCTGGTGTGGAGGGTATAGCCATACCAAGCGTAAGAGGGAAGGGAAAAGGACCAAACAAGAAAAATGGTCACCTCCTGTAGGAAACTCTGAAACTAGGCTCTGACTGACTACCAGTATGAACAGGCCTTAGAGGTAGGAGAGTTCATACACAGGAACCTGATAACACCTGACCCTAGAGAACCCTGCCACTAGTGTCAGGGGAAGGAGTCAACCCGTTCCTCTAAAAGGCCGGACGAACAGGAGACTCCAGAAGGCAAAACCACAACAGGGAAAAGTAGGATAAACACAAAAGGGAAATGACACTTCTCTTAATGCAGATATTGCAGCAACCGGATCTCAGCCGAGATCCACACCACACACTACAAAGTCAGCAGAAAGTATAAACCGCAAGGGATACTGGGAGAGGAAGGGATAAATAGGGGAAAGATAATCACCACACCCGCAACAGCTGAGGGGAAGGGGTGTGGTAAACAGCAACCAAACCAAGAGGAAAACATGTCAAATTATGTCACTTTTGAAAGTCTAGCTAAACGCCTGCAACCTGATGCAGGCACGTTCGTGACAGGTGAGCAGGAGTAATTACAAGCTGTCCCATTAACTTCAATGAGATGGTTCATTCCTATACAAGTGTATAGGATAGGGCATCAATAAAAATATCTTCGAAAACCCCTTTAATCTCAGTTTGTCTTCTATAGATAATTGCTTTCACAAACACACACACTACAGGTTGGTCTATCTCATGTAAGCTGTCTGATGGCATACTCTGTAACTCTTATATCTAAGTGGTTTTATACATTTAGGCTGAATAAAAGCCTCTTTACACAAGGCAACTCAACCCCTCATTCTCATCTGAGATGGTAGCTGCACTTTCATGCAGTAGATCCCTGGTTGTAGAGGATGATCTGCTACTCAAACAATTTTGAGTGTCACATCAACATCCTTTCCCCGAATAAATGAGTGTTTGCTTGTTCATAGGGTGATCTCTGGCATTTACACTGGCCAATTACTGGGAACAAACGGTTGATTGAACGTTCATTCCTAATTATCAACCTGATAATTTGCCCATGTAAAAGGGCTTTGGTATTCAATTTGATAAGTGTGTGTATGACCACCTAAAGACTGGGTTCACATCTGCACTGTGAACTCCGGCTGTCTGTTCCGGCGGGGGAACAGACTGCCGGAGTTCACTGTATCTGGCATACAGTGGCGTAGATGTGAACCAGCCTAACAGAAAAGACCTACAGAGTGAGCCCGCAGATAGCTTCTCTGAACAAGTGATAGAACTGTCTGCATTATGTGTGTGTGAAAACAATCAACTGGTGAAGATAAATAGTCCTACATTTCAAATAAAAACTAGTTAGGAAAATGTTTTTTAGCCTATAATAAAAACAAAATAGGCTCTCAATGATGTACACAGCCTTTACATTTAGGTCAGGTAGTTAGGTCACAAATTTGATGATGCTTAATAAACCTGAGTTCGGTTTCAAGTTTTAAAGTGGATTTCCACTTTAAAAATCAACTACCAAAGTTATTCATTCAACGAAGTCACGCGCGACTTCATGAATAACTAACTTAGGCTCATCAGAGCCCATGTGACTTTGCAGATATTAGATAGATATGAGATAGATAAAATATAGGTTAAATAGAAAATGTGTTAAAATTTTGTATTTTTTGATTGCCTGTGAAAGAGTAAATTCTGAACAACTGAAATGTCATCTTGTTATTACAGGAATGCTAGTGTGAAAATGGGTGACTGGAACTTGCTAGGAAGTATACTGGAAGAAGTTCATATCCATTCAACTATAGTGGGGAAAATATGGCTCACCATCCTCTTCATATTTAGAATGTTGGTGCTTGGAGTGGCTGCTGAAGACGTTTGGGATGACGAGCAGGAGGAATTTATATGTAACACAGAACAACCAGGTTGCAGAAATGTTTGTTATGACCAAGCATTCCCTATCTCACTTATTCGGTACTGGGTCTTACAAATAATATTTGTATCTTCTCCATCTCTTGTATACATGGGGCATGCACTTTACCGATTGAGAGCTCTGGAAAAGGAGAGGCAAAGGAAAAAAGCACAACTTAGGGCAGAGCTGGAACAGTTGGAAGATGTTATTGATGAACACAGAAGACTTGAAAAAGAGCTAAGAAAGCTAGAGGAGCAAAAGAAAGTAAACAAGGCTCCACTTAGAGGTTCTCTTTTACGAACATATGTGCTTCATATCCTAACCAGATCTGTGGTAGAAATTGGCTTTATGGTGGGCCAGTATTTTTTGTATGGATTTGATGTTAATCCATTGTATAAATGTTCACGTTTCCCTTGTCCAAATATAGTAGATTGCTTTGTGTCCAGACCAACAGAAAAGACTATCTTTATGGTGTTTATGCACAGTATAGCTGCTGTGTCACTGTTTCTGAATATTTTAGAAATTTTCCATTTAGGTATAAAGAAAATAAGACAAGGACTTTACGGGAAACACATGGCTGATGTGACAGAGGATGAAATAAGCATTTGTAAATCTAAGAAGAACTCCGCGCAGCCAGTTTGTATATTAAGTAATTCTTCCCCAAACAAGATTATTCCTTTGTCTTCAGGTGGTTACAAATTAATAACTGACCAGCAAATGGACTCAGTTGGATTACCAGCTTATCTTCCACCAGCACCTGGATTTAAGGAAGTGCAAATAATAAGAGACCAAAATCAGTTTAGTGATGTCATGGCTACAGAGAAGCATAGAAGGAGTGTGAATCAGTTTAACACAGATCAACATAGTGGACAGCTTAATATGCATTGCAAGCAAGAGTCTCATTATGTAGAACACCAGAGGATGGGTAATCACACCAACCAATACCATGCACAAAGTCTTGATCAACACATAGGGGAGTGTAGAGAAGAACCCTACAACTCTTCCCTGCAGAAGCGGAATCTCTCATCTAGCAGTGAGGATTCAAACAAGAAGTCTAAGCGTAACAGTTGTCTTGGGTCCAAGAGCTGCCTTAAAAGTCATCAGTCTTTAGATCAAGCAAGGCAGAGTAAAGTGCATCCCCTCAGATCATGTCTACATTCAAGCCATATGGAGCTACCATCAGCAATACGCAAATATAGCAGAGTCAGTAGCTGCAAAGACTTTGCCGAAGATCGAAGTGACTCTGCAGATAGTGGACATCGCAAAGTTAGCTCCACTTCCAGGGGGTTCTCAGAGAGCAGACTGGCCAGTGACCCAGATAGTTCTGATTCAAGGAATGGTTCAGGATCTGAGTCAAGAAGACGAGAGGAAAGCACCAGTGTTACACCTCCTCCCCCATCTGGGCGCAGAATGTCAATGGCAAGTAGAGGCAGACTATCAAAGGCTTATCCTCTTTACAGGCTATTGGTCTAGTCTTTGGTCTACAATTGTACTATTCTGTACATAAATTCCCAACATTTGGTATAAATACTTGGAATTACTGTAGATCACAAGAAGATCTGGTGGTAAGGAGCAACTGTGTGAGTTTCATTCAGGCATAATTATTTAGTGTGCTTATGAGTATGTAGGTTTCCCCATATATGAAGAAGTAACATTGTTCAAACAAAACAGTAGTACAGTGACCCCTCTACTACTACCTACCACCCCTAAACGTTTTATTCTATTACAGCTGATTATCAAACAGAAAAATTGATTCTATTTTCTTTCTACAGTCAAAATGCAACTTATAAGCGTAAAAGAAACACAATAACACATGTTTGAATAGGCACAGTTGAATTTATTGACCACCTTGTTCATTAAAGAAGAACTCCTGCAAAAAATTTTATTCTCTGACCTGTTAGAAAGGTGCATGATGTAATCTATAGTGAATGTAATCTTCTCATCAGTGACTGTATCTGTGAGTTATCACCTCTCTTCTAATTGTAGCTGTGTCATGTGACCAACTCTCTGACCTCCAACTGACCCAGGACAGGAAGCCAGTTACTTCTCTATTCATTCCTATGAGACTGAAAGTGAGGCTCCGATAGGAATACATAGAGAAATAGACTTCCTGTCCACACATAAGATGCTGTGTCAGTTGGTGAGTCTGATTGCTGGTCACATGACACAGATGAGAAACATCAGGGAGATATAACTCACAAATACAGCCACTAGTAAGAAAATGACATTCACTACAGATTACATCATGTACATTTCTAGCAGGACGTGGAATAAATTTTTTTGCGGGAGTTCTTCTTTAAGATAAGTTTTATACACAACTTTGAAGGGGTTCGCCCATCTCATAACCTTGGGGCATATTGCTAGGATTTGCCCCTGATGTCGGATTTCCCACCTCTGGGACCCACATCTATCTCTAGAATGGAGCCAACAAAGTGAAGGAGAGTGGACCGCGCCCTTGCAGCTGTCCTCCATTAACTTCTATGAAACTGCCGAAAATAGCCAAGCACTGGCTCCGCTATTTCCGTTAGCCCCACTGAAGTGAATGGAGCGTGGCTGCGCTTGCACTATGTGCTTATTATTCATTTCTAGCGCTGCTCAGCTTTTTTCGGTAGTCCCATAGAAATGAACAGAGGGCAGTCGCACATGTACGGTCCTCTCTCCTTAACTTTGCAAGCTCTGTTCTAGAGATACAGTAGGTGTCATATGTCCCCAATGTATGAGATGGGCAAACCTCTAAGTCTACATCTGTGCTGTGCACTCTGGAAAAGAAGGCGTGAAAACAACATTTTAAATTTATCTGGAGCCATACAGCAGCAGTATATCGGCCAGTCTGGTCATACAGGACATATCTGTTGGGCGAATATTCATTTTACCAACAGAGAACTGCAATGCCTCCCAGCCCTTCCCAAGTGTGTATGTGTTCTGCATGGTGATAGGTGAGTAACAGTCCCACACTCTTGTTCCAACAACAAAAGGAATGAGTATGTTGAAATCCAGCAGCCTGATCCATGAGTACATTGACATCCAGGGGTGCCAGCCTTTCTGCTGCCTGAGGCGAAAATTGAAAAGGCACCCCTGCATGCCAAATTTTCAACATAACCCCTTCCCTCCAGCCCTACTGTTAAAGACTTGTAAAACATTACATATAGCTCTACCAAACATACAGGGTAATAAAGCACCACATACCTCTTACATCCAGTGATGTCTCCTCTGATGTAGATATTCTCTTTCCTCATCTTGTCCATTTGGACCAGATCACCATGATGATTTCTTTCAGCCATCTCTTGTCTCTGCAGAGTTTGATAAACAGATATCTTGGTTTCCAACATCCTGCCACCCCCCAATACTGTGCTCACTGTGTTCCCCAATACTATACTGCAAAAACAGATATTCCCCCTGAAAATACTAGTACCACACCTCTTTCAATTATTGGCACACAGTTCCCAAAAAATAACTGTGCCCAGCAATTAGTGCCCCTGACACTAATAATACTGTAAACATAGTGCACCCCAAAAATAATTGTGCTAAGCTAATACTGTGCCAGGGTGCCGCTGACAGTAGTAATATTCCCAAAAGTCCCACCAATAGAAAGAATACTCTTCCAGAATGCCCTTCATGTTAATAGTGTTCCCAATAGTAATAAAGTAATTGTGCCCCAGAAGAATAATGCCCCTGCAGTGCCCATACTTGTAATCATGTTCTCCATAGTCCCCCAGTAGTAATAAAGCCCACCATAATGCCCCATCAGTAATAATTCCCCTTATAATGTTTGCTAGTAGAAAAAATACCCCCTTATAATGTGTGCCAGTACAAATAAATTCCCCCTTGAATGCCAGTGCAAAAAAAAAAAATACCATATTATAATATGTGCCAGTACAAAAAATACCCCTTACAATGTGAACCAGTACAA
Organism: Rhinella marina; assembly: GCA_900303285.1. Lineage (NCBI taxonomy): Eukaryota > Metazoa > Chordata > Amphibia > Anura > Bufonidae > Rhinella > Rhinella marina. Next base: position 348,850 of record ONZH01024480.1, on the reverse strand, counting down.
AAATACCCTCTTATAATGCGTGCCAGTACAAAAATAACCTTCTAATATGTGTCAGTACAAAAAACCCTTTCAATGTGTGCCAGTAGAAAAGATGCCCCCTTAAAATGTGTGCCAGTACATAAATACTCCCTTATAATGTGCACCAGTAGAAAAAAATGCCCCCTTGTAACATGTGCAAGTAGAAAAAAAATGTCCCCATATAATGTGGTCCAGTATAAAAAATGCCCCCTTATAATGTATGTTGGTACAAAAATTGCCTATTATGTGTGCCAGTACAAAAATGTGCCCTTATTGTGTGCCAGTATAAACAATACCTCTTTATAATGTGTGCCAGTATTAACAAAAGCCCTTTATAATGTGTGCCGTACAAAGAAAATACCCCCTTATAATTTGTGCCACTACAAAAAATATCCTTATGTGTACCAGTAAATACCCCTTATAATGTGTTCCAGTATATAAAATGCCCCCTTATACCATACCAGTAAAAAAAAAACCAAAAAAAAAACCTTGTAATCCCCCATTAGAACCAATGTCCCCATACTGCCCCCTTATAATGTGTACCAGTACAAAAATACTGCCCATTAGTGTCCCCAGTATAACTGCCACTATAATGCCCCCAGTAGAACTAATGCCCCTTTAGCACCCACATAGTGACCCCCCCCCCCCCAGTTATAAATAGTGTTCCCCTCGAACAGCATGCTGCAAAGGAAAAATAATAAACACAAATACTGTGTCTTGATCTGCAGCACACAGCTCAGGCGGTGTGATGATGATATCATTATGCCGCCTATGCCGGCCACTGACAGGCTTCAGGCCTAGTGCCTGTGGCCTATCAGAGGGAATGGCAGGGTAAGGAGATCTCATTCCCATGCCCTGCCACAGCATTTCACTGTACTGCTGTATGAGGGTGGCAATACAGTTGAATATACAGAGATGAGCGCTTCTACAATGGAAGCGCTCATTGCTCACGATCCTGCCACTGCTCTCCACTTGTCCCTACCTGGCACTGCCTGAGGCAATCTCCAACAAACATGAATCACAAGTCCACATGCTATGCATATCAATGCTTCTCAGCACAGTTGACATTGATTCTCAGGATAATTAAAAGTGTACAGCCCCCTGATATACATACTGTACACGAGGTGTTGGAATATGTTTTGATCAAAATGCATAAAAATCCACTCACTACGCCAAGGTTGCCTCCATGACTGGTTACCTACTAAGTTGGAACAGCATCACCGATGCTACAGCACTGCACCAGCAGTTCAACAACACTCCTGCTGCTAGACAAAGCAAGCCTGGCACTGGGCCCCAACAAGCCACTGAACAACTGCAACAATGGCAACCATGCTATACCGCACCATGTGAACAGATGTCAAGAGCTTACCTTTCCATGTGCCCTCAGAAACTCTAGTGACATCTAATGTGTATGGGCAGTTTAACTCAGCACGGGGAACAGTGTCTACAACTCAATAATAAAAAAAAAATCTAGTTTAGCAAGATATTTAATTTTCATATGATACATTTCACTTCCCTTTGTATTTGCAGAGGGCTTTCAATTGCATTTACTTTACTGGGGAAGTTTTCTGTTATCCATCATCTTCCTTCACAGTGTATGAAACAAACATTAGGATGGGCTCAGCACAACGTTTTAGTTTTGTCTCCATTCATTGTCAATGGGAACAAAACTGAACAAACCGGAATGGAGTGCACCATAATGCATTCCATTCCCATGCTGGACACAAAATTGCTGCAAGCAGCATATTTGTGTGCGGCATGGGAAAATGAAGAAGCTGGATCTGGCACCAAAAACCATGTCGTTTTTTTCGGACACGAAAAAAAACAGGTCCGGTGCCTGTTGACTTACAATGGTTTTAGTGCTGGATGCAGTTTCTTAATTTTCAATATAATACAACCGGATCTGTTCTGAACAAATGCAGCTGGTTGTATTATTTAAACGGATGTGTTTTGCAGTGGTTTTGAGATCCCATGTGGATCTCAAAACTGGACAGCAAAAACGCAGAAAGTAGCTTTAATTAGGTGGTGTCCCCCCCCCCATCTTGTGCTTCTTTAAAAAAAAACACAGCATGCTGTAATTCTTGACATTTTTTCAGGTGTTTTGACAACTTCTCTTCTGTAGGGGAAAAAACACAATGAAGAAACAGTTGGTAAGCCACACTGTATGCAAATACTGCAGGTTCCCAAAAAATACCTGCACTTATTCTGCCAGTTTTTCTTCACAGGTAAAAAATATGCCAAAGCCAAATTCATGTGTGTAAAGACCCTTACAGGACCTATATACTGGGAAGTAATAGTGGTAAATTGTGATTATGCTTTTAAAGGGCATATGTCAGCAGATTTGACACTAGCTGACCTGTTACATGTGCGCTTGGCAGCTGAAGACATCTGTGTTGGTCCCATGTTCATATGTGCCCGCATTGCTGAGAAAAATGATGTTTTATTTGATGTAAATGAGCCTCTAGGAGCAATGGGGGTGTTGCCCTTACATCTAGAAGCTCTGCTCTCCCTGCAACTGCTGCAGCCTCTGCACTTTGATTGACAGGTCCAGGTATGATGATGTTTTCACTGCCTGGTCCTGTCAATCAAAGTGCAGAGGACGCGGCAGTTGCAGAGAGAGCAGAGCCTCTTGGTGTAACAGCAACGCCCCCGTTGCTCCTAGAGGCTCATTTGCATAAATTAAAACTTCATTTTTCCCAGCAATGTGGGCACATATGAACATGGGACTAATACAGATGTCTTCAGCTGCCAAGCGCACATGTAACAGGTCAGCCAGTGTCATAGGGCCAGATCTGCTGACAGATGCCCTTTAAATGCATGCAGGGCTGGGTTATAGGGACTGGTGGAATCCAGTAACCAGGGGAATTTAGTGACCCACTAGGTCCCCTTCTTTTGGCACAGTGCTAGTAGCAGCCACATCTGTAACAAGAGCTGTGTTGTTGGGACAGTGTAATAATGTAATTGCTAGCAACACAGCCTTGATTGAGTGACTATGCAGTACAAGGATGGCTGAAATGAAGAGTTGAGGCAGTGGCTATGTGGCTGGTGGACAGTGTTGACCAGGCTTGGACTGGCCCAAAGGGGAGCAGGTGAATCTCCTGAGCCACTGTGGGATCCTAGTCCCCCATACCCTTCACAAGTGCACATGACACAGGAGACTGACAGCACTACATGCAAATGGGCAATGTACAGCATCTCAACCAGCCTATGCATCCATATAAAAAACTTAGTAGCTTTTTTAACAAACTACCCAGTTTATTATTATAGATGCATTAGGTGGCCAAGATATCTTCTAGGAACAGAGGCAGGCCAGCTAGTGTCCTCTTTTCCCCAGTAACTAACTTCTCAGTGTTGCTGCAGGGCCCCCATCATCAGTTAATTTGAAGCATCTTTATGATGCCTGCCACAATGTGAGCATATTTTCCTGACTCACATACCTAAGAGAGTCCTACACTGGCAAGAACCAGTCAACAGGATACAAAGAGGGTCTCCAGAACAGTACTGAAAAAAATGTGGCAGTTTTAGGGATTTGTGAATTGAGGGTGTTAATATTTGATGTGGCTGTACAGTGGGCCCTAACCACTCCATTCCAACACTGGCAGTGGCACACATCCTCTGCCCTTGCATCAACTCCTACCTCCTGGAATTCTTGATCTCACTTCCTAGCTGGGGTCCTGAATTTCTTTTCTTTTCTCCATTAGAGCTGATGGCAGATCCAGAGATTTCACTGGCAGATGTGGGCCTCCATCAACCTAAATTTGGCACTTAATGCATGATTGCGCTTGAATGGTCAATGAAATGTAACTTTATCATTACTATACAAAATAGGTAACAGATTTTTTTTGGGAAGTACTTATATTAAAATTATACTCCAGGGGAAAAGTCATAATTTATAAAATGGAGCCATTAGGGTCACACAACATACCAGGACCATAAATTCTTTCTTTTTGATGACAGAAATGCAAATAGACTCTTTGTCCCCTTTCAGGTAATTCTGCCTATTTTCTAGTCCAAAGACAGGAAGAATGAGATTATTACCATTACTATGTGCAGTGTGCATTCGGGGTGGACATGGCTGGAAGGCTGTATGGTGCAGCTTCAGCCAATAGCTGTAGAGCAGGAAGTGATGTCAGAGAAAGGGGTATGGTTATGGCAACTTTGACTGCAAAGCCCAGTAACTTGCAGAATTTTTGCTTTTGACTGTAGTGGTTAAGAACCTATAGTGTGCAGTACATTTTGGAACCATGAAAGAATGTTAAGTGATCCTAGAAGGTCCATTTGACTAATTATATAAATTGCCTTACTTTGATTGCAATTCTAAGCTAAAGCACATAGATACAATTGTTCTGATTTGTACATTTGCTGTGCAAGAAAGTATGAATGCCGATATCAGAGGAGACTGTTCTCCATTTCACTTTTTGGAACCATAAATAGAATCTCAGTAAAAGAAAAAACTCTCAAGTAAAAGATTTCAGAATGTTTTCATTGTTTTATTTTTTCTGAGATTTATACTTGTTTTTTTGTTAAAAAAAAAAGGAGCATAGACCTCTCCAGTGCCTTTAAGGATTGACTACATAGGAAGCACAATGCTATGTCTATTTTGCATTGTTTTCAGTAGGAGCCATAAAATGTTATATGATTGTGAATGAAGACATATCAAAACTTATCCTATTATCTATCTTTTTCAGAGCATGCTCCTGGAGCTTTCCTCTATCATGAAAAAATAGTGCCTAATGTGGAAGACACTGACTTTTGCACACCAACCACCAGCGAAAATCACCGTTTAGTGGGCCAGCCTCCGTCTCTGTCAGTAAATTTCTTAAGTACTGTACTCCATCTGAAGAGATTTGGCTCCACTGTTTGGTCATTAAAACAATTTTATTTTGCACTTGTAAAGAATCAGCAATAAGCAATACCGTACATGGGTGAAAAATGGACTTCAGTCTGTATAGTAAGGGTTTTAAAAAGTGATATACTGAGAATTCTATTCAGCCAATAAGTCATGAACAAGTCTCCCATTGGGGTCCGACATATTCAGAACACAAGTGCATCCTAACAGAATGGAAAATGTCTATCCTGTTTGGTTAGTAAGACTAACAAATAAATCTGGTTAGAATATACAAGGAACTTTTTGTTTCCAATTCTATGATTTAAAAAAAATACACAACAATTTGCATATACCTGTGTGTTCTGTCTGGGTTCATCTGGTTGTGGGATGTTACTAATATACAGTGCAAGATGCTAATTACAGGAATGTGGGGTTTAGCCTACGCAAGTCCTATGGAAAAGATACGTAGTCAAATAATACAAACTTCTACTTTGCTAATCTTCCAGTTATAACTTTCCAATTATCTAATCTAACCATATTGGAGCTGAATGCTGCATGTGAAAATTTACAGGAAACTACATATATCAAGTAGTATAGTATTGTTACAGCTATCAGCCCCACATAAAATAAAACAGTAGAACTGAACAAATCACTGTGTTGGCTTTGTTGACCAAAGCTTTATGTTTTGATATATTTGTAATTTAAATGTAAAATTAACAATTAGTGAACTTAGTATTCATTATAATAAATCTTATAGAAGTTAGCATATTTGAATCAGATTCAGGGTCTACCTAATGCATACTACATCAAATACTGTGTCATCATAGTGTGAAGAAACTATATGTGACTCTGTTGAGAAACAAAGTAAGAGTAAGTAAAATGTCATTGGTTTTGCATCAAATCCTAAATGAAATACTGTAAAGCTATGTCCTCATCTTCACGATAACTCAGTCAGGAGCCTCCACTATAGATTCCATCATGTTTGACAGGAAGGTAATAACTGCATGCAGTGGTATTTGTGCATTCAAATGACACAACACTGGAACCTGACAAACCCCCCTAAAGGAGTGCTCCCTTAAGATTTTCTATTCTTTGGTTCGTTTGAAACATATATGATGTAAATTATAGCGAAAATAATCTTTTTACTATTTTTGAGTTATCCACTCCCTGATCCTCCACTGTGTCATGTGACCGACACAATCCCATAGTAATTTATAGAGAAAACTTCCTATCTACACATAAGACACTGAGGCACATTCACCAAGACTGGTGATCCCATACGCCAGTCTTGATCGCTGTGTGCTAGTGTAAGATGCACCTAATTTTCTGAGAGGCAAATGCCTCATAAAAAATTAGTCACATTTCTGGCACTCCATGTGCCAGAAACTCAAATTTAAAAAGTTATAGTAAACTCAAAAGTTAAAGTAAATGGGGAAGCCCTGCCTTTTTTCTCACTACTTATCAGAAAAGTGTTGAGAAGCTCAAGAGGTCACAAATGATGGCACAAATAAGGTGTGTATCCTAATCTGCAACTTTTTTACACCACAATAGTGGCCAAAAAGCTTTAATAAATGTCCCCCATTGTGTTCGTTGGAGAATCAGTGTCGGTCACATGACACAGCTAAGGACCAGAATGAAGTGCATAACTGACAAATAGAGCCAGTAAATAACATGAACTTTACTGCAATTTACATCATATACCTAACGGGCCAGAGAATACAAATTTATGTGGGAAGTTAATAGGGTCAGTCGGTCTGTTAAAGTGTTCATTCTGCGTTGGATCAAGCACTGCACATTACAAACTATGAAGCAGATGGGAAGAGAGTCAAAAGCTGTCATTATACACATAATTACAAAAATTTAAGATTCACTGAAAATGTAACTTCTGAAAATAAATGAGTTTTCATAAAGTAAACCTGTTAACGTGTGAATTTTCATATTTGTGTTATTATTTTTTTCATTAAACTCTCACCAAATATCAAATGTAACTAATGCTTTGATGTACTGTGCAAACCCAATCCTATTGATGTCATTAATACTGTACTTAAAGGGGTTGTCCAGCTGGATATTTTTAACTGTGGGCAGCAGTGTGTTGTACCAGTTGAAAAAAGAAAATCAAATCATCTGCTTTTCACCGCTCTGCTCAGGCTACTTTTACTGGTCTTTTGGTCCCTGTCCTGTAAATTTCCTGGAAAGATGGATTCACATGTGCCGCTGAAAACCCTATAAAGTTAATGTCCACCTATGAATACAATTTTTTATTTTTTAAAAAAATAAGGTCAATTTTTTGTGCTGATGTATTTCTTTATATAGTTATAGTGGTTAGAGCTTTATTTGTATGATACAAAAGTCCAGTAGATTACTGAAATCTATACATTGAACTCACTGGTAAACTCCCTCTAGTGCTAGCAACAGTTAGCCTTTACTTCTACTAGATGGCTTCACTCAGGGCCACTTATACATCTTCCTGCTGTTTTTCTAGGGTAAATGTGACCATGTGTTAAAAAGTGGTCCCCAAAGAAAAAATATTTACATTAAAAAACAAATTAATATTTAATCTGCAGAAACATTGATAAATAACTACAAACATGTTAATTATCATCATGAAGCCTGACAAAAACTGTTCCCATTCCTTTTTCTAGAGCAGCAATTTTCACCAAGAGCCATATAAACATTATGAATGGGCTGTTTATCGCTGTAGCGTTTCTCTCTGGTGTCTCAGACACCGAACCAATCACAGAGCGAGTATCTATAGAAACCTCACAAGAGCTGCAAGTCAGAGGTCAGTCCTCACTAAATTGCCCATTGTTTGGTGTGTGAGGAAAGGGTCTTACGGAAGTCATATCCTAATTTCTTTGGCGTTTGAACTTTGCGCGGACTACATAAAATGACGAGGCAGGCTGGATCCGGCCTGTGGGCCTTCAGTTTGACACATGTTCTAGAAGAAATTATTCTGGAGGTCCACCTTACCATCAGTACAGAACATGTGCAAATCCACATTCAAATGCATCCTACACGGCTATGGTTACAACTGAAAAACTGGATTATATCATTAATAAAATGTTAGGTTATTTATTAATCAGGTCTGTCATAATTGTCTTTATCAACAAGTGATTGGCTCCAAATCAGCCATCAGAACATGGACTCACTGAAACTTCATCTGGTCCTGTCCTAATCCATTTCATCCATCCATTGAAGCCCTAACTTACAATATGCATTATTCCTTAACTAGTATACACAATGATGCAGATCTCTTTCACCTATGTGCCACATCAGTATTACATATAATCCACCCTTCTAGACTGCTATATACAATGATTTAGACGTCAAACTTCCCAAGTTAATTGTTTTACTTTTTGATATGAGTCATTTTGTCTTGAAACCATGTCAGATGGCATTTCACACATGACAGCAAGAATAGAAAAAAAGATTTTAATACATAATGATATGTCTTTATTTCATCAACAGAGATGGTGTCTAGACCAAAAAAATGAGTTAACACTAGCAATAAAATGAAATTTGCACAATACTGTATTTACACATTTTAATTCATTAGTTTATAGCATTGCATTTTCTTTCAAAAAGGTAAAAACTTTTAGTAACATATAATAAGCATAAACAGCTCATTTTTACAAGAAAACCACAAGAAAAAACCACAGAAAAAATACCTAGAAAAAATAATGGACACGCTTAAGAACTAGTACAATAAATGCTGCATTGAATTAAGTTACATAGCATAGAATCTGTGTAAAAAGTATGTAGAAAAAACACCTGATGTAACCAGTTACAGTCATTGACCAGTTATGAGAGGTACAGAGGATTTTACAGGTAGATGTGTGTGAAAATTGTCCATTCTGTTTAACCTGGGGAGTAGGGAAGAAGGGGAGGTAGAGGCCTCCACTTGCAAAAACCCTGTTTGATTATGGAGTTTGAAGCTTGTAAGGCAAAATAACGATCGGTGCACTTGTATCCTATTCGTTCTACAACCTCTATGACATAAGTTTTCTGACATCAGCAACTCTGCTGGCAGAAGGTCGGGGTGTTGCTTTGGTCATGTTGAGATAGTGGCACAATTCTAGGCCTTGACAGAGCAGGAGTAAAAAGAAAAAAAATGAAAGACCAAGCAGCCCATTCAAAAATCTATCCAGAACCAGAATTTCACGATGCTCCATATAAACAAAATTACTACTGATATTTTACAGCAGTATGTGACCCCTAGACACAAAGGGTAGAGGCTTTCTATACTGTATTAGAACAATGTATACAATCTACGTAGTTAACTCATGAACAGAGTGACTAAGGACCATCCTCAGTAACAAAAGGACACCTAGAATTTTTAGCTTTTTTGTACATACTTATGAATATTAAGATATAGCTTTTGGTACCTTCAATTAACCCCTAACAGACTTATGGGTTGCCGAAGCCTCGTGTGACCTTACATCAATGAACTGTCTGAAGGTGGGTCTAGTCATGGGAAGGGCTATCCTTCCTGAGTCATCTGTGGTGATAAAAACCCTACACCCAATAAACTGCAGGATAAACATTTTCAATTTATTTTATAACTCAAATTGAAAAGGAAAGGAGAGAGCAGTGTCAGCTTCAGTCTCATGGATATCAGAGCAAAAAAATGTCTTATTTAGATGCACCAAAATAAAACCACTGGGCCTCAGTTGTGAATGCCACAAATAATGGGTCTGTCTATAGCAATCAATTACATCACTGGTACACTGGCTATGAGAAACAGCTACACATTTTACCTGTGCTCCTGAGGCCCAGTGTAGGTGTTGTCTACCCAATCATGAGGCCCTGTGCAGGTGTTGTCCATCCAGTCATGTCAGTGCCCCAGACACAAAGCAGCACTAAATACAGTGAAACCTTATTGAGACTACCAATGCACTGAAAAGCGGTCTTCTGAGGCAGGAGTGTCATCTCATTGAGTATGTCCAGAATATATATAATACTTGGTGGAACTGAATAACCATTACAGGGAATCTGGACTTTATAATGTGTGGTGCTCTCAAAAAGGTGGTCTTTTTAACTGTATCTACTCACACCTGCCCTGTAAATATGACAGGCAGCAGAGGAAGATATGGCACCCAAACACTATCAACCGTGCTTCTCCTTGGAGGACATTTATATATTTCCAGACACTAAAAAGTGTCATACAGGAGACAAACAAATAGCTGTACACAATGGTCACATTTGAATTTTTGGTTGTGCACACAAGCAGGAATATATAGGAACCCAATGACACTGGCAATCACATACTACTAGCCATGAACAGTTAAACATAAATAGATGAGCATGAAATGCTACTTGCTTACTACTTACTGTATAATCATGACATCATTTAATCTGTGAAGTGTTAAAAGGGCCGGTAATAATACATTGCCTTGCAATGAAAATGAATTGGTCTTCAAATTATGAATAGCTAAAAATAAAATGCACAGCATGAAATGTTTTTAATGTTTTGTAAGAAGAAAAATAATTTCATTGTCGTATATTAGGTTTTCATAAATCCTCTATTTATAAGCATGTATACTTTCTATGTACACCTATGACAGTGGGTCAATATATATTGTAATACAGCAACAAGGTGGTTGCCAAAGTCATTAAATATTACTGTATTTTTCTTTCATAAATACATACTCTTACTTTACTGCACATATATGTTAAGCAAATCATATGGCTGGGTTCTATTTACAATAAACAGATGAATATAGTTCACAAACGCAGCACAAAATTATGCATGATATATCTCAGGGAAATTAAAGTCTTAAATGCGGAGAACAAATGTAAATTGACAAGTGAATTCAGGGTAAAACAAAGCAAAAGAAATCAAGGTTTTTTTAATAGCTCACACAATACTACTAACATAACACTTTGGTTAAATGCATCAGTCACCTACATACAGAAGGAGTGCCTTTATTCCATAGTCTATATTACAGTCAGGCAAGATCAGAGAGTCACTTAGCTTTGATTCCACTGGTGTCTAATGAAATATGCTGTATACTCCAAATCACAACATACAGTAGTTTGCAGTGATGATGAATATAATTTACCCAGTTGGACATATTTATCAATGTATTTACATACATTGAAAAATGTGGGTTTCAGGCAAAGCAACATGTTTATTAAGCCTTATGTCCAACAGAGGCAATCAGGTGGCTGAAAATACAGCACTCAATCAGGATTGGTCGATGTTTCAGAAGTTGGACCCTCACCGGTTATAAAGTCATGGAATATCCTTGTGATATTCCATCTCTTTACAGGATGGGAATAACCTTTTAAGTCTTAAAGGGCATATGTCAGCAAATTTGTTCCCATGAAACTGGCTGACCTGTTACAAGTGCACTTGGCAGCTGAAGACATCTGTGTTGGTCCCATGTTCATATGTGCCAGCATTGCTGAGAAAAATTATGTTTTATTATATGCAAATGAGCCTCTAGGAGAAACAAGGTATTGATGTTACTCCTAGAGCATGCACACTTGGTTGGCTGTTCTTTAAACTCCTACAGAAGTGAAAGGAGCATGCTGGGAGTAGTAGTTTCACAACAGCTGGAGTTCAGAAGGTTGCTGATCCCTGTCCTAGAAGGCTAGGATTTCTCTCTCAACTGCCGCATCCTCTTCACTTTCAATGACTTTACGAGAAGTCAGGCCCTGGTGTGATCATGTTTACAATGCCTGACTCTGTCAATCAAAGTGCAGAGGATTCAGCAGTTGTAGAGAGAGCAGAGACTCTAGGTGTAATGAAAATGCCCCCATTGCTCTTAGAGGGTCATATGCATGTATTATTTCTTATTTTTTCTCAGCTATGTGGAACATATGATCATGGGACCAACACAGATGCTTTCAGCTGCCAAGTGCACGGTCAGCCAGTTTCATAGGAACAAATGTGCTGACAGATGCCCTTTAATGGTCAGCAAGAAGTGAAACATCCTGCAAAGGTATACTATCCTAAAACTGAACAGTGTGTATGCAGCTAATGCAGGGGTTTAGGAAGAACCTGCCTGTTCAGTTAAATGGGATTTAGGAGACCCTGACACATAGAATAATAATAAATTAATATAGTAAGAGACTGTTAAACAGTTTGTCACATTGATCATTTGCTCGCCTTTTTATTGGGGAACATGTTTTTATCAACTTTTCTGTCTTACAGAAATGAATAACATCATAAATATAAAAAGTTGAAATGAAATATACAAGGTTTTATATTTTTATTCTCCTATATCATGGGAGATATCACTGATAAAGAGTAGATTTCTGAAATTTAAGTGCTTTATTACATAGTTTTAAATAGGTGTTGCCTCTAACCAATTGATAACTATTTTAAAGTGCTTAGATGTTAAGCATAGCCATTCATAGAGTAATGGTATACAATATATGTTCTTAAGGTAAATGTAATTAGTCATTATAGCTTGTGTATAAAATAGAAATTCTGATTTTTTTTCCCTTAAGTTCAGCTCATTTAGTTCAGTTTTTATCTACATTAAGCTATAGATTATCTATAAATAAATCAACAAGTAGTTTCTTCAACTCATCTTGAGCACAGAATGGGTGATATTTTGCCATATTCCATGGCAATTAAATTAGATGAGTGAGAATCAGATTGTTTTTGAGTTATTTGGGAGTAATCATATTGCTGCTGCGGCTAGTGATTGGCTGACAGGGCAGTCCAGCCCCATTCCCTGTGTGTCAAGCCTGGAAAAATGAAGTGCAAAACACAACTGGAATGGCAAGGGTGAGGGATCTGTGAGGGTCGGTATAGATTATTTTTTATTTTAACCAATTGTTTTCTTTTTAAATATTATTCCCCAAGAAACTCCTATAGGGTGCGATTTTCAGCACTTTGCTTTTTTTTTTGCACCAACATTTTTCTTTCTACAAAAACACCAGCTCCAGATGTTAGCTGAAGATCTATGGGAAATATGACACAATAATTTTTTGCTCCTGGTATTTTTTGTTCACTAGGGTGTCATTTTTTGTCTCTTGCGTATTTTCAAAAACACGGCATGTGGTAGCTCTTGGTGATTTTTCAATGCCAGCAACTTGGCTATAGGGCAAAACGCCATCAAGAAAATGCTAGTGGCAAGCCATACTATTTGCAAAAATATGCTAGAAAAAAAAATGCATAAAAAATTTAGGTGACCATAAAGGAAACCCTAAGGTTATTCTGACGTCTTTTTTTTCTTGTAGAAAAAAAAAATATGCCAGAGCCAAATTCACGTGTGGGGACCCTTAATATAAACTCAAGACTATTTTGTATATAAAAATGTGCTGCATATGTAGTTTTTAGTTCCTCATTTTAAACTCAAGCGATTACACAACAAGGACTGTGTATACAGACATTGTGCAACTCTACTCTGTACCATTATCACTACTATGAAATATGAAGATTTTGTAAATGCAGTAAACGCTCATCAGACTTACTTTGATAATTTTTTTCATTTTCCCATTACTGATACTGGAAATTAAAAATTATATTTTTTTGCAAAATTCTGTGCCAAAGTAATTTTAGCTTTACATTTTTTTTTTATAACACTAAAGGTAAATCAGGGATATGGCATACCTAGTTAGTAGTTTTGGGGAGGTTTTTTTGTTTTTATAAAAAGGGATTACAAAAAGAGGAGTTAAGGGTTTTGCCCAACATAATGTTTTATGACCTATAAATAATATAATTAAAGGGATCTCGCCCCAATTAAAAGAACATGGTGGTCTCTGTAACATGTGTAGAAAAATTATGCATTCAATAGTTTATAACCTACCCTATAATAAAGTTATAAAACATTATGGTGTGAAAAACTTCATGCTTGTACTTCCCAGTCAAAATCAGTCCAAAAATAATCTACATAATATGTTGTAATACCGAAATATTTAATCAAACACAAATAAAAGTATTAAATAATAGTTCTCTATGTCAAACCGTGAATAATGACAAAATGTATTTACACTGAGGACATTATAGCATGAAGATAGATGGTAAAGCAAGACTAACAATAATACAATAATAATAGTAATGCCCATCAAAAAAGCTAAATTCTGGCAAAAAATATTAAGGCTATTTAAGGTCAAGACCCAGCTCACTATCTTACAATTTTGGTAATTATGAATGTACTTTAAAAAGGTAGTCCAGTTTCAGGAAGTAACCAGTGATCCCTACTTACATGCAGACACCACACTACAGCTCCGGATCTCCCGGCTGGGATCGGTCTACCCGGCTGTAGCGGTGATGTCATGTTGACAAGTGATCACTGTAACGCAAAGGCCAGTTGGATGGCTGCAGTGGTCAGGTGTTGTTGACTGACGTCACCACTGCAGCTGAGAGAAATGAAGTGGCAGTGCGGCATTTACCAGGTAAATATTGATACTTCTTCCCCTGTGTTGTCTGGTTTCTGCATTAAACTGGACAACCTCTTAAAGACTGGCATGATAATATGCTATATAATTACTATTTCTTGTGAAATGAGCGCTCTGTTCAATTTATATGATCTGCCTGATTAGTAAAGCTGGTCAACATTGTGATTTTAATAAGCTTTTTAGTTTCAAAAATTAAGTATTAAAGGAGTTGTGCAACTTTTTTTTGAGCGGGTTGGGGGGTTGGCACCCCCCTTCCTCCTGAGCAAACCTGCAAAGGGAAGCATTTTTAACTGCTTCCTGGTGCTGTGTACAGACTCCTTCGCTTCTTGGGTCTTGGCTGCTCCACTGTGCTCCCTGTATGTAAATTTCTTGTTTGATGCCGCTGCAGCTAACTGCTTGCCGCAGCAGTGTCCTCCTACCATTTGTCATGATGCAAGGGGAGCAGGTCACCACTGCGGCCTGTGATTGGCTGCAGCTGCATCAAACAGGAAGTTTACATCCATGAAGCCCAGCAGAGCAGCTGAGGCTGGGGAGAGAAGCAGCTGGGAAACACGCATGTATTCTTCCCTTTGCAGGCCTGCCCAGGAGGCAGGGTTTGGCAACCCCTTTAATGCTTGTAAAATCCTTTATCTATTTGCTATACAAAGTCTTTTTTTCAGTACACATTGAACACACAACTTTCTACATCTTGCATATTTCCTACCTTGTCTAGCAAATTTTTATCCTGAAGCTGCATGATTTTCTGCACCATTTGTATGCTTCCTGTCGTTTTTTGGGAGAGCCTAAAACAAGCCTATGTAGTAGTCACCAAGAGAAGAAGTTAACTGGTTGCCAAGCAACCTGAACTAACACACCTCACAGAATATAATGAAGAAAGATGTATACAAAAACAGATATAACCCCAGGTTCTGCAAAGAGATGTTATTCAACTGAACTATGTGTATACAGCTTACTACAGTTGTGTTAAACAGATTATCCTATGGATAGGTCATCAGCATCTGATCAGTTGGTGTCCGACACCCAAGACTTCCGCTAATCGGCTATTTGAGAAGGTCTTACGGCTCTATTGAGTCCCACCGCCTTCTCGCAGCTTACCAAGCACAGGGCCACACATTATGAAGTGGTTGAGGTTGGTATCACAGCTCAACCCCATTCACTTAAATGGCCGATGAGTGATGTGGCTGGCCTAGGTTAAGCAGTGAGAAGGCCGCAATGCTCACAGGAGTGCCAGCACCATCTCAAACAGCTGATTAGCGAGGAATCGGACCCCCAACAATCAGATGATGATGACCTGTTACTGTTACAAAGAGTTGGATAACACCTTTAAGGATTCCATACAAATTCAATAGCTTTCAGCAGACAGCTTTCTCTCCCGACTCCCTCTAAAGTCCCCCATACACAAACACTTCAGCTGAGCGTGTATGTGCTGTCAATGGGCAATGAAGAGAAAGCTGCTGCCAGACACTTCTGGTGGCGACTCATCTCCTGGAAGTACTAAATAATTGGGCGAAAATATTCACTTTCCCCAATCCTTCTCTTCCCAACAGGAGCTCCCCATACACATTACACTGTAATCTGGAAATGCTGCTCTCAGTGGGTTTCAGGCAACACCAAATCAATGTGTATGGGGGCCTTTAGGCTTTAAATTTGTATTAGCATTTTGTTGAACATAGCAGCAGCAGGACACAGATCATGAGATACAAGGCGATGGTGATATTGTTTGTACTGATAAAACAAACTTGGTAACATCAAAACAGGCTATTACTTCTACTCCTTGAAGCTTGTACAAGTTGACAGTATAGATTATTAGACCTCTTCTTACGTAGTAACACACTTCAATGGTGTGTAACCACTGATAAAATACAGTAATATGGCTTATAGTTTATTATGCCGTTTTTATCATCATATTTGTAGATACAACATGGTATATATTAACAGGATATTATCAAGTAATTTAATAAAAACTTAAACAGTTAGGAACTGAGTTTAACTTAATAAATTCTCTGTCACCAAATTCTGGCATCAAAAAGTCAACGGAAATCAAGTTTTTCTTTCAAAACTTTACCGTCAGAACACTGAGTATTCATTTCAATACATATGTGCATTGTTCATGCGTTCTGCTATCAAGCAATACTCATTGTAAGTTAAATTAACAATTATTACAGTTGAGTTACTTTCAACTGCTGTCATCTTGCATTAGAAAATGTATGTACAACTAAAGTACTGGCTCTTAATAAGTAGTCCTGCGTGAGGATTTTTTTAAGCTCATTTAAAATGAAACTAAAGAAAACACCTTAATGTTCATGAGCTCCAATAAAGATCAAAGATGGAACCACCTCATCTTTCCTTACCCTTAATGCAACCAGCCAAATACAAATGTCTTACAAGCGCTGTCTGTCTCTCTGGGAGCAACAAAAATAGAGTGCATAACACAAATGGCAACCAAATACATGATGCAAAGGTAAATATGAAACTGCCCGTACAGTATATAAGATTAGCAGCTGGGCCCCCAGGGATAGCATCTGCTACCAATGTTAAATCAATTGTTATGGCACAAGTTCCTACACTGTAATACAGCAGATAACAGTGCTACCCATCATGATACAAGTGACATAGGGTAAACAATAATCAATTCAAACTCCAAACGGTGTGGTGACGACAACACTGGGAAGAAAGACGGAAAATAATAGTTTCAAAGAATTGGCTAGAAAAGAATAACTGTAATAAAAATGAAAGAAGCTGTGAATTGGCTGCTCCGAGATACTAATCCAAACTGAATAAAACCAAGGGAAATTGTATAGACAGTTAAGTCATTATTGATTATTAATTAAAATAATAAATAGCATCTAAAACAAAGTAGTTACAAGTCACTGCAGTAAAGAAACATGGCTGACCAAATCAGAACATGTTCGTGCAGTATCTAGGGTAGATTAAGGGCATGGAGAAAACGTAGCTTAAAAATTGAAGTGAACACAAAAAATTACATATGTCCTATTAATAAATACAAAAAAGAGGCAATCAAAACACTGCCAAGCTTAATAAAGTATATTGCGGGCATCTGCTCTTCAGCCACACCACTTAATCCTCAATCAAGTGTTAATTACTGTGCAGAAAATAGCATAACCTTTTGCAAAATGGCGATACATTGCTAGGGGATCTGAACAGGCACAACATTTGATTCTTCGTTGCTGCTTGATACTTGTCATGTCAATAGTTCAGAGAATGTCTAATATAAAACAACTTCCGGGGCTAAATTAAAACACTGACATAATACTACACATAAACACATTCTCAAAGGCAAGATAGTGTACACCACAAATACTGCACAATGAGTGAGGATTACACATCATTATCTAGAACACATTTTTAGATATGACTAATATATCACATGTGGCATTTTGCACTTGTCCTGTATCAGCAAAATAAACTTGATTTCATTGCCCTAACTTTTTATTAATTTACTGAATCATTTCACCAGGCAACCAGCTTGGAGATGAAGTGGCCACTAAGTGCAAGCCTGAAATGCAGGGAATGTGTGATGCAATACAGAACATGAAATATTGGGAAATGTTTTTCAATTCCATATATCTTTCACCTGCCAACTTTTTAGTATTTCATCAACACAAGCTTTAGGATTTCTACTACTACAGACAAAGTGTCATGAAATGGAAAATGTAACACCAACATGTTTATATCCTCACTCTTAGGCCTTGTTCACACATCAGTTTTTTGATCAGCTATTTCCATCAGTTATTGTGAGCCAAAACTAGGTGCGGGTCAAAAACACAAAACAGGTGCAGATCTTTACATTATACCTTATCTCTCTGTAGCCTCTACTCCTGGTTTTGGCTCACAAAAACTGATGGAAATAACCGATCAAATAACTGATACGTGAACAAGGCTTTAACATCAAGTGCCAATCATTCCTTCATGTGGTCTTGATGTCTGGAACATAGCCAAACAACAGGGCGCATAGTAGAAAAGCAAAAGTTAAGTAAGCAAAGTTTGTCTACAGAATCTTACACAAGACCAAAGATTCTAAAATAACCTCTAGTATTGGATATTTCGCATTTTCCACTAAGGACTCATGCACACGAGAGTACTTGCTCACTGCCCGTGCTGTAGACAGCAAGTTGGGCCGTGTGCACTCTGTCTGCGGATGCGCTTGAATGGGTCCGTGATCCGCAACATACGGCCAAAGACAGAACATGTTCTATCTTTTTGCAGTGCAAAGGCACGAATCAGAAACCCACAGAAGTGCTTCACAGTGCTTCTGATTTGTGCCTCCCCACTGTGAAAAGGTAGGTGAAGCCTTACCTTCAGTCATATCTGGCGGATGCAGACCCATTGAAGTCAATGGGTCCGCATCCGTGATACGAAGTGCACACGGCCTGTGCCCATATATTGCGGACCAGTTGTTTATGGGCACTGAGCAAGTACGTTCGTGGGCATGTGTCCTAAATTATTCTTCGCAAAAACTGAGAATATGTAAGTGGCCAAACTAAACTAGATCTAAAACCTTACCACTTTGAGTGTCATAAGGGGTCTTCTATTCTCTTAAGTTCTAGGCAAGCATGGCATAAATTTTCCAATGAATGTGACCCATGTCACTGTGAACCAATACATTATGTGCAGACTGCCTTCTAACACGTGCATTGAGTCAGAAAAGTAGCTTGCCCCATGTGTCTCTCCTGTCTGTGAGCCCTCTCATTCATTCAGCAAGTCAGGCAGAGCTACATTACAGAATGCTACATGTGGTCCAAAGAAAGAAAGCTTCCCCCCTACAAAATGGATAAAAGCTAATGGCAGAACACATTTATATTGCCAATAATGGCCGTAAAATAAATGAGTACTATTTCTATACAGATGAGAATGAAAATGTTACAAGTAGAATTTGAGAAAACTTTTATATTTTTCGTATGCAACCCATTCAAAGTAAAGTGATGTGTAAAGCAACTAATCAATTCATTTTGGGTTTCACCAGATCATGGTTTCGGAAGGCTATTGTATATGTGAAATCATGCATTGGATTCATATGACATGCTGCCTCTAAACTTACTTTGGTATTACAATAGTTACAACACTCTATGCCATCGAGCCAGTGTATAAAGTGGTTTGATTTTAGAACTTAGGCAAGGGCTACATAGTGAATTGTGGCCGTGCGATATAAGACTGCAACGTGGTCGTGCTGAAATTCTCAAGGTTTGGATTTCGGCCGACTGTCATGCTGCAGTAAGTTCTGGGTCGCAATTAAACGTTCATTATTATTAGTTGTGATGCAGCCATGCCGCATGGGGAACTTATGTTGCGTGGCCACAAGTCTTAGCCTGGGACTAGAAAGGGACGAAGCAGAGAAAAATCTTACGGTAAAGTCTTACTTAAGTACTGGCAACACCTCTTGGCATATAGCCATGTGGTAATAGTTCATGGTTTTCAACTATAGCACTATCAGTTCATTGTGGAAACAATATTTTGTAGCATGTTATAATGCAGAGATTTCCAAATAATGTCTTAAAATGTTTCTACTAAAACTACAAACGAGAAACCTTTCATTAACCAATTCTGACTGCTTTGATCATTCTGGAATGGGATTACAGGTGGATGGAGAAAAGACATTCCATGACACTAGACTGTATATAGGGAGTCTTGAGCAAAAAGTCACTACTTACTGTGTATGTAAAAATAATGAAAAGCAATTTCATTGTCATTTTATGTTACAGGCAAAGCAGAGGGAATAGGGTAACCAATACAAGTTACCGAGCTTACTCAACTGAGAGACTGCTGCAGCACAAATGTGCACTACATGGTCAAAACCTACTTCAATAAACATCTGAGCTGCCTTGCATTTGCATAGCAACAATTCAAACGAACAACAGTTAATTCCGTTTTTACGTTTTCGTCTTCCAAATACCAGCAATACAGCATATCCTTATCAGATCCAATATAGGAGTTGTCTGTGGCCGTGTCACTAAGGAAAACACCCAGGGAAGCCAAGATAAGTTTCTTTCTAAAAATCGAATAGAAACTATTTAGTAAAAATGTACGATGGAATTCCTGCACTGTTACTATGAGGTATGTGATTTTCATTGGTTTGATGGACTGCAGCAACTCCCTTTGTCAGCATATTTACAGATTCTGATTTAAAACATGTTTCTCGGAAAAGAAAAACAGCTACAAAAATCCAGAGACGGCGTCAAGCAAAGTTCAATCTTAAGAACAGTTTTTAAGTAGCCGGAACTGGGGAAAATTTGTGTTGAAATTTTACACTATATGGTAAATGTAATATTTGGCAAGAAAATATTCCTACATCCTAATATCCTGAGTATTTTCTTTCTTTTTTGTTTTCTTTGTTATACATATTGACACACAACAGCAAAACTCAGTGCATGTGGCTAAGAGAAAGTCTGTGTAAGAAAAAACCTACAAAAAGATGACTTGATTGAAATGAAGACTGGTGCAGTGTGGCGCTAAAAGCTCATGAATAATAAAAATTTTTTCCAATACAACGGTTTATAAATAACTAAAAACTAAAAGATAGTGTCAGACTGAAAAAAAAATATATGAAGCAGTCTGTGGCATCAATGACATAAAAAGGAATGTTGGATATTGTGTGAACAGAAAAGAAGCGTTGACTTCCAGTTTTATGTTGTGAAGATCGAGGGATGCGTGGACTTTTTGCATATGGATATAGAACCTATATACAGTTCACCTATAAAATCTTGATTAGCGGTCTTTAATGAAAACAAATGAACATTCTGAGGAAATTCCTGAGATAGGGTTTGTGACACGGGTCACTGAGAATATAAGCTGCTGTTGGGTCCTCATGAGTATTAAATCCATCCCTGTTAAGATCTGAAATTAGAATACATTAACAAATATTATAGAACACAAGGAGGACAGTGTAGCCACTGTCTAGTTCCTTGCCTGAGCAAGGTATAGCACCATCGTGACAGGATCTCCAACTTTCAGAGAGGAGGAAAATACTTATAAAACAGTATTGCTGCTAAGACTGCTGTAGTGTGCACCAATAATGTTTTCTGGAGGCAGTGGCAGCCCAAGGCTGACAGGTGACTTCTGTTTGACCATGCAGCTGTAACATCACTAGGAGAAATCTTTCCTTGGTTGTTCATCCGTTGTACATTTCTCGGTCATCTCTTGACAGAAGTCCACTGTCACTGTTTGGCTGTTCTGTTCCAAACAAGTCTCTCTCTCTGAGTAAGTACCATGATCAGACCCCTCCGCATCTCTTCTTGCTATACAATTCTCTGGTATATTGTTTGAAACTGAGTGACTTCCAAGCTGGACTTGACCTTGCTCATTGCAGCACTGCATGTTTTCTCCCACATCCTGGGACGTGGTAAGTTTTTGCTCTATTCTTGCTGGTAAAGGGTTGAATGCAGCTGCTGTGGGTAGATCTAAAGGCCTCAAAACAGGACAGTACCTGTGTAGGGCTTGAATCTGCTCTGGACTCTGAATATCTCTACACACTTCTTGGGATAGGCAAGAGAAGTTGTCTAGTAGCTCTCCCATGCAGGCCTTTAGCTGGTTCCTTTCTGTTAATAACTTTTCTTTTTCACATACCTTAAGAAAGAAGAAAATACATCATAGTTTACTGCATCTTACAAAAAAAAAAAAACTTGAACCAAGTCTTAAAAAAGTTGTTTAGGGTTAGAAAAACATGGCTGATTTCTTCTAATCCTAGATAACCTCTTTAAGCTGCGTTAGTCAAGACATCTACCCTAATTTAGCTCATCCATATGTTTTAAGCTGTACACAGGTCACTCTATATAGTACCATTTATGAATTTCCTATATATCCATAATTAAAGCTTCAGTGAGTTTGACTTTATTACACAGGCATAGTGGCGTGTCCGTGTGAATGGCTGTTTCTGGTACTCCACCTCAGTTCCCTTCAAGTGTATGTGAGTTGCAGTACCAGGTACAGCTGTGCTATGTATACATTCTTGTGCCTATGTACACTGAAAGTGACACAGCACCATTATTCTGCTGATTGGGGCTTCATGGGTCAGATTACAACTATTCAAAATTGATGGCCTTCTCTAGTGATTGATCATCATCATCAGTGGTAGTCAAGTTTAGAAAACCCATTTTCCTTTAACATTATTGACAATTATAAATTAAAAGAGTTGTAGTCTCTATTCAGTATTCTCATCTCTTGGTTAGAGTGGAGAGTTGTTACAAAGATCGTGTCTTATTTTGGAGAACCTCATCTTGTCCTGCATTTATGTGAATGTGCACTATGTAATACTTAATTTTCACAGTGGTGGTGCTGTAGAGAAATTAAACACTTAGCGTCATGTTTTCTCACAGATTACACATAATCGCTGGGGTTCCAACAGGTTAACATAATATCAGTTTATTGTAAAGGCACCCTTCTAACATGTAGGAATTGCCTAAATTGGACAATCCCTTTAAATTCAGTTAACCACTTAAATATACGGCATGGCAAGCCGAAGGTTAGTGCACCATACTGTACATTTACCGAAAGGAGATGGCAGAGGCTTAGGAATTGAGCCACCGCCATCAGCACCCGATGTCAGCTGTAACAAAAAAAAACATAAGTACATTTGGAAAAAGATAACAACATACAGTGGACATAGGGTAAATAATTATTAACTATTTTGCGATACATAATTGTTTTAAAAGAAGAGGAATTCAAATTTGGAAAATGGCACGTTTTCTTAAAAATTTTCGATTTCTTAAAAAAATTACAAAAAAACAAAAACACTATCAACCAAAATTTGCAGCTTAAAACTGATATGTCAGCCTTATTCTGCGGGTCTGTAAGATTACAGCAATACCCCATTTATATAGTTTTAATACTGAAACAAAAGAAAAACTTTGGAAAAATGTATTTTCTCTTTGCATCACCATATTCTGACCCCCCATAATGTTATTTTTTTATTTTTTATAGTTACAGTATGTCTACAGAGCTGGTTTTGCTGGGCGATCTGTACTTTTTATGGATACCATTTTGCAGTGTGTTTGACCATATGTTTTTGATCATATTACATTTTTTTGTGAGCTGAAGAGACAAAAACATGGTGAACTGGCCATTTTGATTGTTTTCAGTTACAGCGTTTACTGTACAGGATAAATACATTTATATTTTAATAGTATGGGTGTTTTGGGGTATGGCAGAGCAAATGAACATTTGATTATGTTTAATATGGAGAAATTGGTGATGGGAATTGTTATGCATTTTTTTTATATTTTAAAAAAAGTTATTTTAAACTTTAAAATTAAAAAAGTAATCATTAAAACGCTTCTCAGACTGTATTTATTTAAGAATGCAGCCCATGGAAGATTTAATATACTCTTATGGAGCACTGCCACCTGCAGACCTCCATAGGAATATACCTTTGATAGGCATGATAGCCTCCAACAGGGTCCAGGGCACCACCACAAACGTTGAGATCGGGAAAAACGTTCAGGCTGTGGGAGTGCAGAGCTCCTAAGGAAAGCCACCTCAATTGCTGTCCTCACTATTGACCACGGCATCTGAAGGGTTAAATGTCTGCCATTGGCGATATCTCCAACTGCAGATATTATCCCCAGGTGTCTGCTGTGTGAAACAGCAGAAACCCAGCGGCTTTAAAGACCTGAGCAGCACCGTACATGTAAAACGTTGGTCAGAAAAGAGTTAAAGGGGTATTCCCATCTCACAAATGTAGTTTGTATAATTAGATATAGCCATACCAATATTGTTACTAATAGAATGTATTCATATAAAATGTACTGTTTAAAGGATTTGCCTATTTTTATTTCCATTGTCCCACAAACATCAGTCAGGCCGTTGCCCCTAGTTACGGCCACCACGGCCATCTAGTAGCGGTGGCCGGCTTGCTCTTGTTCAAACCTGCTCTGAGGTAACTGCTGTATTGTGAACGCACATTGCATGAGCATGCGGAGACACATCTTAGGGTTGTAGCATTTTTGTCTGCGCTTCCAAAACGCAGAGAAACGGATCCTGTTCCAAGATCACTTAATCTCTATGGAGCAGGATCCGTTTATAAAGTCTGCGTTTTGGACGGATCCTGAATAGAGATGAGCGAACGTGCTCGAAACGAGCACTGTACCGCTCGGCTCCCCTGCGCTTGCATGGGCGCACGTTCGCTCATCTCTAATCCTGACCATTGCGTTTTGTACTGGTAGCATCCAGAACGCAGATGTGAAAGTACCCTAAGATGTGTCTGCGCATGCTCATGTAATGCGCATTCACAATACAGCAGTTACTTCAGAGCGGTTTGAACAGGAGCAAGCCGACCACCACTACTACACGGCCGCGGTGGTCGTAACCAGGGGCAACGGCCTGACTGATGTGTTTGGGACAATGGAAATACAAATAGGCAAATCTTCTAAACGGAACATTTTATATAAATACATTCTATTAGTAATATTATTGGTATGGCTATATCTAACTATACAAACTACATTAGTAAGATGGGAATACCCCTTTAAGGGGTTTAACTAGTTTAAGGCTACTTTCACACAAGCCTTTTAGCAGGATCCGTCATGGATCTGCAAAAATGCTTCCAAGACTGATCAGTTTTGTCCTAATGCATTCTGAATGGAAAAGGATCCGTTCAGAATGCATCAGTTTTGCTTCAGTTCAGTCAGCATTCCACTTTGGAGGCGGACACTAAAACGCTGCTTCCTGTGTTTTGGTGTCCGCATGACGAAGCTGAGCCAAACGGATCCGTTTTTTCAGACACAATAGAAAACCGTCCCCTATTGACTTTCAATGGAGTTAATGACGGATCCGTCATTGCTATTTTAAAGATAATACAACCGGATCCGTTCAGAACGGATGCAGACGGTTGTATTATTACGACGGAACCGTTTTTGCTGATCCATGACGGATCCAACAAAAACACTGGTGTGAAAGTAGCTTAATAAAATTCCATTAAGGAATTATAGTTTAGACATATATTCATGTGGTTTTCTTTCCAGCTTCTAAAAAGCGGTACTACATTTGATTGATGTAACACAAACATTTGCAAGGGGGTCAAAGTTTGTTTTACTACATATGCCCATATAACAAAATATGTTGAAGAGGGTACATGGACATGATTATATTACTTGATTAAATATTATATTTATCTGTTTTATCACAAACAACAATTTTGAACTGGAATCATTGTAAACAAAAGCTCCAGTGTCTAGGAATGTCTAGATATCATAAGGTCAACTTTCTGAGAAGGGATGAAAATAACACCAGGGGGCGCCATAGAAAGCCTGTAACAACAATATCTAGACAGATGCGTTTCTTTGTTTTTAATGACTCCAATTGAAATTCTTTTCACCTTTTCCTGACCTTTGCCACACAATGTAAAGATGGCGCCTGCTCCACAGCGGAGCTTCTGCCATAGCCACCAGGTTTCTGCTGTTTGAAGTTATGACCACAGCATCTGAGGTGGCTTTCCTTTGGAACATTGCACTCCCAGAGCCCGAACAGCTTTCTTGAGCTAAAGCTATTAGTGGGGTAGCCTTGGTCCCTTCGAAGGATCGGAGGCTACCACAGCAATAATTCCTAGAAAAGTACTAAATGTCCCATAGATTGCAATGGTAATTAATCACAATCTATAGGACAAACAATTTACTGATCACATGTTCAAGTCTCATAAGGGGACTTAAAGGCTATGTACACCAATTATTTTTTATTATTATTGTATTGTACTCATTTTAAGCTAAAAATCCTTTTTTTCAATTGGTCTTTAATAATAATTCTGAACCTCTGTCTTTGTGCAGCCTTGAGTTTATCCAGTAGAAGGAGCTGAATTTTCACTGTGTTCCATCAGGCAGCTCACCTGATGGGCTCCTTATTTCTGACCTTATAAACACTCATTAAAGCTCAATTCTTACCCTACTGATAAGAATGTGGCTTAAATAAGTGTTTATGACCTCTCAGTAATTTAGAGATAAGGTTTATTAGATGACCGGCACAAAGTGAAAGTAAAAAGTACAATTCACACCGCTAGAAAAACAGCAAACCCTTTGTGACAGAATGGCTCAATATTTTTAATAGACCTATTGAAAAAAAATGATTTTTAGCCCAAAATTAGTAGCCTTTCATATAAGTGTAAAAAAAGAAAAACTTTTAAAAAATATAGTATAACAAAAAAATGTACAAATTTAAATACCCCCCTTTCCCTATAATAAGAATAAACAATAAATTAAGATAATTTGTACTGCCACATCCAAAATGCCCCAAAAAACCACATAAATGTATTTATCATGTATGGTGAATGCCATAATGGAAAAATAATCAAAACTGCTGTTTTGCCTCACCCCCCCCCCCCCAAAAAAAAAAAAAAA
Organism: Rhinella marina; assembly: GCA_900303285.1. Classification (NCBI taxonomy): domain Eukaryota; kingdom Metazoa; phylum Chordata; class Amphibia; order Anura; family Bufonidae; genus Rhinella; species Rhinella marina. The sequence goes on along the minus strand of ONZH01024480.1, from coordinate 322,309 downwards.
ATGAAAAAGAGTAATCAAAAAGGCATACACAATAAAATAGTATCACTAAAAACTACGAATCATCCTGCAAAAATGATCCCCCCTCCCCCACAGATGTAAATCTAAAAAGTTATGAAGGTCAGAATATGTTGATGCAAAGCAGTTTTTTTCAAAGTTATTTTTTTGTAAATATAAAAACTATACAAATGTAATATTATTGTTATCGTACTGACCTGGAGAATGGAGGGAACAGGTCAGTTTCAGTGCATAGCAAACACTGTAAAAACAAAATCCATTTGGATTTTTTTTTTTACAGCTTCCACCTACTGTCTATGGAATGATAAATGGTTCCATTAGAAAGAACAACTTGTCCCTCAAAAAACAAACCCTCATACAGCTATGTGAATGGAAAAATAAAAAGTTATGGCTCCGGGAAGGCAAGGAGTAAAAAATGAAAACACAAAAACGGAAAATCCTGAGTCCTGACATGGTTATTATTTTATGTGAAGAGAGTAGTAATCAAAGGATAACCCCTTTAGAATAGTCATAGGGATATGACGGCCTGTAACATGAAAAAAGCGTTCAGCTCAATATGCTTGTATTTCCTGTAAATCCATGGTAGGAGCCATTACCTTTTCTTATTCCACAGTGATGGTATGTAGTACTCACCAGCTTATGTATTTCACATTCTAAATTCTGTATACAGTCGAGTTTTCTCTTGCGACATCGCTGTGCAGCTATTCTGTTTTTGCTCCGCCGCCGAACGTCATGAATGAATTCCAACTGTTCTGAGGTCAGCTTGTGCATTTTTATCATCATCTGAAAATCATTGCGTGGAAGATCTGTGATTTGATCAATTGGAAAGGGCAGCTTAACCTACAGGACAGAAGAAAGCATAATAATCTGTTCAGAAGGTGGAAATCTGACAACATAAGGAACTATTTTTGTTATGTATTTGATGACTAGATGAGAGTCTTCACCTAGTATACACAGTAAAGGTTGCATTACATCAAACTATAATGTACAACATATGTAGGACATCTGCACCACTACAAAAACTGAACTAAGTAATAATATACAATGCATTCGGAAAGTCTCCAGATCCTTTCACTTTTTTCACATTTTGTTATGTTGCAGACTTGTACTAACATAAAATAAAAAAAATCAGATTTTCCCCCCATTCAATCTGCATTCAATAACCCATAATAAAAAAGTGAAAACATGTCCATGTAAATGTTTAGTTTTTCCTTTTAAAAAAAAAATTAAAAAAAATGTCTAAGATTCTAAGTATTCAGACCCTTTGCTATGACCCTTGAAATTTAGCTATGGGGGCCTCCCACTTCTATACCTTGATTGGACTCCGCCTGTGGTTATTTCAGTTGATTGGACATGATTTGGAAAGACACACTCCTGTCTATATAAGGTCTCACAGCAAAAATATCAGAGCAAAAATACAAGTCATGAGGAAGAAAAAGCTGCCTGTAGTGAACAGAGAAATGATTATGCAGAGGCACAGACCTGGAGAAGGGTACAAAAACTGCTCTACTGCACTGAAAGTTCCCAAGAGCACAATGACCTCCATAATTATTAGATGGACGAAGTTTGAAACAACCAGGACTCTTTCTAGAGCTGGCCTCCCCATCTAACTAAGTAATCAAGAGAGAAGGGTCTGTTAAGAGAGGTGACCACGTGACCAATACTAAGCTCCAAAGATCCTGTGTGTCTAGATGGGAGAAACGTTCATAAGTTCAACCATCACTGCAGCACTCCACAAATCTGGGCTTTATGGCAGAAGGAAGCCTCTCCTCAGTAAGAGACACATGAAAGCCCGCATGTAGTTTGCAAAAAAGAACCTAAATGACTCTCAGACTATGAGAAACAAGATTCTCTGGTCTGATGAAACCAAGATTGAACTTTTTGGACTCAATTCTAAGCGTCATGTCTGGAAAAAAAACAGGCACTGCTCCTCACCTGCCCAATACCATCACTACATGGAAGCATGGTGGTGGCAGCATCATGCTGTGGGTGTTTTTCAACAGCTGGAGTAGGAACACTGGTCAGAGTTGAGGGAAAGCTGAATGGTGCAAAGTATAGAGATATTTTTACTGAAAACCTGATGCAGAGTGCTCTGAACCTCAAACTGGGTTGAAGGTTCACCTTCAGACAATACAATGACCCTAAGCACACAGCCAAGACAATTGAGGAGTGGCTTAGGGAGAACTCTGAATGTTCTTGAGTGGCCCAGCCAGAGCTCTGACTTAAACACAATCGAACATCTCTGCAAAGACTTGAAAATGGCTGTCCATTGATGGTCCCCATCCAACCTAAAACAGCTTGAGAGGATCTGCAGAGAAGAATGCAGAAACTCCTCAAATCCAGGTGTGCAAACCTTGTGGCATCATACCCAAGAAGACTGAAGGCTGTAATCACTAAGTACTGGGTAAAGGGTGAATACTTATGTCAATGCAATATTTTAGTTTTTCCTTTTAAATATATTAACAAAGATTTTGAACATTCTGTTTTCACGTCGTCATTATGGGGTATTGAGTGTAGAATGACAAGATTTTTTTTTTTTTAATTTAGCACAAGGCCACTACATAACAAAATGTGAAAAAGGTGAACGGGTCTGGAGACTTTCCAAACGCACCGTACTCCATTTATAACACATAATAACGCAAATAAGCCTTAAAGGCTATGTACATATTCAGAGGCAATTTTTTAAAATAATTGCATGTTACTCATTTTTGGCTAAAATATTTTTTTCATTTAAAAATTAATTAAAAATGAATTTCAATGAAAACTATTGAGCTGTTCTGTCACAAAGGGTTAACTGTTTGTCTAGCTGTGTGACTGGTACTTTCACTTTGTGCCGGTCATCTAATAAACCTTATCTCTAAACTACTGAGAGGTCATAAGCACTTATTCAAGCCTCATTCTTACCATTAAGATAAGAACTGAGCTGAGTGTTTATAATGTCAGAGAGCACAGATGAGGAGTCCGCCTACTACGGGACAGAAAATCCAAAGGGTGCTTCTAGAGCAGGGATCTCAAACTTGTGGCCCTCCAGCTGTTGCAGAACTACAACTCCCAGCATGCCCCAATAGCTGTAGGTTCTCCTGGCATGATGGAAGTTGTAGTTCTACAACAGCTGTAGGGCCACGAGTTTGAGATCTCTGTTCTAGAGCATGTCAGCTCTGTATAGAAAAAAGGATATTTTTAATAAAAAAAATATATATATATAAAAAAAAATATTTTTAGCTCAAAATCAGCATTATGCACTAATAAAAATCTGCCCCCCAAAGGTGTACATAGCCTTTGAAGGCAACTTGTTATTAGTTTTAGGCTTCATTCACACGACCGTATGTGTTTTGCGGTCATCCGTTTTTCTTGCGGATCCATTGTACCAATGCCTATCCCTGTCAGCAAAACGGACAAGAATAGGACATGTTCTATTTTTTTTGCAGAACGGAAATACGGAAACGGGATGCCTTCCGTTTTGCGGACCCATTGAAATGAATGGTTCCGCATATGGTCCTCAAAAAAAAAACTGAACGGACACGGAAACAAAATATGGTCGTGTGAATGAAGCCTTAGAGTTACAAAACCACCAGCGTGTACCTTGCAGCTGGGTACCTTTGCAGCTGGGTTTAGCTTCCCAAACATGTCCAGATAAGACAGAAGAAAGTATACCTTGTTTGGAAAGCTGAACCCTAGCTCCAAAAGAACATGCTTAGTGGCCAAAAGCATAATGACATACACTCCTTTAACCAGGGAAGTACACAGAAATCATAGAATAGGCCTCACTCTTAACAAATCTACTACTTTTTAAGTTAATCTTAACAATCATTGTTATTTCGTAACATGAGTCTATAGAAGTTGGTGGTCTGTTTTTCACACCTACAGCTACAAGTGCCTGCTTCTCTTCACACAGTCATAGAGTTAAATTCTATGACTCTCTGTAGCCACCGCTGAGGTGAGCTCAGTGCATAAACATCTACTGAACTCAGAGGAAGCTATATAATCTCTTTGCAGTGAGCTTCTTATAATGGCTGATGTCGGCAAGACTACAGCCCCTATGGACTCATGTGGACTGCCTCTTGTTTTGACAGATCTTTACTAAGTAATGGCTGCCACTAGACTAACAAAATTTGCAACATGTGAGTTTTTTCGCCTAGATCTGTGTGACTGTCATTTGTCATGTTAAATGATTTAAAAACGTTTACAATGTGAAACTTCACTGACATATTATCCAAAGTGTTCTTCAGCGACGGTCCCATGTGATGAGGCAATTCTAATGCATGTCATTACAATGACAAAGGCTTATGCTGGAAGAAACTAATGAAAGAACAAATTGTACAACCAGACGTCAAATCTACTGTTCCATAAAAATTAGTCAAAGATGATGTTACAGATAGGACAGAAGGGTTATGGTCATAGGCTCCAGGGCTACTGGTCAAACTTCCTCTGCCTGGATCACTGTAATGGAGGTGCTATCCATTATGTGGGGTAGCAGTTATATATTTTGCTCTATAAAAAAACGTTCCAATAAGAAATGTAGTTACTGGATTAGGCAGTGTTTACAGTGTCAAAGGAGTATATGTATTTAGTGGTACATGTCTACCTCCGACCAGAGCAGCAGATTTTTAGAACAGGGTCAGGTAATTGACAAAGAGAAGCAAGCACAACTCTCAACTGTAATGTGGTTGGTCATTAAATTTTGACCACTTGCCAACTGTGGTCAACTTCACAGTCCATGCAAAGTAACTAAAAAATGAAAAATATGTTTATGCCCATGTTTCTTTGTTGTAGCGCAAGAGTTAAAAACAGGTGATAATCTAAGAGATGTGTGTGGGAAGAGACTGACAACTGTCAAGTCGGCTAATTACCTGGTAATGTTAAAAGAAAAGTTTTGTCTCGATAAATAAAAGAGTTGAACAGAACACATTACATTCAGAGTATCAGACATTCAAAAGGTGATTTTTTTATTTCAAGCTCTGATCATGGAAATCATGGTATTAGAATGCTACATGTTGCCCGCCAAACATATGACTCGCTTACTAAAACTGATTGTGCAGTTTGTGACACTGGAGTGCACAGAGTAAGGCCTCACACACAGGCACACATGAGGTGTGCCACCATACAATGCGAGCTGTCACTTCTTAGTGGTTTAGGGGAGAACAGCTCAATTGGAGTCATCAGATACAGGAAGTATATGGAGGTATGGTAAAAGCCAACGCGCCCATGGCTTCCCTATTATGACTCTAAACAAAACTGAACCATTATACAGCTGGGAGTGAGGCTTAGGACCGCATTCACAGCTGTTGGTACTATTACAATGCTGAGGTAATACAGTGTAGTGAAGGCGATTTAAAACTGTGTTTTTTGGTAATGAATTCTCAGTTTTTTTTACCACACACAGCATACCCTACTTAGTGTTTTGTGGCCATTTTCCCCCCACAGTTTCATTAAATTCAACCTATATATTTGCTGTGTTGATCCAGAGGAAGGCAAAAAAAAAAACCCTATGAGGTTGGTGCCTACTCCCAGCGCCAAATCAGAATAAATCCCTGGCTCAAAGACCCATCTATAGAAATCTAGTACCCATAACACGCAATATTTTTTTAAATCCAAGAAAGACATCCAGGCTCTTGAGTTTTTTTTTGTGGCAAAAAAAAAAACTGTGACCAAAACCTGTGATTTTTGAGGTGCAGTCATTGCTTTCTCCATTACTGCCATGTCTGAATGTGGTTTAAAGCCTCTCCCTCATTATTATTATTATGCCAACTTTAATGGTGTAAAGCTTATGTGACCAAAATAACACGAACTATTGTGGTAGAAAAAACAATTCTAATTATTTGCTATTGCTTACACAGCACCTAGAAAATATATAAAATAAGTTGATATGTATTAAGTGTAGTGAGATACTGTAGCTTAACATACAGCACTGGTCTATGGTCCCTCCTGCTACCTCTGTGCCACAACTAACAATGAGGGTACGTTATAGAGCTAAAAATCTGCCACTGATTCGCCAGCAAAAAACTCCATCAATAACTTTCCCTTAATGTGTCATCAGAAAATGACCTATTATTTCAATCACGTTTTTATGTTTAACATCTTTTTAAAGAATTTTTGGTGATGTATTTGTATTTATCAATATGTCAATATGTAGATTTAAACACAAACCACAAAATCCGCACTGATCACTAAGGCTAGTTTCACACTAGCGTTTATATATTCCGGTATTGAGCTCCGTCATAGGGGCTCAATACCGGAATAAAACGCTTCAGTTTTGTCCCCATTCATTGTCAATGGGGACAAAACTGAACTGAAGACAACTGAATGCTCCTGAAAGCATTCCGTTCAGTCTTCAGACCGGAGAGCAAACCGCAACATGTTGCGGTTTTCTCTCCGTACTAGTTATCCGCACCTAAACGGATCCGGAATGACCCCCAATGCAAGTCAATGGGGACGGATCCGTTTGGTGTGGACACACTTGTAAACGGATCCGTCCTCCATTGACTTTCAATAGAGGTTATTCCGGATCCGTTTAAAAGCTAATACAACCAGATCCGGAATTACGGATCCACAAGGTTGTATTACTCAGTACGGATCCGGCGGGTCCCTTCACCTGCCGGATCCGTACTAACGCTAGTGTGAAAGTAGCCTAAGCCTAATAATAGGAACCACTTCTTGGTCTGTACAGATCATTTTACTGCAGTTATCTGCTTATCTGCCATTCTAATCCTGCCTGGAGATATCACCTTTGTGTATAGATAAGACAGGAACCACCATTTACAATAGGTGATTGTCAGAGCTGATCTATTCCTTCCTTGTACAATGACCTCTGCACAGGTCACAGAACATGCCTAGAAAACTGTTCCATAGAAGACAATGAAATCACCTCTTGACCATTGTGTCTATGGCCCACGGTAGCTTCTGTATTTTCTTAATGCTGTCTAAATGCTGTTAAGAACAGCTAGGATATATGTTGCTAGCTGGTTTTAAGTGGCAAAAAAAAAATAATTTTGGTGACACATTCCTTTAACTTTAATGTATAACCTTGACCTTGATAACGTTTTTCCAGCAGCTGATTTGAAAAAAAAAAAAAAAAAAAAAACACTTGAGAAGTGACAGTTACTTATTAGAAGCAGACAGATTAGATTGTGGATTCCATAGAAGTCAACGAGGAAGCAGAAAAATCTAATTCACAAACTCTTAAAAAACATTCTATAAAAACGTCACCAAATTACAAATCTGCCACCAAAAGGCGACCTGTTTTCAGCTACTGATCTGCTACTGATTTTTCTTCTGTGGATTTTGCCATGTGAACACGTCCTAAATTAAAATGGCAAAAAATGAGGTCTTCTCCTGATGCAATATGGAGTTGTAGAGACCAACTTTCACCTCTAGAGAGCAGCAATGGCATGTGTTAATAATTCAGTAAAATGTGACAACTAGTCCAAAAGCTGCTCAATCCCTTATATATGCACAAACACTAATAAAACAACAATCCAATAACAGCAGGCCACTAATAACACTTGTTGTATAGACTAGACTTTATACTCTCGCAACCTCACTGCTTTTCCAAGTATGGTACACCTATTAACATATCCCAAAAGTAAGACAGTGTCTTACTTTCTTTTTATCCCCAAAAGCCCCACTATGTCTTACTTTCGGGGTATGTCTTATATTGGAAAAAAATTGTCAAACAGCTCATGTGGGCACAGCAAAGTGCAAACCTGTACCTATACCTGTATCTAACCCAGTGTGATACAGTACCACCTGCTGTATTTAATCCAGTGTGACACCTGCTGATACCCACTGGGTTATATACAGCAGATGATACCCCAGTATGCCAGTGTGTATGTTTTACTGATGTATGATTAATACTGTGTGCATTACCGTATTTTAAGCAGGAGGCGGCAGTGACAAGTGCAGGGGACGGCGCGGTGACGTATGGAGAGGGGGACGGCGCGGTGACGTATGGAGAGGGGGGGCGGCGCGGAAGTGGGCAGGAGGCAGCGCTCATTTGGATCAGACGGAGGCGGCAGACGCGGTGACGTATGGAGGGGGGGCGGCGCGGAAGTGGGCAGGAGGCGGCGCTCATTAAGATCAGCGGGAGGTGGCAGATGCGGCGACGTATGGAGAGGGGGACGGTGCGGACGTGGGCAGGAGGCGGCGCGCAGCTAGATGAGAGGGAGGTGGCAATACCCTCGTGTTTCCCCGAAAGTAAGACATATGTCTTACTTTCGGGGTACGGCTTATATTAGCCGACCCCCCTGAAACCCCCGATACGTCTTACAATCGGGGGTGTCTTACTATCGGGGAAACACGGTAGGAGAATCCAGCCCTAAATTGGATCTGACACCTACCTAATATGCTGCCCTGTGGAAGGGCAAGCTATTATAGAAAAAGGTCCAGAGTCCTAAAATATTAGTCAAAAGGGCACAAAATTGTGCGATTTGGCTAATAGGTTAAAGTATACAGAGGTTATGAGCTCACTGTATTCTTGAGAGTAGTGATCCACCCGCTCTTCTCCCTGATGATTGATGAGGAGGGTGGGAGGAGTGAACCACAATGAGTACCTATTAGCCTAATCACACAATATTAGCTGTGCTGCTTCATCTAGTACAATTAGGGGTGTAAGCAGGGCTGTGGAGTTGGAGTCAGAGTCGGTGTCCATTTTGGTGGAGTCAGAGTTGGAGTGGGTATAAAATGGACCGACTCCGACTCCAAAAATATATAATAAATTGGCTACATTTAGTTCAATGCAGTATGTGCTGAATATATTTTCATAAGAATTTGGGAAAATGAAGAAATGTCCTATAAATGTCTGTTCTATTCCTGAACTAAGGATCTAGGTTTTCAGTTCAGATGACTGTGTGCTGCCCTTTATATAGATGCTCAGTAGTCAAGCTTCTCCGCTACAGATCAGAGGAGAAAGGCACTGGGAAGGAATGGCTGCACTCATCTCAGATCTACTAGAGAAAACAGGATTAAAGAGGTTTTCTCACTAGTTACAAAGATTAGCTTTCAACATAAAGGGACATTAAAAGAAGACATTTTCTAAATACAGTGGTCAGTAGACTTTACTTTAGTCATGAACTATAGACAGTTCAGCAGGTCTCTCACTGTACACAGCAGGTCTCTCACTGGTAACCTGCAGACCAGAAAGACTGTTATCTGATTGGCTGACAGCAGTGAAGAATGATGGGACTGAGCTCTGAGTGATTACCTGCAGTAAGCAAAAGGTACAAGTGTTGTGAGGACTGAGAAGCATGGCTGTACCTGTAATTGTGTTAGAGATCACAATCTCCTGCTCTGTCAGAGTAAGTTTAATATATGCTAATAACTGCTGGAGACCCACCCACAGCCTGAGGAGACAGAGTGAGTGCAAACTGCCTGTCAGCCAGTGAATCAATGTGCTGAGAAAACCCCTTTAAGGCAAGTACTTCTTAGTATATCTAAACTTTCAATAAACTGTGCATAAAACAATTGTCCAGTGCACCTTTCTCTCTGCTTTATGTTTTAGTTTGCTTCTCCTCTGATGTAAAACACCTAGGGTATTATGTATGAAAACTGTCTAGGTGTAGAAGTTTCTTTGTTGCCCATAAAAAACCAATCAGAGCTCCCCTTTCATTTCATATAGTGCTCTGGAGAAATGAAAGGGGAGTTCTGATTGGTTGCTATGGGCAACAAAGAAAGTCTTAGACCTAGACAGTTTTCATATATCAGGCCCTTAGTGAGCTGTACCCAGAGAAAATCCTGATACTATAAGTTCAGAGTAAAGATATCTAGTAAAACATATATTAGACATTTTTTTTGTCATGACATATCTGTACTATTGATTTATGCAAAGTTTGTTTAAAGTTATCACTCAAACATGCAGCATGTATGAGGGAGTCAGAGTTGGATTGGGAGCCGGAGTCAGGGGAAATTGAGGAGTCAGGGTTTTGGCTTACCGACTCCACAGCCCTGGGTGTCAGATCCGCTTCCAAATTTCTATAGAAATTACATTAATAATAAATAATAAACACATAGCTGTAGTTCACCTGATTAAAACGATTTTGATTGGAGGTTAAATTGCTGAGTTATGATACTTTTTCTTAATATGCAAATTCAGTGCAATGTGGGCATCACCAATGCTTTTGTGGCACTCAAGCTCCACTTTTTTTTGTGGCCAGATCACTGCAACTAATAACTGGCCGCCCACATGCACTGCTGTGTCCAGTGATTGACTGCAGCGGTCACATGTGTCAACATAACATCTTCGCATGTGCAATCATGTAAACAAATCCTGGCGGGGAGAACACAAGCTGAGGCACTGGATCAGATAGGTAAGTAGTGCTGCTTTTGCTATTTTTATTTTTTATTTTGCATTGTCTGCTTTCTTTAAGTAACTGGGCGACGTCTTTCCAAACTCCTGATATTGATGACCTATCCTCAGGGTAGGTCATTAATATTCAATTGTTGGGGGTCAAACACCCCACGATCAGCTGTTTCCTGAAGCCTCTGGTGCAGATACTACCACCTTGAATGGAACAAGAAGCACATCTCCTTTCAAAGTGTAGTGGCCATGCTGGGTAACTGAAGCTCAGCTCCCATTCATTTCAATAGAAGCTGAACTGTAATAATGGCAACTACACTTTGAAAGGAGATGTGCTTCTTGTTCAAGAGCCTGTTCTGGCACCGGAGGCTGCAGGTAAAAGCTGATCGATGGGGATGTGGGTGTTAGTATTGCAAGTCAATGGGGCTGAGCTCCAACTAGGCCACGTGACCAATGTACAGTGATGTCACTGGCCCCACGAATAGGCTACAGCTGATTGGTGAAGGTCTCGTGTGTCGCATCCCCACAGATCTGGCACTGATGACCTATCCTGGGGATAAGTCATAAATATCTTTTCCTGGATAACCCCTTTATTAGTAAGAAACCAAGATCACTCCCCATACCCATGGATACTCATGTGATGCTGACTATACCTAGACCATATTACAGAGTGCAGGGATCCCGCGCTGGCTTATAAACTAAAAGAATTCAAGAAAACCTACTAGTATTGGGTAGCTCCTTTTTTACATGCCTTTACTGACAAGTGCCCATTAGATAGGGTTGCTGTTTCCTGTAGTAAAATCTTTTAAATTGAGACTTCAGGCACCAAGTCTAAGGCCTGATGCACATTATCACATGAAAATATGACAGCAGTAGTAAAGAAATACATTCACTGTATGTCTTCTATGCAGTGTATGCACTCGGCTGCAGTGTAAGAAAATGCATGTAGAAATTAATGCCCCTCTCATGGAAGTTTATTTATTACTCTTTATACGACAGTGCATATACTAATAGAGTGCTGCACATAGCTCTGTGGGCTACCATCCTTCACAGAATTCATACGGATTATGAATAAACTTGCCTGCATTTATTTAAAAGCATGCACTTTACACGGTAAAGATCAGGCAATAGGATCCTGTGTACACAACACATCACAAATCAGACTTTGGCTCCTACAGCAGCGTGTCAGGTCTGCTCTTTGCTCCCTTTCACACAACCTGCCCAAAAGAGACTTTGTACCTTTGTAATGTAGGATATCAGCTACAACAGACACCCAAATAAACACAAAGCATAGACTCAGAAGTGATGATGTGGACGTCCAGAGCACACACACATTACTCACTGTTTGGCAACATCCAGTCTACTAACTACTTGTGTCCATAAAATCTTAAAGGGACACTTTATTTTTTTAAACTGAATATTCACAGAAAAGAATTTCTTTAAGAATGTTTGGCTGTTTGCCTTTTTCATTTCAGCAGTACTGTCGCATTGAAAATTAAATACAAAATAGTGTCTTTCTTTAGCAGTCAGCTTAAAGAGAAAACTGCTATATAAATGGGGATCCCACAGTTTTTTTTGGCTCAGATTTCACGCCAAATTCTGATGGCAAAATATTGTGTGTGAATGGGGCTTAACCGAGTCACTCATCTCCTTCCCTCTCTGGCCACAGTGAATGGTCTGAGTGAGAAAGTCAAGTGAGGCTTTTGCTATGCTTAAAGTCCAAAGAAAGGACTAGTCTAATATTAAAGGGATTCTGTCAGCTAGCTGTAGTATACAGAGCCCTTTATATGTGCTGCTAGATCTCCACTAGCATGCCCGTAATATACATGTTACCAGCCTGGCACCGCCCTTTGTGAAAGGAGCCCAGCACCGCCCTGCATCCTCCGAATCCCCTCCTTGCCGTTACACAGTTGAAGCGCCATAATCTGGCGCAGGACAGCTAGCGTGTGTGCAGTTCAAAACCTGAGGATGATGTCAGCACAGGGCACTTCAACTGTGTGACATCAGGGGAGCAGGCAGGGGAGTTGGAGGATGTGGGGCGGTGTTGGGCTCCTTCCCAATGGGTGGAGCTGGGCTCCTGCAATTCTGATAACAGCCCCTTGGGCTCCTTACTGAACTAATTAGCATATTTATAAAAATCGTTTTCCTAACTAAACAAAAGCATCCCTAGCTATGGCACATGTATACTACGGACATGATAGTGGAGACCTAGCAGCACATGTAATGGGCTCTATACTCTAAAACTAGCTGACAGAATCACTTTAACCCTTACAATCCCAGCGCCGTACATGTACGGCGCTGGGGCGATGCGGGCACATGGCGCCCGCTCGCAAGTGTGGCGGGTGTCATGGCCGGCAAGTCTCTGCTGTTTCTAACAGCAGAGACTTGCCGCTACTTACTAGATCGGCGGCATCTTCCTGGGCGTTTAGATGCCGTGATCACACGTGATCACGTCATCTAGTTGCGTCTGAACCCGGAAGCGTTTGCTTCCGGCTGGTGTACAGACACCCCGTGTGGCCAATCGGGGTGTCTGTACACCATATGAAAACTGTAATCCTCGCTGGTGAGGATTACAGTTTTCAAAGTGCAATTCTTATTCTGGCCACTAGATGGCAGGCCAGGATAAGAGATGAGCAATTCTTGGATTTCTGAGTCTAGAAAATCCCTGATTGCTCATAAAGAAAAAAAAAAGCCACAATATATCAGCCCATATTTGAGCTTTCAAATAGTAAAAAAAAAAATTAAAAAAATGTTAAAAAATATATAAAAAATAAAAAAGATATAAAACTTCAAATCACCCCCCTTTCCGTATAATTAAAAAATAAATACCTAAATAACAATAAATATAGACATCATGGGTATCACCGTGACCGAAAACGCCCGTACTTTTAAAATATTAAAAAAAAATTCCAATACGGCGAATTGTGTGGCGGAAAAAAGCGTCCAAATGGCGATTTGCCGTTTTTGTCGCTTTTTTTTTTCTAAAAAAAATAATAAAAAGTGATCAAAAAGTCATACACACCCCAGAATGGTATCAATAAAAACTTCAGATTGTCCCGCAAAAAATAAGCCCCCATACAGCTCTGTACACATAAATACCAAAAAGTTATAGGGGTCAAGATATGACAAGGAAAAAAAAAAAAGGGCAACTTTCTAATTATTTTATCACTATCAAAACGCAGGAAAAACTATACATATTAGGTATTGCCGGATTCGTACTGACCAGTAGAATGAAAGTAACGGGTCAATTTTAATGCACATCGAACGCTGTAAATAAGAAACCCGTAGAACTCTAGCGGAATAGCGTTTTTTTTGCAATTTCAACTGATTTGGAATTTTTTTCCCGCTTCCCACTACACCATATGCAATATTAAATGGTGGCGTTGGAAAGTACAACTTGTCCCGCAAAAAACAAGCCCTCATACAGCTATGTGAACAGAAAAATAAGAGAGTTATGGCTGTTTGAAGGCAGGGAGCGCAAAACGAAAATGCATAACCGAAAAAACCTCCGGTACTGAAAGGGTTAATACATTGTATGACTTTTATTTATTAATTTATATGTGTGGCCCTTTCATTCTCCATGGATGAGGAACATTCTCGTTGTTCATAAGTGATTGTGCATGTGTTCCTGGTTGATGATCACAGTAGGTAGGGCTGTCAGTACTTGGCTTGCCACTTGGCCGCTAGACCATCAGCCTATCCGGGGTTAGCAGCAGGAGGCCACTGCAGGTAATTTAAGTACCTCAGGTGGTAAGATACCTCCTTTGCTACAAAGGGCTATATATCAGGCTGGATAGCACCTACAGATATACCTGCAGATCTCACTCCCAACTCCATTTGTAATAGTTATATATAAGGTTGTATGGCCACTAGCATCACACTGTATGGTCTTGTTTGAAAGCTTAAATTATTAGATTTAAAACAAGCCCTAGATCATATCTCTAGGTGCTATAAATACTGAGATATTCTAGGCTGAAGCAGACCTCTCTGCCTCTGGCTGAAAAAGTGTACAGCTGTCCATGACTCTCTGTGTTGCTTTTGTTGATGGTGTGGTGGTGAGGGGGTGTGACCCAATAATCTAAAATGTGCACATCATGAGCCAGTTTTTCTGTAATCAGAAAGAGGGGATAGTATTGTAAGTGGGCGGGTGGGATTTGTGTGCCATGTCTACTTTTTATTACCAGTCTGGCCCTAAGTGGTGGTTCATCCTATGTTTCGTTAAGAGTAGTGAGAGCAGGGTGAGTTCTTTCACACCTTTTACAGGCTGGGAGGGAGAAGAACCTAAGGGGAGCTCAAAAACAGTGGCCTTTCTAGCCTTTCCCCTCCCCACACAGCAGTTGCTTCACTCATGTTTTGCTGCATACCAATAACAACGACCCCAAACCCTCAGCTATTTTCGTAAATACCATAGAACTGAATAGAGAGAGTCAGTCATCCGTGACCACCTGATTTTTTATTTTTTTTTGTGATGCACTGTGCAGCATCATTTTTTGGGAGCCCTTGTGTGGCACTTTGGGGGGCATTGTGTATCATTTTGTGAGGAGCATGATGTATGGCACTTTGATTTTTGGGGCCACATTATGTGGCACTGATGTATATGGAAACTACGTGTGGCACTGATTCATGAGGCAATTATGTGTGGTATTGATTTATAGGGGCACTGTATGTGGCAATGGCATATTCATTATGGCTCACTGTGCTCAGAATGTATCATCTTGGTTGTGGTTCTATAGATATGTATTAAACTTGGATCCAATACTGTATTTGTACTGATAATTCTAAATCTTTTGTATTTAGGAGGTAAAAAAGGAAGGGAGATTTGCTGTGGTGTGGTTCTGTGGCGTACATGTCCTACCCCTTCTGGCAGTGGACAATCTAAATGAATAGTCAGTGAACGTTTATTAATGTGCACATACAAGTGTATAAGTAATGGGTGGGTGTAATGTAGTGAATGAAAGTAGGTAATGTATATACCTAATCAAATTCACAGTGTGGCAAAATTGTTTAAAATTCTAAGTTGGGGTACCTCATATGTTTGAAAAATGTACAGAATATCACTGTTGTATACAAAATTATTTCAATTCCAGATTGATATATCATGTACAGTATTTGGAAAATTGTTGACTAGGGGAGGAAACATTTTGTATGTGGTCTTCAGACCCTTTCACTTATTTCACATTTAGTAATGTTTCCCCCATCATTCTGCACTCAATATGCAATTCTTGCATTAACATACTTGTAAGTATTCAGATTCTTTACTCAGTACTTAGTGGCAGCGATTACAGCCTCCAGTCTTCTTGGGTATGATGCCACAAGATTTGTACACCTGGATTTGAGGGTTTTTTGCCAATATTCTCTGTAGATCTTCTCAAGCTGGTTGGATGGGGACTGTCAGTGTACAGTATTTTCATAAGACCAGTGAATAATGTTTCTCACAGCCTGGGAGTTCTTTTGATGCTTTTTTTCAAACTTTCATGTGTCTTTTACTGAGGAGGGGCTTTTTTCTGCCCAGATTGGTGGAATTTGAAGTGAAAGCCATTTTTATTTTCACTTTCAGCTGGGCACTTGGGAGCTGTTTCCCTGCAGAATAAAAGTGCTTTTCTTGGACATGTAATACAGACACACAGTGCACACAAGTATGTCTGGGATGTGTTTGCAATCTTCTGTGGGGCAGTGCTCTTAGTAATATTGGTGAAAAACAGGTGAAAGACTCCTTTTAAGAGAAAAGGAAACCCACCAGAGCTAAATTTCAAGTGTCATTGTAAAGAGTTTGAATACTCTTCTAGCAATACAAAATTGTAGTCTTTCCTTTTTGATAAATTTGCAAATATTTCTAAAATTCCGTTTTCCTTTTTATTAAGGGGGGTTGAGTGCAGAATGATGAGGAAAACATGATTTTTTTTAATTTTACCACAAGGCTGCCAAATGCACTGTAGATCCATGGCTTTCTCATGTGGAAACACTGCGGATTCACTACATCTTAAAGGGGTTGTCCAAGTTATATTTATTGATGATCTAACCTCAGGATAGGTCATAAATATCAGATTGGCGGGGGTCCGACACCCGGCACCCCCGCCGATCAGCTGTTTGAAGAGGAGGCGCGCACCATACCAGCGCTGCCTCCTCTTCATTGTTTACCTGCTCGCCGTAACATCCGCAGTAGTGAGCTGGTGTAATTACACACTTGTATAAGAGCGATCCATCCAATTGAAATGAATGGGACGGTTAGGTGTAATTACACCAGCAAAATGCTGCGGATGTTACGGTGAGCGCCTCCTCTTCAAAGAGCTGATCGTCGGGGGTGCCGGGTGTCGGACCCCCGCCGATCTCATATTGATCACCTATCCTGAGGATAGGTCATTAATAAATATAACTTGAACAACCGCTTTAACTGGGAAAGAAATTCCCCATTCACTTGCATTAAATATGGAATATTAGCCTAGTTGATGATAATTTCGGTGGCGAACACCCATCAAAATCTGCATCAAATATTGAAAGTATGAACGAACAACATATCACTTAACATGACCATAATTACTGATACAAGGTTAAAAAAACAGTTCACTGTAAGACACACTTGTGGGGTGCACTTACCGAGGTGCTGGTCATCCCATCTGGTCTAATAGTATGGGCATGGACAACAGGTAGTTGAGCCTTGTGCAATATATATAACAGTGTGACTGGCACCTTATAAAAGCACTCCCCTCATGGGTGTTCATCAATATCTTAGACCCATGTGATCTCCTTCATATATCATTGGGGCTAGGCTGTGTCTTGCAGTCAACTGGTGTTGTAACCCTGTATGAGCGACCTCAGCTTGTATTGCATTGTATAATATGCACTTCATGCAACGTTTTCTAGAAAATAGCTGGAGGTCTGTATGTAAAGCATTTCTTACATTAAAACACGTGTTATGTGCTCATGTGGCGCAGAAAAGGAAAACTAGACTTCAATTTAATGGCCTATTAAAAAAAAGATGTGGGCCAAATACTGTCTAATAAACCAAATAATTAGTTTGAGAACAGTTGTACTTCCCTGTCTGTTCACTTCAGTTTTGCCTTGCTTTTTTTTTGTGGGGGCAGCAAAAGCTGTTACTCTTTTGGCTGCCGGAGAGTATTGTCTGAACACTGAGTGTAAAGACAAAAACATTACTACATGTACAAATACCCATAGTCAATCATCACATGCATAATACGTTTCTTCAAGGGAGTTTCAACCTTTAGATGAATTTTAAGTGTTGGCTTGCAGATACACGCCTTCATAAAATATGTTGTTCTATCCTTCTACCTTCCCTCTGTGCTTTACAGCAAAAAAAAGCTATTAAACTAATCTAAGAAGATAAAAAAGTAAAACAGGCTAAACACTATAAGGCTTGTGGCAGGACCTCTACACACTGCAACACTGCCGGAGGTTTGTACGACTCCATCTGGCCCGATTCACTGTAATGGGGACCGTTGCAGATCTGGCCGCATTCTGGCAAATATGCCGAAAATTGCCCGCAAGAGAACTGCTGCATGAAGCAATGTTCTTCCAGCCGATTCTCAGCCTAGCTACTTACACTTTAGGCTAGTCTGCAACTAGTCTAAAAGTATAACTAGCTAAGCACTATTTTGGCATGGTCACAGGGAGAGAAAAAAAATCCATTGTGAACTTGCACTTAAAAAGAACCTGTCGCCTCTCCTGACGTGTTTTAGTCACTACTTGCATTCCCATGCAATAACAATTCTAGAGCATATATTCTAATTACTCTAGGCTGTGCCATTTCCTCTATTATAGCTTCTACAAGATTATTAATGGTCATCATCTGCAATAAAGGTCCAACTGAGTGTTACCAGTTGACTGTGGCTGTACAGTGTCATATTATCCAATCAGTGCGGCCAGTGGCGGGGACACATCCCCAACTGGTGACACCCAGTTGGACCTTTATTACAGACTGCTGACAATTCATTTCTAAACTTCCAGAAGGAATAATAATGGAATTGCACAACAGAGTTATATGAAAAGATATATGAAAGGGAGAATGCATGCAGTTACTAAAACAGACATGCTAGGAGAGGTGACAGGACCTCTCTAAGCTGATTAAAACCATGTGTTGTGCGTATAATACAAATGTCCATATGGGACTATAGCAGTGTTCCTCAACTCCAGTCCTCAGGGCCCATCTAATGGTCAGGTATTCAGGATTTCCTTAGAATTCAGCAGGTGATATAATTAGTGTCAATGCATGAGGACTTACCTCAGGTATTCATTCTGTGGAATAGTCTCAAATCATGACTGTTAGGTGGGTCCTGAGGACTGTTGGGGAACACTGGACTATAGTATTTGTGAATCAGCTAATAAGTATAGTTACCATGCAGAATAGTACTGTGCCATATTCTTTCAAATATACAAATTCACCGAACGGTCAGATTGCTTACCTCGTGCCCCCTGTCTTGCACCGGACATGACTCGCTGTCTGCTTCTGAAAATGATCCAGATTCGTCACTTGAGTTTGTTCCATAAGACTGCTCACATTTTATCTGTGGCCGTACTTGATTAAAGATTGAGTCAGCCATTGAACAAGCTTCTTGATGATCAGTGGATGGGAATCGTGGGCCTTGTGAACAGGGAGATGATGAAAATTCAAGAAGTGGAAGGCTACAAGGGGATCCACCACTGCCATCTTCTGCATATGAGTAGGAGGAGCATGAGCTGGATGTCCTTGTTCTAGTTTCCAAGGGGGGAGAACGAGGGCATACTTTAATTGGCACAGGACAACTAGTGTTTGGCCGCAACCTTCCTGGCAATGGGTCTGCTATCAGCCCACTATGGGAAAAGGCATGGGAGCTAGGCAGAGATTGGCTAGCTCCTGCCCAAAGACCCTTTGGCACATGCTCAGAAAACTCTTTGTCCAAACAACTGACACCAGAATATGATTGCACCGGGGTGTTTATTTGGTCACAAGCACTTGAAGAGAATATGACACTTCTCCTGTCTAATTCCATTTCATGCTTTGAGGCAAGCTCTGAACCAGACCCTTGGAGAGGTGAAGCCATGAGGAAGCTGGAGGAATCTTTGTGAGGTTCACAAGACAGTTCAAAATTCCCAGTGAAAGGGTTGTATTCAGTTTTATGGTCACCCTGAGTTGCTCCCTTTTCTACAGGGCATGAAGGACTTCTGATAAAACATTGTTGGGAAGTACCAGGTATGTCATTAAATTCCCCCCCTTTAGCTCTACTAAAAAAAGTTCTTTGACTGGAAGGAGATGACACACTTTTGGTGTGATCAATGCTAACAGGGCTGGGTTGTTTCCTGACCATCTCAACATCATCTTTTTCCCTGATGTCATTATCATCTCCAGACAAGCAAAGTGTAACACTCTCTTCATCATTATCGTCGTCACGTGGCTCACTTTTTATCTGGCTTAAAGGAAGTCCTGATTTTAGGCCAATTTCAGAGTTATGTTCATTGAATGTGCTTGTAAAACCTGAGGTACTGTGTGATGTATTGTAGACATTCTTTGTACAAGCCAACTGGTATTTCTTATATCGTGGGTAGCGGATTACAGGATCCTTGTCTAAGCTTTCTTTGTTTTCCCTTTGCATATTGGAATTAGGCAAAATAACTTCATTTCTATCTGCCGCTTTCTCGCCTGAACCAAAGTTAAAAGGCTCATGGTGCACTCTTTCCTTGGGGCAAGATATTTTTGAGGTTTCAGATTCCATAGTTTCATCTTCACAATCAACAGTCTCATTGTGCACACTCTGGCATGAGGTGTCTTTCTTGCACAGAAACAAGCCATCCTCATTGTTTAGAAGCTGCGACTGAAGGAAGCGGAAGCAGGAGTCCTCCAGGTTATGCATACGTAGGAATTCAGCACATTGGATGACCTCTTGGATGTTTTCTCTGCTCAGTAATAGCTTCGCAGTGTAGGCAAACTGCAACAATGGACCAAATCCTCTAGCAGTGACCTGCAAAAAAGAAAGCAGGGAAATTGTCAATGTTACTATCAGCACTGCAATTGTCCAGAGTCCCTCAAGTGTAATGAGATAACCTGACAGCTACAATGTCCATACATAAACACAGTAAAGTAGCAGTTAATCTCCCATCAGGTCAGCAGTGACTCTACATTTAATAATTAATTCCACTTGCTTCTACGCATCATGCCATGGCTGAAAAGGAAAGACAGACTGGAACACAGGCGAGATAACGTCAAACAGATCCCTGATGAGTGAGAAAACGTGCTGCGTCAACACCAGCAATCACATCTGCCTTTACTGGTGAATGAGGATTCCCATTTTGCTAGAATCCTGCCAGTCAATGTGTTATAGATCGAAAAAGACAAAGTATTTCCTTGCCAATTTGACTGCTGTGACTTTACATCTGGCAACTGGCAGAATATATGAGCATGTTTCAGATGAAAGACTGAAACATATTGAATTACTTCTTCACATGTAAACTAAAAGATGTCACTTCTAAATAGCATGAATTAATGGAGAATGAGAACACCGCCTGAACCACATGTTGTGCGACATGTTTTATACTGAGCGGTGGGGGTCCAACAACCCAGCCGATCAGCTGGTGGAGGAGACGCGCCGCAGCGTCTTCTCAGCTTCACCAATCAGAGCACCGTCTATTGGGTTGCAACCATGCTTTGCATTACAGGTCAGCCGCATTGACTTGAATGGGACTGAGCTGCTCCTAGGCCATGTGACCAATGAACGTGACATCACTGGCCTAGGAAGAGGCTGCGGCCCCTACAAACAGCTGATCGGCGAGGAGGCCATCAGTATGAAATACTTGGAAAAACTCTTTAAGAACTGAGACTTGCTTGGAATCTGTTGCAATTTGTTGTTACAGCCAAATTTCAAATTGTGCGAAATACAATTGCAAACCAGTCTTGTCTGACTCTTGCAGTCGCAAAAAAGCCCTAGTCTTATTCATTTTAACCAAATTAAAAAAAAAAAATTGATATAATATAGTTTTCATCAGTTTTTGTTAGATTACAGAACTTCAGAGATGTATGTGGTAAGGTTTTCATGACTTATACCTATGGCCACACAGTGGGCTCCCTTGTTTATAAAGCATTGTATGCCACTTACTGTAGTATATGTTTTCTTGCAGGATATCTCAGATTTAAACAGAGCAGTAGACTGTGCTATTCTATATGGCTGAAAAAAAGGTATACCTACATATATCGGCCTTGGTTACATTCTTTTGCCCTCTATCGGGGACATATGCATATTTCTGATGCATGCACCAGGAGCTATGGCAAATGATACTGAAATGCAGTGTGAACTCAGCTTTAAGGCCCTTTATAATGCCCGAAATTGGGCAGATTATAGCTAATGAGCGCTCATTGCCGAGTGAAAGGCTCGTTCATCAGGTAATAGATCGTTGGTGCGGTCACGTAAAACATTGTTTGCGGGCAGCAGATCGTGCCGTCTAAACAGCACTCTGCTGCCAACAAATATTGATTCTGTATGGAGACGAGTGATGGCATTTGCGATTGCTTCACCCTGTACAGTGGAGGGGATTGCTGGATATAAATGCAGCGGACACCTCCACTGACGAGCAGTTGGGAGGATATAGTCTACTCCATCGAGTAGGTAAAGGGACCTTTACATTGCTCCACTCTCCCAGAAGATCTGACATCTAATGCAACAAACTAAAGGCCCCTTTACACTGCTCAATGGAGCAGATGATGCCTTCCTGACAATAGCCTGCTCGTCAGTGCTTAGACAGCATGATCTGCTGCCCACAAATAATAATCTAGGTGACCGCGCCAAAGATCTATTACCTGATGAACAAGGGTTCCATTCAGCGGCACCTTTAAACTGTCAGATTATCACTAAGAATCCCTATGATTATTTTATGAATTCTCGTTATAATCTACCCGAATATCGGGAAGTGCAAAAGGGCCTTAACTGGTAAGGGCACTATTGAAGAAAATTTCAACAACTCAGGGAACTAAAACTGAAGATCAAAATTATTTCAGGAGCAGTGAAACCATTACTCATTTTTTTCCAAAATTAGAAAAGTATAAAAATGCTGTAAATGTGATACTAAAAAAGATTGGAAAGATTATGTGACTATTTAACCAATTAGAATTAGAGCCCCTTGAAATATTATTCCTGGAAAGTTACCTTGGGGACAGCGGCCATAGCAACAACAGGCTGAAGCACAAGGAAAGCATTACTAAGCTAAATAATTATTGCATATAAAGGTGGCACACCGGAGGAAAAAGCAGAGACCACCATTAATGAGGAAAACTGTGGAGGACAGAGACAAATTGTGAAAAAAATAAAAAATAAGTTCCACAAGGGGTATTTAAGACAAGTGAAAATATGGTAATTTATTGAATTCGTTAATACAACGCCAACATACTCCACAGCAAAGTAAAGAGATATACCATAGGACAGGTCATAAATATATGATCACTAGAACAGGGTCCTGAGCCTCCAGTTCTGAAGGAGTTTGACTGAAGTGGTGGTGACACATGACCTCTATTCAAAGTCTATGGGACTGACTGGGACAGCTACCTCTTAGGCCTCTTTCACACTAGCGTTAGCACGGATCCGGCACCTAAAGGGTGCCAACGGATCCGTGCTAACGCTGATAGCAGCGCTCCGGCCCCACACATGTTGACAGACATTGGGACAGAAATACATACAGACATACACACACAAACACATACATACTTACATACTCCAGCCCGGGACGCCGGCAGCACGTCTTCACGCGCCTCCTGCGCGCAGTGATGACGATTCCCCACAGCGCCCTCTGCTGGGCGCAGTGGGGAAACGTCATAGCTGCGCGCAGGGGGCGCGTGAAGATATGCTGCCGGCGTCCCTGCCTGGAGTATGTGAGTATGTATGTATGTATGTATGTATGTATGTATGTCTGTATGTATTTCTGTGTAGCCGGATCCGGAATGACCCCCCATTGCAAGTCAATGGAGGACAGATCCGGATTACTGGTGTGTCACACCAAACGGATCCATCCCCATTGACTTGCATTGGGGGTCATTCCGGATCCGTCTTGGTGCGGATGCCTGGACCGGAGAGAAAATCGCAGCATGCTGCGGTTTGTTCTCCGGTCTGAAGACGGAACGGAATGCTTTCAGGAGCATTCTGTTGTCTTCAGTTCAGTTTTGTCCCCATTGACAATGAATGGGGACAAAACTGAAGCATTTTTTTCCGGTATTGAGCCCCTATGACGGAACTCAATACCGGAATTTAAAACGCTAGTGTGAAAGTAGCCTTAGTCAGTCCTGTATACATTGATTAGAGCGGCAGGATGAATGCATAATTGCTGTTCTATTCAAACTCCTTTGTAATGGAGAGCTTGGGACTTCCATTCTAGAGGTTGGTGGGATTCCCAGCAGTCATACATTTATCACCTATCCTCTGGATAGCTGCTAAAGGTATTTCATGGGAGACCATTTTAAATCAGTATGTATATTCATATGTATCACATTACAGTTACAGTACTGAGAAACAATGGGGGAACACGTGAGTGAGAACAAAGCTGAAGTGACCTGGGACTGCCACTACGCTTGGAGTCGAGCTATGTATCTGGCTCTATTCTCAATGCCAACGCTAGCACTGCAGGTAATGTCTGATTGTGGGGGTGCCGTGTTTCAGCTTTATTCTTATATTGGTAGCCCAGAAACCCCTTCAAATTGGAAAATAGATACAATTGAACATGCCAGATTTATTTTTCTATTTAGACACGTTGAGGGTCTACCCAGTTTTGGAAAGTGTGCACTCTCTTTTAGTGAAAGACATTGGTGTACATGAAAACTAGGGATCAGCAACCTCCTGCACCCCAGCTGTCCTGAAACTCCCAGAATCTTCATTTCACTTCTGTGGAAGTTAAAAGAACACCTAAGTAAGAGTGCATACTGGGAGTTGTAGTTTCACAACAGATGGAGTGCTTAAGGTTGCTGAACTCTGATGTAGATTATACATGAAGAGAATGTCTATCATTCCTAGTGAACTGCTCCAAACCTAATATGCCACATGAAGGTGGCATATTATACAACTGTACGCCACATGAAGGTATATACAACTGCAGCAGTGCCAAGTTTATTATACAAAGTAGAGCTGATTTGGCACACCTGCCAAAACTGCAGGTACATAACCTACTACATTATCTCATTTCAAAAAGCTCCGCCCCGCCAGCGCTCGGCTAAAATATTAAATATTTAATAAAAATATGTAAATATTCTATGTTATTTTTTTATTTTTTGTTGAGTGTTATTCTTCTATTTTTGTTCACTAACATAAAAAACGGATGTAAAAAGGATGTAATCCTGATGGAAAATAAATGAGACACTTGCATGCAAAACCAAGAGTTTTTAAATTAACAGACCATGACACACTCCGTATTGCTCATGTGAAAGAGGCCTTACAGCACAGCAAACAGCCTCGCTTTACTTACTTAGATGATTCACTCTAACCTGAGAGGCACATTTACAAGTGCTGACTGAGCAACCAATTATCGGTAAGGAACTGTTCCATTCTGATAATTGCCTGCCCATTGGTGGAGGTAAAGAGCTGCATTTACATGCAGCAATCACCTCCACTGTATGGAGACAAGAGATGGCTACTGCTATTGCTCATCTTCATACAGGTTCATTGTTTCTGGGCAGCCGATCGTTGTTTACACAAAACAATTTGCTGATGAGAACTGATGATTTAGGTGTCCTCAAAAATGAAAATTTCACCCAATCGAGTAATCAGCATCACATTTATATGGGCTGATTATGGAGAACGAGCATTGGTACTAACTTTCGTTACTGATAACCGGCCCAACAAATGTTCCGTGTAAATCTGGAATTACATTGGTGAGAGCAATGTGTCACAAACCAGTGGGTGTGAACCCACTGTGCTACATGACCAACCTCCTCTTCACAGTAAACCATGAGGCGGGGTTAGGCTTTCCCGAAGGGAACACCAGGTCGCTACCTCTTGAGGTGGATTGGTACACGAAGCAGCTGGTTCAGGTGGACAAGGGGGTACCAGATCAAGGTACCAGAGTTAAAGTCATAGTCAACAGGCCGAGTTGTAAACAGGAGCAACAATGCACGACCGAAGGATGAGGCAGAGACAAAGTCAAACAAGTAATAGGTCAGGGCAGGCGGCTCAGGTACAGGGCAAACAATCCGGGTCAGCAACAGGAGAGACGAGGCAGGGCAGATAGAGATCAAACAGCAAGAAAAGTCCAGAATCCAAGCATGGCTCAGGAAGGCAGGCTCAGGCACCTGGTAAGTGGGCTGGACAACTGATATAGGTGCAGGATGGCTGGGATTAGAAGTCATATGTGCAAAACCCTTAATTTACAGGAAGTGACACATGCCAGCCCTTATAAAGTGCTACAGAGAACAGGCTGGAAGGCATGCTGTGTCCAGAACTAGAATGCAACCGTGGAGTGGATTCCAGGAGAGACAGTGTCTGTAAGGACAGAGCCCAGGAGTGCGGTGGTAAATGGGAATACAAAGGCAGCAGATCAACACTGCTACTTGCCCTGCAATGCAGCCCGATCCGAACAATGTCGGAGCCAGCCAGGGTGGACAGTGCTCATCTGAGCATGGAGCTGGGACTGCAGTGGTGAGTAGGGAAACATCAGCGGTCAGCAACCACCATTACACAGTGTTTTTCTGTGGGCATCTTTACCTAGGCTTAGCAGAACAACAAACATGTCATACTGTTAACCTATGTCTAAAATAGTGACAATTACCCCTCAAATAACATCTTCCCTCACAGCATCAGTAAACCAATAATGGGTTCCCTATCTATACAGGGGTTTTATCAGTCAGTGCTGACGGCTACAGAGGGTCTATATTTTGTACTATTCAATGATATAGTACTGCTGAAATGATAAAGACAATACCAGATAGTGGGGGTTTGACTCCTGGCACCCCGCCGATGAGCTGTATGAAGAGAATGCAGTAGTATAATTACAACTCCGTCGTCCCATTCACTTCAATGGCACAGCTCCATGTTATTCACATGAATAGGACGGAGCCGTCCCATTGAAGTGAATGGAACGGGGAGCTGTAATTGCACTGCTCGCCACTGCAATGTCGACAGCAAGCAGGTTAACAGTGAAGAGAAAAGTGGAGAACTCTTTTAGGATCACTGAAATGGACTTTTTGTTCTTCTGTACTATGATTTTGCACTGATGTTATATATGGTGTATTGCTTCTATTTGTGTATTTAACTTATATAAAGGGAACGACATTAGCTATGCGTGCCAGGTGTTTTTTTTGTGTGGATTTGATATGGAGGATTTAAGAGGATCCGATTTGCATGCATGAATCAGTGATGGGATGTTTTTGTTGATAATGTATATAGAAAGTACAAAGTACCTGGATAATTGGAGCTGAAAGAGGTTGTCTATATTAGAAAAAAAATAATTGTAAGGCACGGGATGGTATTAAAAATCTTAAAAAAAAATTATATACACCATTCTTAACCCCTTCAGTTCCAGAGCCACTTCTAAAATTCTCCTGCCAGGCTTTGTTTACATAAGTGCAATGGCGATGTGCCCATATCCTGCATACATCTTCTTTAACCAATCACTGGACTCAGTGCTCTTGAGCTGTATACCTTTGAACTCAATGCTTGGCTACTGTAGCAGTCAATGGTTGGCATCACTGCTGTAGCCAAAAAACATGGTGTCATCACTGCAGTGCGCCAGCACTGGAAATCTGCACTTCATGTGGATGAGATTTGCTAACATCTGATCCACTCTGCTGGTACTGAATTGGTGCTCCTGCTTTTCTTCACACAAATCCATATGGAAAATCCACAGTATACCCACCACGCATGAAAATATCCTAAAAGGCATGTTTACACGTCAGATTTCCCTATATCAGATTCAAAACGCATTTACTAAAGGATAGCAGAAATGTGATGTGGATCCATTAGGAAAATAATTCTGCTGAGGAAAGGATCAGTGGTTGCCGTCACCTTGGCAAGCCACATACCATTTACAGTAATGGAGTGATTAATAAAAGGGGCCATATCTGATGAAAGGGAGGCTGCAGGAGCATCAGAGCTGGCACACTTGGGAGACCGGAAGCATGTCAGGAACACAGTGACAGTGGTGACAGATGCTCTTTAAGGGGGATTACCAGGAGATCAGCAAGATGTTGTTAATGTGTTAAACCTGCTGACATATCTTATAGCCCCTAAATTATACTTTGAATGCTGTTTATTGCTTCTCGGTCTGTACCGTTTAATATTGATCTCTGTTATGACATGACACTGGTTCACAGATCCAGTCAATTCTCATCTGGCTAGGATAGCCTTTTTTTTAGTGCAATACTACCCATGTCTCATTTTAGAGAAATATTGGTAGCATTTGATATACAGTAATCATGATATTATAGTTGTAGTTCATCAAACAAGGTTAAAAATTAGTTCTCTAAAACCAGAATTTCATAGTAAAGTTTGTAAGGCTGAAAAAAAGACAGTCATGCAAAAGTAGGAACATAGTAGAGGCCCTGACTGGTATGTCCCTAAAACAGTTGGTGAAAGCGCCAACTACAGGTTAAAATATCCTAGATCTAGTATTTCCAAATGGGGATCTGGTATCTGAGGTGAAGGTGGGAGAAAATCTGGGTTCCAGTGACCACCAATGTTTGTGGTTCGAAGTCCAAACTGACTGTGAGAAATCCCATTCTGCAACCAAAGTATTGGATTTTACAAAGACCAAGTTTGAGGTTATGGGAGAATATGTAAAGAAAGAATTAAAAGGGTGGGATAAAACAGCAAGACCGAGTGCTCAGTGGAAGCATTTAAAGAAGTCCTCTTAAAGGCAACTAGACTATATATTAGACAAATTAGCAAAAGGAAAAGAAAGAGAAATCCACTATGGTTTACTAGAGAGCTAAGAGCTATAGTGAATGATAAAAAGTCTGCCTATAAGAGGTATAAAGAGTCTGGAAGTGTAGCGGACAGAGAAGTTTATAAAATTATACAGAAGAAGACAAAACAGATAATGCTGCTAAAGCTTCAAAGGAGGAAGAAATGGCCAAATCTGTTAAGGAGGGTAATAAAACCTTCTTCAGATATATTAGTGACAGGAAGAAGAAAAGCTGCGGCATTACAAAACTTAGCAATGGAAAAAATCTGTATATAGATGGGGATAAGGCGGTCGCTGACCATCTGAATAACTACTTCTGCTCAGTTTTTTCAGATGGTGACTTTCATAATCAGAACATGGCTGGACATAGCATTGCCTCTAGTTGTAAAGTTTCAGCCCCAGTGTTTTCAGAGGCCGATGTTCTAGAGGAACTTGTCTGGCTAAAGTTAAATAAGGCAATGGGTCCGGATGGCATCCACCCCAGAGTTCTTAAAGAACTCCGATCTGTGATTGTTGGCCCCCTGACTGATCTATATAATCAGTCCCTTCTTACAGGAGATGTTCCTGATGATTGGAGAATGGCTAATGTTGTACCCATTCACAAGAAGGCTAGTAGAGAAGAAGCTAGTAACTATAGGCCAGTCAGCTTGACATCTGTAGTGGTAAAAATGATGGAGACTCTACTAAAAAAGAAGATAATTGACCATCTAACAACAAACAACTTGATGGACCCAAACCAGAATGGCTTTACTGAGGGCCGATCATGTCAGACTCATCTCATTGATTTCTTTGACTATGTAACTAAAGTGCTGGATGAAGGTGGTGCTGTGGATATCGCCTGCCTGGATTTCAGTAAAGCTTTCGATACGGTTCCCCATAAAGAGCTGATAGAGAAGTTATCAAAAATTGGACTTAACCCCTGGATAGTTCAGTGGATCTGCAGTTGGCTGAAGGACAGATACCAGAGGGTTGTTTCTAATGGAGTGTATTCTGAGGAGAGGCTGGTTACAAGTGGGGTGCCATAAGGATCTGTTCTGGGTCCTGTTCTGTTTAACATGTTTGTAAGTGACATAAGGGACGGCTTGGTAGGGAAGGTTTGCTTGTTTGCTGATGACACAAAAGTGTGTAATAGGGTTGATGTTCCAGGAGGTGTCGGTAATATGGAGAATGATTTATCTTTATTAGATAAGTGGTCAAAACAATGGAAACTTCAGTTCAAGGTTTCCAAATGTAAAATAATGCACTTGGGGAGAAGAAATCCTCTATCTGAGTATCATATTGCCAGTTGTGTGCTAACAAAGACCTCAGAAGAGAAGGATTTGGGGGTAGTCATCTCTGACAGCCTCAAAATGAGTAACCAATGCAGCCACGCGGTAGGGAAAGCAAATCGTATGCTTGGCTGCATGGCTAGAGGTATAACAAGCAGAAAGAGGGAGATTGTGATCCCTCAGTATAGAGCTCTAGTGAGACCACATCTGGAATACTGTGTTCAATTCTGGAGACCTCACCTGCAAAAGGATATTGCTAAAATAGAACGGGTCCAAAGAAGAGCTACAAAAATGGTGGAAGGTCTAAAGCATAGAACTTATCAAGAAAGACTCAGAGTTCTTAATCTGTATAGTCTGGAGGAAAGAAGAGAAAGGGGGGACATGATTGAAACCTTTAAATATGTTAAAAGACGGAATAAAGTTCAGGAGGGAAGGGTTATTAATAAGAAACTGAAACACAAGAACACGGGGGCACAATCTGAGAACAACATTAGAAAATATGATTTCACTGAAAGAGTAGTAGAAGCTTGGAACAATCTTCCAGCAGAGGTGGTTGATACATCCACAGTAACTGAATTTAAACATGCCTGGGATAAACATGTATCTATCCTAAGATAACAATAAAAGGATATTAAAAGGGCAGACTAGATGGACCAGGTGGTCTTTTTCTGCCATCAATCTTCTATGTTTCTATGTCATGCTGGGTTTGCATGACCTGATTATCTGGAACTAACGTCCTATGAACAGTCATTCCCGATAATTGGTTTGTCTAGAGGTGCCACAGATCACCCGATGAACGTGTGAAATGTTCATTCATCAGGTGAAACAATCGCAGCAGATCATGATGTCTAAACAGAAATCTGCTGCTCATAAACAATACATCTGTATGAGAAGAAGCGAGAGAAGTAGCCATCACTGGTCACATTCTGCAGAGGTGATCGCTGCATGTTAATGCAACACTTCATCTCCACTGAATGTGTTGCCAATTGTCGGTAAAGACCGTTTTCTTCCTGATAACTGGCTTGTGGTTGGGGCATGTAAATCCAGAAATTGTCCATCCAGTTCCACCTACTAACCTGCAAAGTTCATCCAGAGGAAGGCAAATCCCCCCCATATCAGTTACAAACAAAGTTCCTTAACCTTCTTTCCCCTGGATGCCCTCTTGTTACAGATACAGTTCTGGGTATAAACCGATCATGGGAGAGATCTCTGTATTAATATTAATTATATTTCTTCATAGCTGTTAGGTCACTCCTTAGTTGTCTTTTTTCTAAACTAAATAACCCTAATTTTGATAACTTTTCTGGGTACATAGGCCACCCACCTTTGAATTTGCTCAAGCTGTACTATGTCTTTCTTTTTGTTATTTATTGTCCCTTTTGCATTTTTATTCTTCCACATTGTTTATCTCTGTCCCTAAGCCTCTTATGTACCGCCTGCAAAGGAAATGTAGTGTCTGGATTCTTATAGAGGACATTGTCCCTGTCTATAATGTGAAGAACATCTCTAAGCTGATCAAACTTTGCCTACCTGTTTTCCTGTTCAGTGGCTCCTCGCTAAAAAATTCTATTGAAATATAAGTCAAAATTTACTATATTTAGGGTCACCATTTCTTAGGTGTCCGCCAACCTGCACCTTCGGCCAGGTGAATCCATTTATGGCTTAGATGACTGAGGACGAGGCTGAGCTGAGTGACAGGGCTTACAATTCCCTGTAACTAATTGCAGACAGAGCAGTGACAGGTGACTTCTGTCGCCATCTGTCTTATAGCCAGTCACAGTACTTGGGGAAGGCAGAAGAAAAATGGCAGAGCTTCTAAGACAAAGAATTCTGTAAACATCTCTTAATTAGCAGAATAAATTACAGAAAAAGGCCAAAAAGAAAAAAGATACAATAATTGCTTGGCCAACACTCCTTAATTATATTGAAAGAAAAAGGGCCACAAAAATGGGAAGAGTGTACATTAACAAGACCTAAAATATAACTTTTAATCATTCATACGATTAAAAAAGGTTAACGCCAAACCTGAATAGGAACACAACATTCAATTAAATCTCATTAAAAAATCTCATTCCAATTTTTAATGAGATTTAATTGACTGTTGTGTACCTAGTCAGGTTTGGCGTTAATCTTTTTTAATCATATGAATGATTAAAAGTTATATTTTAGGTCTTGTTAATGCACACTCTTCCCATTTTTGGGGCCCTTTTTCTTTCGATATCTTAATTAGAATGCAGAATGCCCCCATCAGACCACAGATCAGCCCACAGATCAGCCCACTCTGCGCCCATCAGAATAAAATAAAAAAAATCTCTTACCTGTCCTGCGCCGCGGCTCCGCTTCGGGTCCAGCGCGCTTCTGTCCTCCCGGCACTGCACTATCACCTGACTGTGTGCAGCGTCAGGTCAGAGAAAGACAGGAGCGCCGGACCCGGAGCGGAGCCGCGGCGCAGGACAGGTAAGAGATTTTTTTTATTTTATCTGCTCCATGTTCTCTGATACTAGGCTGCGCTTGTCGCCATTTGTAAAATCTAAGTCGCATTTGCGACCATTTTGGTCGCCATCTGGAGCCCTGTGTGGGACATTCTGAAATCATGACTGGTAGGTGGGCCCTGAGGACTGGAGTTGAGGAACACTGCTTTAAGCCATGGAGGTGATGGCCTGTCTCCACAACTGTGGAATCCTGGACCAGTAGTGCATCCCAATGTATTTACTAGTGCACTGATTTGTGCACAAATGGTCAGTAAAAAAAAGTTTTATCTAAAAAGACCATAAATCTAAGTAGATGCAAAAGAGAAGACCTAAAGGTGGCCATATAGATTAGACTAAGGTTAGCTAATCCCACAGATTTCAACTAGACTAGCCAAACTTCTAATGTGTATTCGAAGTTCATCTGATTGAAAGAGGAACATCAGGCATGTTCAAGTTCAATATGACAAATTCTTTGTTCTTAAGGGAGAAAAGCAGCCACCCGTGGTGCCACAATGGACTGTCCATGATCAGAATGTGTATGTGTATGGGCAGGTTGGGAAGAACAGTTTTCCAACAGCTATTGAAGGTGTATAGCCACCTTAAAGGGGTTGTCCGGGTTCAGAGCTGAACCCGGACATACCTTTCAATTCACCCAGGCAGCCCGCCTGAACAGGGCATCGGAGCATCCTATGCTCCAATGCCCTCCTTTGCCCTGCGCTAATTAGAGGAATTTAGGAAGGAATTAAAGGAATTTAGCCCGGTTCCGGTGACGTACCGGGCTCTGCCAGGCGGAGGATTCCGCCCGGCAGTGAGCCTGGTGACGTCATCGGCGCTGATGGGCGGGCTTTAGCGCTGCCCTAGCCATTCAAACGGCAGTGAATGTTTATAAACAAGAGAGCCCTTGCCCTGCGCGATCCAGCGCAGGGCAAGGGAGGGCATCGAAGCATGAGATGCTCCGATGCCCTGTTCAGGAGGGCTGCAAGAGTCAAAACCTGGGTAAACCCCTTTAAGCTTTACTTTACCTCTCTTCAGGATCATAAGTTGATTTACCAGGATGATAAAAAAAGAAAAAGTGCATTGCAAACACAACTCTTTGGGGAGAGAGAGCCTTAATCGGAGGGGGGAACTTATAGGCCATACATGCTCCTCTGGAATTCTGGGAAGAAAAGGATGCAAACAAGCTCCATCTCTAATGCCACCAGCATTAGCTCATTGTGTGAACATATCACATAAGATCTGGTCATAGTAAGCTTTGAGAAATGTTTAAACAATAATTGTATCCATGTACTGCTGTCACATTTACCCATAATTCACAATCTATATAAAATACTGAATATATTTATCATTTTGTTTAGAACTGCAAAAATCTCTCAGTATGAGACGAATGCTCATGGTGTGCTAATTATTTCTCTTTATCCCTACCTAGGGTTATTTCCAGAAATGCCCACTCATTGTTACGTTGCCCACATTTCTGTTTGTTACATTTATATATAACACAATTCCTGATTTTTTTTTATGCACGAGCCATTAAAGGACTCCTGACGCCGCAGGAAATACTTTGAAACCTACTCTACATGCAAGCTACTGATCATTAAAATTCAAATGCTGAGATTCAGCATTCACTTGCCATTGTTCTTTAACCTCCGTAGCCCCAAAGGAATTCTACACAGAGGAGACAGAACTTCACCATCTGAAAGCCAGCATACCTAATAAGTGTGAGATGGGTTCTGTCTGGCATAGATAGATTTCAATCTCAAGCTTCTCATTTCCTAGTGAATATTATAATATCATAGCTTGTAGGGTGATAAATACCCTCTGTCTTTGCAATGACGGTATGCTCACTGTTCCCATCATCCAATGTTAACGGAAATTCTTTACATCGTTCTATGATGTGTGCAAATGCACCACTGCCTTTGTTACCACCATGCTTAATACCAATTTCATGTATTTACTTCCTAGAATTTTCACTTCAAAGCCCCACTTCGTTTCTACACCATCAATTATCAGAAAATTGCCTTTATAACAATTTCTTACTAAAATGTAAATACCCTACATACACATTTTTGCTCATTTATAAATGCTGCATGTAAACCATAGCAATTACTTAACCTTGGACTCTGAGAACAGTGCTTAACCCTTTCATGACCAGGTGATTTTTCCTTTTTTTTCATTCTTTACTCCCAGCCAGTGGGCTTGTTTTTTGTGGGACAAGTTGTACTTTCTAATAGCACCATTTACAGTTGCATACAATGTAGTGGGAAACAGGGAAAAAAATTCCAATGGGGTGGAATTATAAAAAAAACAACAAAAACACAATTCCACTAAAGTTTTATTGGTTTTGTTTTTACAATGTTTCTTATGGGTCAGTACGATTACAATACCACATATGTATAGTTTCTCTTGCATTTTAATATAGAAAATAAACAAAAACTCTGCACTGCCATATTCTAATCCCAATAACTTTTTTTAAATGCCATTTTTATGTATACGGAGCAGCGTGAGGGCTCAATTTTTGCAGGGCAATCTGTACCTTTCATTGATACTATTTTGGAGTGTATATCACTTTTTGATCACGTTTTATTCCAATTTTTTTTGTAGGAGGTGAAGCGACCAAAAAAACTGTGAATCAGCCATTTTTCGTTTTTCCCCTGTTTGCCATATGATATAAATATTTTTATATTTTAATTGTACCGGTATTTTCACATGCGATGATGTTTCTTTTTTTTTTTTTTTACATTTCTTAATAGTTCCCCTAGGGAACTTGAACAAGCTATCATCAGATTGCTTCGCTCACAGACTCCAATGCATTAGCATTGGAGTCTATGAGAATTTCACTGTGTTCCTATTGGAGGCAGGCTCTCCATAGAAACTTATGTGCAGCAGCCTCTGATCATTCAGGAGGACAGAGGCCGCTGCACACACCATTCGGCTCCCCTGATCCTTACACTTTAAAATTATCTGCTAATCCTAAAGGTTCACATACTTTTGTCACTCATAAACATTTGATATTGTATCATTTTCCTTGATAAATAAGTTACCAAATCTAATATTTTGATGCATTTGCTTGATTTGGTTATCTTTATTTACTGTTAGGACTTGTGTGAAATTCTGATGTAGCTTTAAATCAAACTTATGCAGAAATATAGAAAAATCTTAAGGATTCTTAAACATTCAAAAAGTACTGAATTCCTCCAAACCACTTGGCCATCAACTCCGTCCCTCACCACAATTTTCTGAAATGACTTGTGTCTTGGTGAGACCAGGACGACTGTCTGCTCACGGAAGGATCAGATCACATAAGCCCATACAAGAGGGGAGGGGGGAGGAGGAGTGAGGAGTGATCAAAAGCTGAGTGAAACAGGAGAGACAACACACAGAAAGAGACTGCTCCAGCTAAACACACAGTTCCTTCTGAGCCCAAGTGCTTTATTCACATCAGTACAAGTTGATACTTCTCTATAATATCCCCCCATGATACTGAGGCTGCCTCTGAGTTATGACCATGACTATGATCGGGCCAGGAAACACAGTACAAAAGATTCGCGATCAGATATGAACTGACAATTTCTTCTCCTATTTGACACTGGTGGCAAATTCTAGACAACAACTGCTAAGATGAGAGAACACAACTTATTTCTTATTTGTAGGTTCTTCAATATGAATCTACAGTGTAGACTATAAAAAAAAAAAAAAAAAGAGAGAAACTATAGAATGGTAAAGTGTGTCCAAACATTTGACTGGTACTATATATATATATATATATATATATATATATATACATACATACATATACACACACATACACAAGCAGACATACATCAGCCATAACTAAAACCACCTGCCTAGCATTGTGTCAGTACCCCTTGTGACGCCAAAAGAGCTAGTTGAGGCATGTACTCCATTAGACCTCTGAAGGCACATGTAGTATATGGTACAAAGACGTGAGCAGTAGAGTTAATCGAACGTGCTCGTAATGAGCACTGTACTGCTCGGATCCCCTGCACTCCGCTGCGCAGCTATCCGGATCCGTCCTCACCTTCCTGTAAGTCAATGGGCACGGATCCGTTTGGTATGACACACTAGTGTGTGACACCAAACGGATCCGTCCTCCTCACCCGACTGTAAGTCAGTGGGGACAGATCCGTTTGGTATGACACACTCGTGTGTCATACCAAACGGATCCGCCCCCATTGACTTACAGTCAGGTGAGGACGGATCCGGATGCCAGCAGGCATGCGAGCGCAGGGGATCCGAGCACTACAGTGCTCGTTACGAGCACGTTCGATCATCTCTAGTGAGCAGCAGACACTTTCAATCCTGTGGGTTGTGAGATGGGGCCACCATGGAACTGACTTGTTTTTCCAGCACAGTCACAGATGCTCCATCAGTTTTAGATAAGTAAACTTTCTCATGTTCCTCATACATTTCTAGACCAAATTTTTGAAGAGTTACAGGGCGCACTATTCTTCTGAAAGAGGTCCCTGCCATTAGGAAATACAGTTTTCATGAACCGGTGAGTGCACTTGGTCTGCAACAAAGTTAAGGTAGTTGACATGTGTCAAAGTAACATCACATGAATGCATGCCACAAGTAACATTAGAACCCAGTGTTAATGTTATGGCTTTGTGGTGTATATATTTTTTATTTTATATGTAAAAGTATGAGCTTTTTGTAAGCACTATACCCATGCTGCCATCATACAGACACTACCAGACTGAAAACAAGAATGATGTCATGTCCAAGTCATGCTCCAGAACCAGAATTTAAATAACCTTTGCAGCATCAATTTCCAAGAGACTGATTGCTTAGCATGCCAAACATACATGAAGAAATGAAGTACGGCATGCCAAAAGTTTGGAATTAATTTAGCTTCTGTCAACAACTTATGCTTGTGCAAAATGCAAGCTTGCAGTGTGTAGCCAGAAGAGGACTTATACGGTCACACAGACAACGTCTAGAGACTTTCTTTACAAACTAGAACACACTGTCCAGACACCTGCTTTTTGCCTGTCGAGCTGCTGGTTTGCGAATGCCGTGCGTTGGACTATATAATACACTGGGCAGGAGCACTGAATGAGCTAAATAGAGTACTGGAGCTATTTCTAGAATGTAAGATAGCTGCCCTTCTGATGAGGATCTCACAATGAGAAATGTGTACAAGCATGTCATGGATCAACTTAGCGTGTACTGTATTATGTATCATTTCCTGGAAAATGTCATAGGATGCTAAAAAAAATATAGCTTAAGGTCTGTAAAATATGAGGATCATTTATTAACGGTCCTTACACCTGTTTTTTGCCGTTAAAAAGTTACAATACCCCGTTTAGCAACATTTAAAATGCCTGAACAACATGCCTTTACGTTGTCCTCGCTACTTGGGAGTGGTGGAACCAGGCCTGGACCATCGGCCCCTGGCAAATTCACTAACATTTATGCCTGGAAACAGTACTCCAATCTGGGACTGTATTAGTTTTCAATCTAAGCACACAGACTGCCAGAGGATGCAATAATTTATGACTAGGCGCCTGCATCACCATGAATTAGGTGCATCCTCTGGCAGTGCGGGGACTATCAAAGACTGGCACAAAACTGTGGTTTTTGATAAATGAACCCCTATGAGTGCACTAGGAAAAGGGGTGCACCACCAATGAGGCCAGGTGAGGCAGTACCAGGTAGGGGCAAGAGGTGGGCAGAGGAAGGGCCATGGGGAATGAGTGCTTTCGGTGTGACAAAGGGGTTAGGTTAAGAATTTTGCAAGGGGAGGAGGGAGCTGTTCCAGTTTTCGCCAGCAGAAAGGCTTGGTGCACCCCTAGGTAACCATTTTGTTTATAACTTGACCCGGGGGACTCCTGGGAAATAGTGACCATAACATAATAACCTTCCAATTGTCATTCAAAAGAGCGTTTCTTCAGGGAGGAACAAAAATACCTAACTTCAAAAAAGCTAAATTTAGCCAACTAAGAGAGGCCATAGGCCTAACTAACTGGGACAAAGTCTTCAAAAATAAAAATACAGCCACAAAATGGGATATTTTTAAAAACATCCTAATATCTAATTGTGAGAGGTACATACCATATAGGAATAAAATAATAAGAAACAAGAAAAAACAATGTGGATAAATAGAACTGTAAAGAAAGCAATAAATGACAAACAGAAAGCATTTAAATCACTAAAACAGGAGGGGAGCGAGAAAGCATTGAAAAACTATAAGGAAAAAAATAGAATATGTAAAAGACAAATAAAAACAGCCAAACTAGAGACCGAGAGATTAATCGCCAAAGAGAGTAAAACTAACCCTAAAATGTTCTTTAATTATATAAATGGTAAAAAGTATAAACCTGAAGGTGTCGGCCCCTTACAGAGTAATGAGGGGGGAGTTGCAGAGAGCGATGAGGAGAAAGCAAAGCTACTAAATATCTTTTTCTCCACTGTATTCACTGAGGAAAATAAACTGTCAGATGAAATGCAGAATATAAAAGTGAATTCCCCATTAAAAGTGCCCTGTCTGACCCAGGAAGAAGTAGAGCTGCGTCTTAAAAAGATTAAAATAGACAAATCGCCAGGACCGGATGGCATACACCCCCGTATCCTAAGAGAATTAAGTAATGTCATCGCCAGACCCTTATTTCTGATATTTAAGGACTCTATACTGACAGGGAGTGTTCCACAGGATTGGCGCATAGCAAATGTGGTTCCAATATTCAAAAAGGGTCCAAAAACAGAGCCCGGGAACTATAGGCCGGTAAGTTTAACATCTGTCGTGGGTAAACTGTTTGAGGGTTTTCTAAGAGATGCTATCTTGGAGTACCTCAATGAAAATAAGCAAATTACTCCATATCAGCATGGCTTCATGAGGGATCGGTCATGTCAAACCAATTTAATCAGTTTCTATGAGGAGGTAAGTTCTAGACTAGACCGCAGCGAATCAATGGATGTCGTATATCTGGACTTCTCCAAAGCATTTGACACTGTACCACATAAAAGGTTAGTATATAAGATGAGAATGCTTGGCCTGGGAGAAAATGTCTGTATGTGGGTAAGTAACTGGCTCAGTGATAGAAAACAGAGGGTGGTTATTAACGATACATACTCAGATTGGGTCACTGTCACTAGTGGGGTACCACAGGGGTCAGTATTGGGCCCTATTCTCTTCAATATATTTATTAATGATCTTGTAGAAGGCTTGCACAGTAAAATATCAATTTTTGCAGATGACACTAAACTGTGTAAAGTAATTAACACAGAAGAGGACAGTACACTGCTACAGATGGATCTGGATAGACTGGAGGCTTGGGCAGAGAAGTGGCAGATGAGGTTTAACACTGACAAATGTAAAGTTATGCATATGGGAAGGAATAATGCAAGTCACCAGTACATACTAAATGGTAAAATATTGGGTAACTCTGACATAGAAAAGGACCTAGGAATTTTAGTGAACAGAAATCTAAGCTGCAGAAACCAGTGTCAGACAGCTGCTGCCAAGGCCAATAAGATAATGGGCTGCATCAAAAGAGGCATAGATGCCCGTGATGAGAACATAGTCCTGCCACTTTACAAATCACTAGTCAGACCACACATGGAGTACTGTGTACAGTTCTGGGCTCCTGTGAACAAGGCAGACATAGCAGAGCTGGAGAGGGTTCAGAGGAGGGCAACTAAAGTAATAACTGGAATGGGTGGACTACAGTACCCAGAAAGATTATCAAAATTAGGCTTATTCACTTTAGAAAAAAGACGACTGAGGGGAGATCTAATAACTATGTATAAATATATCAGAGGTCAGTACAGAGATCTCTCCCACGATCTATTTATCCCCAGGACTGTGACTGTGACGAGGGGACATCCTCTGCGTCTGGAGGAAAGAAGGTTTGTACACAAACATAGAAGAGGATTCTTTACGGTAAGAGCAGTGAGACTATGGAACTCTCTGCCTGAGGAGGTGGTGATGGTAAGTTCACTAAAAGAGTTCAAGAGGGGCCTGGATGTATTTTTGGAGTGTAATAATATTACAGGTTATAGTTACTAGAGAGGGGTTGTTGATCCAGGGAGTAATTCTGATTGCCTGATTGGAGTCGGGAAGGAATTTTTTTCCCTAAAGTGGAGAAAACTGGCTTCTACCTCACAGGGTTTTTTTGCCTTCCTCTGGATCAACTTGTAGGAAAACAGGCCGAACTGGATGGACAGATGTCTTTTTTTCTGCCTTATAAACTATGTTACTATGTTACTATGTTATACACACCCTGCAAGTTCCTGAGCAAAATAAGGATGCACATAAAAAACTAATATACAAGTGAGTCAATGCTAGCAGGATAGATTATCACCGCCATAAAATAAGAGCACTGTCATATACTATCCGCTGTGCCCTTTGAATGTTTGCATCACAATTTATGATCATATGTTTAATAGGTTTTGTCGGAGGCAAATATCCAAATGAGAAATAATTCTGAAGTGGCTGCAAAGAGGAAGAGTTATGAAAAGCTATTAGTGATATTTTATGGAATGAAAAAATCTACATGTACAAAGTCACCCTGGCAGAGAGGAAGTGCTGAGCTGTGAACAGCACACCAAGAATGGGGATCACACTGCAGAGCATTTTTTCTGCAGCTAATATACAATTATGATTTTAACATCTGAACTACAGATACAGCATGTCACTTGCATTAAGGGAAGATCCACACCTATTCCAATTCCTGAGGCATCAGAAAAGACGCAAATTATCATCATTTGAAATAATGGGCTTACTATATTAAAGGGTTGTTCCCTTTGGATGTTTAATTGGCAGGTCACCCACTGACGATCTGTTGGTGACTGCATGGACATCAGAGCATGCAACATCTGTCTTTCATGGCTAACAGAGGGGTATCCGATTATGGGAACACAATCTATTACCTCCATTTTCCATAACAGGGATATGTATAAGTGACCGAGCACATTAAAAGAGAATTATCCTATCAGATATTTCTTACCCAATCTGTGTGTACACTGTAACACACCACTCTAAACGTGGAAAACAGATTTATTAAATGCAAAAACATTAAATAAACATTTACCAAACATCAGGTTAGATCAAAAGAAAAAAAAATCAATTGATCTCTCCTATTTCTACATTTAATGTTAAAAAGATGAGTTACAAGAATCTGTCACTAAACACCACTGCTTTATACAGGAAAAAAAATATATGTGCAT
Organism: Rhinella marina; assembly: GCA_900303285.1. Classification (NCBI taxonomy): domain Eukaryota; kingdom Metazoa; phylum Chordata; class Amphibia; order Anura; family Bufonidae; genus Rhinella; species Rhinella marina. The sequence continues at coordinate 281,222 of ONZH01024480.1, read as the reverse complement.
GATGCTCTTAATCATAGTCAATGTTCTTTCCTGTGACACTGTTAAATTTTATCCCTGCACTGAATCTGGGGTGAGGAGGGACACCGGTTCACACTGAAGAGACCCAACTCGTGTAAGAAAGCTTTAAAAGGTTGTCTTACCTCAGTATATTGCATTTTGTTATGTAGATAAAATTAATACAAGGCTCTTATTAATGTATTGGCATTGTCCATATTGTCTCCTTCACTGGCTTCTTTTTTCTATCACATTATACACTGCTCATTTCCATGGTTACGACCACCCTACAATCCAGCAACGGTGGCCGTACTTGCACACCATAGGAAAAAGAGCTGGCCTCTCTGGTGCCCGGGACGGTGGGAGCACATCTAAATACCTTTATTGTTAAGGCACCCCCTGCTGATGCCAGCACCCGTTCAGGTTTTTCAAAATATCGCTCCTGCGCTCCGCTGTGGCCCCCTGTATATTTCCCGCTCAGTATGCTAATACTGAGCATCAGAACAGGGAGGAGGAGACGCCAGGCTTTCTCAATGGGCGTCTCCTTCTCCCTGGCTGTGCTGCGATCCAATCACATCGGAGAGCGTCACAGCCAAGGAGTTTTTTTCTCCCTGGCTGTGACGCTCTCCGATGTGATTGGATCGCGGCACAGCCAGGGAGAAGGAGACGCCCATTGAGAAAGCCTGGCGTCTCCTCCTCCCTGTTCTGATGCTCAGTATTAGCATACTGAGCGGGAAATATACAGGGCGCCACAGCGGAGCGCAGGAGCGATATTTTGAAAAACCTGAACGGGTGCGGGCATCAGCAGGGGGTGCCCTAACAATACAGGTATTTAGCTACTGTAAGTTAAAACAGTGAAAGGTCCTCTTTAAGTTTCATTTAAACTTACATTTTCTTAATATAGTTACATACCTAGTTACATAGTTAATACGGTTGAAAAAAGACACATGTCCATCAAGTTCAACCAAGGGAGGGGGTAGGAGTGATGAAGGGGAGGGGGACGGGTAACCTTAAGACATGACTCTACATTTCTTAATATGTGGTGACCTTCTTTTTCTCTAAGAATTTATCTAAGCCTGTTTTGAAGCCCTCAGCTGTCTTTGCTGTGACCAGCTCCTGCGGTAGACTGTTCCACAGATTCACAGTTCTTATAGTAAAGAAGGCTTGTCGCCCCTGGAGTCTGAACCTTTGCTTCTCCAGGCGGAGGCAGTGCCCCCTTGTCTTTTGAGGGGATTTTACCTGGAACAGTTTTTCACCATATTTTTTGTATGGGCCATTTACATACTTATACAGGTTGATCATGTCCCCCCTTATACGTCTCTTCTCAAGACTAAACAAGTTTAACTCCTTCAATCTTTCTTCATAGCTAAGATGCTCTATGCCCCTTATCAGTTTAGTTGCCCGTCTCTGCACCCTTTCCAGCTCCAGGACATCCTTCCTATAAACTGAACTGAACAGCATATTCCAGATGAGGCCGTACTAATGCTTTATACAGTGGTAATATGACATCTCTGTCCCGCGAGTCCATGCCTCTTTTAACCCCTTCGCGACCGGAGCTTTTTTCGGTTCTGCATTTTCGTTTTGCGCTCCCTGCCTTCAAACAGCCATAACTCTTTTATTTTTCTGTTCACATAGCTGTATGAGGGCTTGTTTTTTGCGGGACAAGTTGTACTTTCCAACGCCACCATTTAATATTGCATACGGTGTAGTGGGAAGCGGGAAAAAAATTCCAAACCGGGTGAAATTGCAAAGAAAACGCTATTCCGCTACAGTTCTACGGGTTTCTTATTTACAGCGTTCGATGTGCATTAAAACTGATCCGTTACTTTCATTCTACTGGTCAGTACGAATCCGGCAATACCTAATATGTATAGTTTTTCCTGCGTTTTCATAGTGATAAAATAATTAGAAAGTTGCCCTTTTTTTTTTTTTTTTTTTCCTTGTCAAATCTTGACCCCTATAACTTTTTGGTATTTTTGTGTACAGAGCTGTATGGGGGCTCATTTTTTGCGGGACGATCTGAAGTTTTTATTGATACCATTCTGGGGTGTGTATGACTTTTTGATCACTTTTTATTTAATTTTTTTTAGAAAAAAAAAGCGACAAAAAACAGCAAATCGCCATTTGGACGCTTTTTTCCGCCACACAATTCGCCGTATTGGAATTTTTTTTTTTTATTTCAAAAGTACGGGCATTTTCGGTCACGGTGATACCCATGATGTCTATATTTATTGTTATTTAGGTATTTATTTTTTACTTATACGGAAAGGGGGGTGATTTGAACTTTTACATCTTTTTTATTTTTTCATTTTTTTTTAATTTTTTTTTACTATTAGAAAGCTCAAATATGGGCTTATATATTGTGGCTTTTTTTTTTTTTTCTTTATGAGCAATTCTGGGTTTTATAGACTCAGAAAACCATGAATTGCTCATTTCTTATCCTGGCCTGCCATCTAGTGGCCAGAATAAGAATTGCAGTTTGAAAACTGTAATCCTCACCAGCGAGGATTACAGTTTTCATATGGTGTACAGACACCCCGATTGGCCACACGGGGTGTCTGTACACCACCCGGAAGCGAACGCTTCCGGGTTTAGACGCAACTAGATGCCGTGATCACGTGTGATCACGGCATCTAGTCACCCCGGAAGACGCCGCCGACACAGTAGGTAGCGGCAAGTCTCTGCTGTTAGAAACAGCAGAGACTTGCCGGCCATGACGCCCGCCGCACCCGCGAGCGGGCGCCATGTGCCCGCATCGCCCCAGCGCCGTACATGTACGGCGCTGGTCGCGAAGGGGTTAATACATGACAATATTCTGCTGGCCTTAGAAGCAGCCGATTGACATTGCATGCTATTCTGCAGTCTATGGTCTACAAGGACACCCAGATCCTTCTCTACAAGTGACTCTCCCAGTGTTACTCCCCCTAGGACATAGGAGGCATGCAAGTTGTTAGTACCCAGATGCATAACTTTACATTTATCCACATTGAACCTCATCTGCCAAGAGGATGCCCAAACACTCAGTGTGTCCAAGCCAGCTTGTAACTTCTGCACATCTTCCATAGACTGGACTCTACAACAAAGCTTAGTGTCATCTGCAAAAATTGAAACAGTGCTAATTCCTCCCTCTATATCATTAATAAACAAATTAAATAAAAGTGGACCCAGCACTGAACCTTGGGGTATACCACTTATAACTGGGGACCATTCAGAGTAGGAATCATTCACCACCACTCGCTGAGTAAGCTCCTTCAGCCAGTTCTCAATCCAGTTACAGAGTAGATTTTCTAATCCAACCGACCTTAATTTACCCTTCAGACGTCTATGAGGGACCGTGTCAAACGCTTTTGCAAAGTCCAAATACACAATATCCACAGCCGCCCCTCTATCCAGACTTCTACTCACTTCTTCATAAAAACCAATCAGGTTAGTCTGACAGCTTCTGTCCTTAGTAAAACCATGCTGGTTATCACTTATAATACTATTATCCAAAACATATTCCTGTATATAGTCCCTTAATAGACCCTCAAAAAGTTTCCCCACAATGGACGTTAAGCTCACCGGTCTGTAATTCCCCGGGGATGACCTAGAGCCCTTCTTGAAGATGGGCACCACATTTGCTTTACGCCAGTCCCTCGGCACTATGCCAGTCACCAGAGAATCTTTGAATATTATATACAAGGGCAAAGAAATTACTGAACTAAGTTCCTTAAGAACTCTTGGGTGTAACCCATCCGGTCCTGGAGCCTTATTCACCTTTACTTTGTTTAACTTAGCTTTGACCATATCTATATTGAACCAGTTGAGTATATTACATGAAGTATCACCAGCACTTACTCTACCAACAGCAGCTCCCACCTCTTCATGTGTATATACAGAACTAAAGAACTCATTCAGTAGCTCCGCCTTTTCCTGATCCCCAGTCATCAATTCCCCATCACTATTATTTAGGAGTCCTACATGCTCTGACCTAGGTTTTTTTGCATTTATATATTTGAACAATTTTTTGGGATTGGTTTTGCTATCCCTGGCCACCAGCCTTTCTTTTTGAACTTTTGCTGCTTTTATAGTCCTTTTACAATCTTTATTAACCCTTTTGTAGTTATTAAAGGCTATGGCAGACCCCTCTGATTTGTATATTTTAAATGCCCTTTGTTTTTCATGTATTGCCCTTTTAACATCCGCATTAAGCCATGCAGGGTTTAATTTTAAGCGTTTGTATTTGTTCCCCCTCGGAATAAAGTCTGCAGTATAGTTACCCAGTGTAGATTTGAAGGTCTCCCATTTATCATTTGTGTCACTACTTGACAACAGCTGCTCCCAGTCTATGTCCTGGAGTGTGGCCCGTAACCCTGGGAAATTGGCCTTTTTAAAATTAAATGTTTTTGATATGGTTCCACACTAATAAGGTCTTTTGGCACTCTAAAATGAAGGTACACATTAAAGGGCACCTGTCAGCAGATTTGTACCTATGAAACTGGCTGACCTGTTACATGTGCGCTTGGCAGCTGAAGACATCTATGTTGGTCGCATTGTGCCTGCATTGCTGAGAAAAATTAAGTTTTAAAATATGCAAATTAGCCTCTACGAGCAAAGGGGGTGTTGCAGTTGTACCTAGAGGCTATGCTTACTTTGCAATCTTCTTCACTTTGACAGGGCCAGGCAATGTAAATGTGATCAAGCCTGCCTGGCTCTGTTCATCAAAGTGCAAAGGGTGGAACTTTTGCAGAAAGAGCTTATCCTGTAGGAGTAATGGCAATTTGCACATATTAAATGTCATTTTTCTCAGCAGTGCGGGCATATATGAACATGGGACCAACACAGATACTTTCATCTGACAAGCACACATGCAACAGGTCAGCCAGTTTCATAGGTACAAATCTGCTGACAGATGCCATTAAAATGATACAATACAGTGATGGCTAACCTCCAGCACTCAAGCTGTGGCAAAACTACGACTCCAAGCATGCTCCATTCATTTCTGTGGAGTTCTGAGAACAGCCAAGCAAGTGTACATCTTGGGAGTTGTAGTTTACCACAGCTGGAGTGCCGGACGTTAGCCATCACAGCAATAGGATGATTGTGGTTAAGAAAAACTTTATTCCTTCTGATGACCAAAGTCTTAACTACAAAAACATTTTCAGGAGGTGCTCATTTTGATAATTAGCAAGACAGGTTCTATCTGGTGTATGCAAAGTCTCTGTGAGGTGGCAATTTGGAGCCAGTATTCATTCTATACCCCACTTTTATGGAAAGGAGGGACAGCTGTGTCGTCCTCATTGTTTACAATACTAATAACCTCACAAACTATTTTCTACTGCTCTCATTAACTTCACAAAGACCCTTCATTACAATATTTCCTACAGTTCTGTGTCTACAGTTGGTACGCAGACTTATGAGTCTTCATGCTAACAGACAGCAAACAAACCCTGTGTAGTCTGATCATGCACGCTGTTTCCAAAATACTTTTCATACATTGGCAGGTAGTATTCTACAGTTTTCAAACCAGCACCTGGTTTTGAATACTTTTGTAATTGCATGTAATTAAAAATTTAGCATAGCCTCTGAGTAATTCAATAAAATGTATCTGTATAGCGCCACCTGCTGTTTGTTCTTTTTCTTATTTCTTTGACCTGCTCACTGAGATGGCCACACATGCTCAGTTTCATCCTTCAACTGCCTCCTGAGTTGTGATAGGAAGAGCTGAGACACGCCCCCTTAGCAGCAGCAGAAAAGACACTCCCCTTCAGCTGTCAGCTTGATATAAATCTAGCAGAGCAATGAATGTGGAGATCTCTGGATCCATGTGAGGTACAGGGCTGGTTCTAGCTTTGTTAGAAAGAGATTATCATGTTCTATAGGATGTCTGATTTTAATTTTTTTACTTTAATTATGGGATAACCACTTTAAGAATCAGACTACACAGAGTTTATCGTCTGTTAGCATGGAGACACATAGGTCTGCACAGCTGCTGTAAATACAAAACGGCAATAGCTTTTGAACAGAGACTATTTGCAAGGTTATTGTATTGTTAGTTTTAGATACATTGGAGCAACACAAGAAAAATGGTTGCAAAGGAATTCATAGCATTTAATGACAACTGTGCTTGGAAACTGCCAAAGTTCCTTCACATGCAGCAGATTATGTTGCAGAAAATTTCTGTGACTGAAAATCAGTTTCATTCAGATGAATGAGGTTGATTTGGCAGGAATCACATGGATTTCTATAAGCTTCATTCAGGTGAATGGAACAGATTTTCAGTCGTAGAAATTTTCTGCCACAAAATCTGCCGTGCGTGAGGGTACCCTTATGCCCCAATACTGTTAGGAGCAAAACTGTGTACAGTCATAAGGATTGTATCTGGTACTGATCTCTTGTACCCTATAAAACTGCATTACTGAAAATCAACCATATATTGCAGCTTAGGCTTCATTCACACTACCGTATGTTCATTTCCGTATCTTATGCGCATTTTTGGGGATAAGATGCGGAACCATACGGACCCATTCATTTTTCCATAGGAGAAAAAAAAATGCGGAATGCACACCGTGTGCATTCCGCATCCGTATATTACGGAAGTTCTCCCGCAAAAAAAAGGAAACATGTCCTATACTTGGCCGCAAAACACGTCCGTAGCCCGATTAAAGTCAATGGGTCCGCAAAATTACGGAACACTACGGAAGACTTTCCGTATGTCTTCCGTTCCGTTTTTATATGGACACTTAATACATACGGTAGTGTGAATGAAGCCTTAATGTAAGGCCAAGCAACCATATATATCCGATTTATTTGCATACAACAAAAATGTCTGACATACAGTCTCCCTGAATATAGACACAATACTTGATCAAAACCTCCCAATAATGTACGCTCTTTTAGCGCTCACAGAAAATAAAAAAATAACACTATTTTCTCATGTATACCAGTTAAAATGCTAGCAATATGTAAAAATGATGATATAAACGTCACACATGATAAATTCTGCACAGCATTAGGAAAAAATAAAAAGAACTTATTATCATATCAGCGTTGTATCAGAAAGCAAAGAGGAATAAGGCTATACAATCTGCCTAGAATTAATAGGATGAGTCAACACAACCAGTGCTGACAATGAGGAGATATGCACACTGCATAAGAGACTTTGTCTCAATCATTTTTCAGATTGGATTTCTCCCCAGGAGATATGGAGTCAGACGGGTGAGAAGCTGCTGGGAAGCAAGTTGCTAAGCTACTTGTCCTTCCCCTCGTTGTCACTGTCACCTTCAAGGTTGTTTACTACCAGTGAACACTACCAGGAGATTGAAGAACCGAAGAAGCCTCTTTGTCTCAAGCGACCCGAAAGGGGTAGAAGTTGTTTATCTTAATGAAAATTGTCATTTTTCCCAGCACAACAGAAATTGCTTGTGTTCTATCAAGGATTCCTTTAAAAGCTGGGACTAAAGAGATGTTCTTGTCACATGTAGGACAATAAATTATAACAGGATTGCATTATATCACTTTACAGGAAATAATGAATTGCATTCATTTTTATGATGATGAATTTAAGAATTACTCTAAAAACATAAAAGCAGTTTTTAAGTATCGCAGCTGGCTGAAGACGCACGTGGGGAATGGCATGCCAATACCTGGAATAATCATACCATTGTAGGTCTACAGCTTCTATGCAGACCTATCCATCTCCATGGTTACAGACTACAAACCAACCATGTGCAGTCTAATCCCAGAGATCTGTGATACTCTTCAATTTTTTTTTTTACTGCCTCCAGGTTAGCAATAAGAGGGTGCATGTAGAAACATTTACAGTGAGGTCTTTAGTCCTTACAAAGAATGGCATTTAAATGTTCTGTAAGAAGGCAATATCACTACACAAAAAATGTCTACCTCATTTATTCATTAGGGGATCATCAGGGTAATTAATGTCTTTTTTGATACGTTTCCCATGTAGCAGCAGGGTCTGGTCTGTTAAGGCTGTTGCTTAGCAACAGGCGCACATAGTGTGTGTGTTGGGGAATCGAGTGAGAATACTGTAATCCATCAACTACTGCACCCAACCTTCTGCAGAAGTCCTAGACTACATTTAGAAGCTATAAAGTATGTTCACTTTTGAACTTCTTTTAAACATCTATCTGAAATATCCATAAAAGTGGAGACCTCTACAGCACTTTTATAGATCATGGTCTTTCTTATGGCCCATTATTACTCAGAAGACCATCTACAGAGCTATAAGAGAGTGGTGAGAACAGTATGTGGTCAAAATGTCAATTATTTTTTCCAGAAGCATCCAGCAAAAATATCAATGCAAGCCTGCTTGACCAAGTTGGCCAAGGCCTGCTTGGATGTGGTTGCCAACCATGTTAGATCAGGGCATAATATTTTATCAGTTGACATCGACTGTTCACACTTTGTCCACAGATGAGTGTTCAGGCGTGAACCAAGATCAGGTTGGAAAGGTTTGGTGGAACGGGGGAAATATACTGCAATACAATAGCTATCCATACCATACATGAATTACCTACAGAAACTATTGAAACATCACATTTTTAAGACTATACATTACATGTGTAGTCAATGTATTTTGCGTCTCATTAGACTGTAGTCTAACCTTTTGGCCCCGTATCAAACTCCATAAGGACGCTTCCTTTATAAATTCCCTTATAAATGCTGCAATTAAAATGATTATTTTAAACACAGACTGCAAGGTTTATAGACTTTTCATCAGCATACGTTCTCAGCATGACTTTCCTGTCAAGAGGTGAGTTTTATAAATTTGTCTCAAAATAAAGCACATTGAAGCAATGAGGTGACATATTCTTCAGATCAGCAGAATTTGGAGAGCAACGCAGCAATAAAACAAAAAGAGGAGCCAATTTGAAATCAATCGATCATCTCATAATGCTCCCTCACAAATAGGATTATTTCATTTAAACCTAAGATCTGTCAAGCTCCATTGCTTCAAATGGATTCTGTCATTTCCTGCATTCATTATAAATCAGGATTATATTACAATTTATGTTTGGCGAAGTCATTTGCCTGGATGTAAGGAGTAAAAAAAAAATTACACAGCAGTTAGTAATTGAGCAAAGTCACTGTGCGGCACTGAGAATTAAAGAGTCATCTTGCTAAACGAGGATTCAAGCTGTCCTATACCATGCCTGTAACGAATAAATAGAAGACCTCTGGGAAAAGTGCTGAGCGTATGCTGGATCTATTTTCAGCTTACATCAGCAGCTGCTGCCCCTGGGATCATGCATACCCTATACCATATGCAATCACTCCTATGCTGCAACCTGTCTGATAATGAAAGCGCATGGCAGAAATCTGGACTCGAGTGGAATCCGAAATGAGAAAAATAATGCAGGGGAGAAGGAAATAAACCACGTTTTGAAGTCATTAGAAAGAAATTCTTTGACACGTGAAGTGTTGTAACCATTAATAGCACTTATCACATGGTGAAGAGACAAAGGGAAAAATTAATCAAACTGACAGAACTGGGCCATTTTATGCTAATATGGGCGGCTGTGCTACAGATTATACTCCTTGGTGTCTGGGAAATGGAGGCTATTATTGGACAGAAACTACACGGTCAACATGCTGACGTGTTCTGTAGGATAACATACTAAAACATATATGTAACACAGGTAACACATGCTATAGGGCAGTGATTTTCAACCAGTGTGCCTCCAGCTGTTGCAAAACTACAACTCCCACCATGCCCTTCTGTAGGCTGATAGCTGTAGGCTGCCTGGGCATGATGGGAGTTGTAGTTTTGCAACAGCTGGAGGCACACTGGTTGAAAATCACTGCTATAGGGCATTTTCACATTTTGGTCAGTAAAGAAGTAGTTAGATGCCAAAACCAGGAGTGGAACATACACAGATAATAGTCTAATGGAGAGACTTACACCTCTTCCAGGTGTAGGTTCCATTTGTAGATTTGACGTACTGATGAAAATACTGCTAAAATACTGTAAAAGAGGCCACATACAAGAGCTGGACATATGCCCTCTCTAAAAAAGCCACAAAGAAAAGAGACGACAGAAAGACAAACCCAACAATCATGAACTAGACTGGTTAAAATGCAGGACATAACTAAGCTAAAGAAGTAATATAAATCAATGAAAGATTTTGAATACTCAACCTATTATTAGTAATTCAATACCAGTGACAAGACGGCATGTAGGGCTAACGCTACACCTAGACTTTTTAGTGCTACAAGATTGATTTTAACTGTTTAAAGAGGCTCTCCCATCTGGATATTTATGTGTTATCCACAGAATAAGCCATAAATGCCCAAAAGGTGTAGGTCCCACATTGGGGACTTGCTCCTATCTCAAGGACAAGGTCCCATTTCCCGTCACCAGGGACTTCAGAAAAAAAGCCCAGCCTACTTGCTCAGCTTTATTCAGAAGTCCCATAGATGTGAAAATCAGAGGGGAAGAGTATGGTTGATTTTTAACACCCCTTTAAAAAATAAACAACACTAACTAGTAGAATACTTCAGATATAGACAGGTATGAGAACTGTTATATGTATATATGATTGGAGCTTTACATAGTTATGTGGGTTCCTCTGAGATTGTACTGTGTATAACAGACATACAGTAGGCACGCTGACTCAGCACGTAAGATTCCTGGCAAGTGGGCTGTAAAAGCCTTACATATGAAACAGTGTTGGGAATTACCTTGCTATACATTGATGATGCATCACTGTGACCTTCATTAATTTTTGCAACATTGACTCATGTTGGTAACCATGGTACGAATTGTAAAAAATACTCAATAAAAACTGTAAAAAAAAAAAAAAAAGAAAAAAATTCCCTGGAGGTGTTCTAAAAATGCTGACTAAGTCAGTGATGAAGTTGGGAGCGCACTGTTTAAAGTGTACCTCAGATAATAAACAAACATATATATTACACTTATCATGCTCCTCTCTCTTCTCTCCATGGACTTCTATGGGCAGCATGATGTTTATACGGTAAGTCTTGCCAAGGACATATCATGTTTTTGCTACCAATGGCTTTAGTTCAGGCTAGATTACAGCCAGACCAATGACCTAGCTGTTGTTTTAAAGGTAAGAATCTTGTGCTGAAGCAGGTCAACACAGGTGCTGCACACAGTTGCTCACTCATTTATAAGGGACTGATGGAGATGGCTGAGCGCTGTACTCAGTCTAATAGAAGTGAATGGAATGGTGGTCACGCATATGTATGTATCATGTATTAATGTACCATTAATATCTATGGGAGTTCTGAAAAGATGCCTCAGCTATTTTTTGGGGCTCACAAATGAATGGAGGGGATGCCACACATGCGCTCTTCTTTGCTTTCAGACACCTGTTCTGGAGATTGGTGTGGGTCCCAGAGGTGGGACTTGCACCTATCTGAAATTGGTGGCATATCCTAATGATATGACACCAAAGTCTGAGATGATTAGACCCCTTTAATGGGTCAGTTTTTTTCATTTATTTCTTATTTACTGTATTTTTCGCTTTATAAGATGTACTTTTTAGCAAGACAAAATATTGCTACCTTGCCTGTGTCTTATAAACGACAGTCATGGAGATCCGGCATGGCTATATCCCCTGACTGCTTCCTTAACAATCCAGCAGCGCACACATAGAGTGCTTTGTCTGATCAGTGAGAGAGATATCTGCACACACCTCTCTCTCCCTACACCAATCTGTGTGATCAGCGGCAGCAGGGAAGCACATAGAAAGGAAGGTCCTGCACTGTACTGAAAAGACAACCAAGTACAGCTTAAAGGGGTTGTCCGAGTTATTTTTTTGTTCTTTATATGTTTCTAACTTGTCAGGTATAACAACTTTCCCATATACTTTGTGTTTCCAAAGCTGCTGGTTTCTCAGAGTTGACTCAGGGTCACATGACCTGTGATGTCACCTTATCTCTCTGCTCTGTGATGTTTCGTTCACAAGCCTCAGAGTTCAGATAAGAGTCTGTACACGAGACGTCACTGGCCACGCCCCCTTTCTTTGCCGGGCTGCTATCTGCTCTCTCCCTGGATTCCTTCAGATAAAACATTAACCCCTTCAGCCAGAACACACTGAGGGCTCAAGGCTTTAGAACAAACAGTAGCTGCAGCAGTGAGAGGAGACAAATGCTGGGCAAGGAGCTATAGAGGAATTCTATTGTACAAGAACAGGTAGGGAGAATTTCCTGTGTGTATCAGCATTGTCATTGTACAGCTGGGACTTGTAGTCCTACACATACAACATGCAGCTGAGTATTCCAGCAGGCAGACATGTCACTCAGCACTTGTATTCATTCCCTTTGCAGAGAGGGGGAGGGGCTGAGATTGTTGTTATTGCATGTAAACAAAGACCAGAAGAGAACCAGGGAAATTAGGAAATATGGATTTTTTTTGCCTAAAACTTGCTTAACTTAGTTATATATTGCTGCCCATCAGATTTACAGTGCTATATATTTTTTTTTCATAACTCGGACAACCCCTTTAAGGACCTTGGATGATGTCATCAATAGGAGGAGCCAGAGCAGGAAAACTATAAAGCCAGCACTAGGGAAATGTGAGTTTTTATTAAAGATGATAAGTGTGTGTGTGTGTGTATAGCAGTGCTGTATGTTTGTATGAGTGTAGCAGGATTGTATGGGTGTAGCAGAGTGGCATGTATGGTTGCAGCAGAGCTGTATGTACCAGAACTCTATGGATGCAGCAGCTCAGGTAAGATGACTGACTTCATAATCACATACAGAAAGCAGAATAAAAATATATAAATATACAGATAAATTTTTATACAAAAGTCTTTAAGATGTCTTTCACGTTTGTGGCCCAGCTTTCTGGCAGGCAGTTTTTTTTTTTACCGTTTAGTGGAGGGATCTCTGCTGGACCTTACTACAGTCAATGGCGTCAGTGGGCATTGCGGCAACATCCATCAATGCTGAATCTAGAGAAGTCTGGCAGGCTGCTCTCTTCCAGCACAGCCTGCTGGAGAACTGTGCTGCAAATGCAAAACTAACCTAACTTTATTTCAAGTTAACTCAGTTTTATAAGTAAATCATATAAAAGCCATACATTATTATTAATTTTTGGAACTGGTGAGATGGATGTTGGATAAGTTATTTCTCAGCTAAATGAAGTGATACTTCAAATGCATACCCACTGATTCACATATTTCTTTATAGAACTATTCAGTGGAAAAATTGGAGGCATTTGGGACAAGGCAATTTTTCACAGCACTAGATATGGTAGCAGATTTTTTTTTAAAGAATGGTACAAAACATTCTTCATGGGAAAGAAAGCATGAGGGTTGTAGTTCTTTTAACTGTGCACAAGTCATATACTCCAAAATGAATCTGCTCCACTGAATAAAAAGTACAGAATTTTTTTCTTTGTTATAGCATTTTCACTTGAATGATTTGCTGAATATTTAATGTGTGTTCTCTTTCCTAACAACACCCACGAGACTACTAAAATGTTCTACTTGGAGAAATGTTCTCAGCAGAAAGGACTTCCATCAGACAGTGCATCTGTTGGGAGACAGATTTGATTCAAGCGATGTATTAACATTGCCAACACCAAAGACTAGAAAGCATGCATGTCCTGCTACTATTATAACATATGTTTATAAAACCAGAACAAAGCATACGCAGAGCCTTTTTTTTTAAATATCTAAAAAAAACTTCTTTAAATTCAGGATTTGACTTCCACTTGCAGTGAGAAGGTCAATTTAATTGGGATTTCTAAAAAATAAAACCGTGGGTTGACAAACTGAGTTTGTAGTAGGCTTGTTTCAAATCTGTGTTAAGCAGATCCGGAAGGCTGCACAGCGTATTTGTCCACCCGCTCCTTGGCATATTTGCCGGGTTGTGGCAGGATCTCTGCCAGTCCCCATTATAGTGAATGAGGCCGGATGTTATGCCGGCAACGCATGGCTGCACCCTGGAGGGACGAATCCAACAGGCTGTCCTGGGCCAGAACAGCCTGCCGGGTCTGTTTACCGCAAATGTGAAACAAGCCTAGCAAAATGTACCACAATTCCGAAGTCCTTTGTGCAAAAAACCTGGTGTACATGCCTTGCACCACATTTATTGTGTTTTTTAGGCACTTCTTTCATCTAACTAGACAAGGGGGCAGGGCTTACAATGAAGTGGCAATTCTGCCACAGTTTATGGGTTTTGTTTGGTAAAACAAAACCCTTCATTCTCTTTTTTGTGTTTCAACAGTAAAAAAATAAAGACTTTTCATCTCCATATTCTGACCCAACTTTTTTATTTTTATACCTACGGAGCTGTGTGAGGGCTAATTTTTTTTTTTTTTTTGGCGGGGTGGGGAGGTGGGCTGATCTGTACTTTTACATTGATGCCATTGATATGACGAATCAGTCATTTTGATTCTTTTTTTCCCCATTACGCCGTTTTTTGTATAGGATAATTATTTTTATATTTTAATAGTATGGGCATTTTGGGACATGGCGATGCCTATGTTGTTTATTTTTTATTGTTCATATATTTTTATTTTAATTCTGGGGAAAAAGAGGTGATTTGAATTTTGACATTTTTAAAAACTCTTTTTTTTACATTTTACAAATCAAAAGTTTCAATAGTGAACTTGAACAAGCAATCATTTCTCTCATAGATTCCAATGCATTAGCATTGAAGTTTATGAGAAATTTGCTATGTCCCTATGAAGCCCTGACACTGGCAGGGTCCTCACAGGAACATAGCTGGGGCAGCCTCAGATCCTTCAGGGGACCAAGGCTGCTGCAGGGAATGAACAGCCTCCCCGATCCCTGCTAGGGGGAGCCGTTCTAGCCCGGGGAAAACAACGCTAGTGGTTTTTCAGCACTCAGAACATGATACACAAAATATTATAAACATCATAATTATGGGCATGCATGGCATCGCTGTATATTTGAGCATTAAAGATCCATTGGTCTAGAAAGATCCAATGACTGTACTGCACTTTTGTTGAAACGCAGAGCAGATGTTTTCTTATTACTTACTCCTGATTAGGAGATTGGGGCCACAGTAGCGGCCTTTTTACTTGCTCGGGTGAATGACTATTACTGTGAAGTTTATTCCCGATCACTGCCTAGTGTAAGCATCCCGTTGATCAGTTGATAAATGCTCGTTTGTTGGCTGATCAGACATAAGAATTCTCATTTGTTGGCAGCACGTAACCAAGGGATGTGCTGCTGCCACAATGTGTATGAGAGGAAGGAGGCTGTGATTGAATGCTTTCATACCCACAGTCACTGAACAGTGAAAATGAATATAAAGGTTGCTGATCTACTTGCATACTGTCAATTGGCACAGGTTATAGGCAGAGTATCTGACCGTACAGAAGGACTTAGATGGTTCATCTGGTGAAAGATTCCTCTTTCATTAAAAGATAAAAAAATAACACATGGTTGAATATGAATTAGCAGTTATCTCATATAAACAGTAATTCTGTAATCTAGAGCACAACATTCCCAGTACAGAACATGAGAGGTATAAATAATGAATGACAACATGTAAATAGCTCTGAGTAATCTAATTAAAAATTATCACATCTCACACTACTGTGCTCTCGCATGCAGCTAAGCAGGTTTTTGCACGCTGTATGAATCTGAGGCACAGCAACCACATCTGCAGACATGTCTAATGCTTGTAGGAGGAATCTCTGCTGTGCACGGCTGTCTCAGAGTCATTAGCACAGACAGGGATAATAAGAAAGCTGTATTTCAGCGGTTGCTTAAGATGTGAATGTTTTACAATACTCTTTTATGTGCTCATTTAAAACAACACAAAGCATCACAATGACGGGAAAGTTCAGTTATCCTGTGGTCCTTCTTCTAATACAAGATCTTTCACCATGTATATTGCCCAAAATTAAAGATGTACCCATTAAATTGACTCAAAGTAGAAGGTGAAAAGTCTCAGAGAGGTAGTAGTGAAAGTGAGAAGCCAAGAACCATATCACTATGTCTATACAATGCGACATCTTGCAGCCTTCTGTTGGAGGCACACATCAGGAGATCCTCGGGATGTACACATCTAACACAGACTCAAAACTAAGAGGTGACCAGTGCCTCGTCTCACTAGCACTCTATCCCATTGAAAACAGGATTTGGACTGCAGTCTGAATGTAAAAAATATCCACACTGCTTTGCATTTTTTTTTATTACCTAGCTGAAGTTAATGGAAAAAACTACAAGAATGCCTCAGCAAGAGCAGTCTGCACTTCAAAAATAATTTGCCTTTCAGAAGGGCTTTGAGACCCCTGTTTTTGACTCCCAACCACCACAGTCCAGGCAATTCTTTATTGGAGTATGCCCACTGGTGTAAGGATATATCTATGGCTATTACACATATGACTAAAGCATATGTACATATCGTTTCAGGTGACTTTTCACAATAGGTTGTCATGTGTACATGAGGAGTAACGCTATACCTGGCCATTACTTCTGCATTTTCACCAGTTTTCCTTTTGTTAGCAGGTTTCACTGAACTAGTGAGTGGAGACTAGTGGTTACGATATCCCCCATACACAGCACACATGCAGGAGATCACATTCAGAAGCAGCAGCAGGAGGAGCATTGAGGACATGCAACAGCAGTACTGTGGTGAAATATCCAGTAATCCAGCACTGGGGTAAGATAGAAAACATAGTAGAACCAGCAGCAGCATCTCTCTGTCTCACTGCCTCTGTTTCCCTCAAACAGCTCATTCCTCTTATTTCCCCTCTGCTCTCCACAGACCTCTATGGGCAGCATGTAACCTGATCCCCAAGTCTATCCTGTCAAGACAAATTTTAGATGTGAACCTGTGACTGTGAATGACCAGTCCAAAAGACGGGAAAAATAAGAAAAATGTTTCATATATACACCTGTATCACTGATTTATGCAGAGTTTGTTGAAAGTATAAGGACCATTTCAGATGATAATGCACCATAATTTGCTGATGTAAGCTCATTTTTAAAGCAGCATGGAATCATGGAGTATACGGAAACGTCAGAGGCATTTCAGCATTGTTTACATCTTATTATTCAGACTTCTCCAAAGTAGAAAGCACTATATTGTAAAATAGTGGCAAAGCTTCTAACATATTGAAGGACAAGTATCCACGCAATAGAGGCGTAAGAAAGTCGCAAATTATGGCACACACTGTAATTGTGCAATAATTTGCAACCTTTCATTTGTCTCTTCGCTTTTTAAGAGTGGAGGGCAGTGCTTAGAATGAGGGGGCATGTCCTCCTGTGGCCCGCCACATTTATTATCATTTACGACAGAAACTAATGTAGATTTGAAAGCCTTGCACATGGACTGCATGAAAATGTGCCAAATTAAGCATCATGTGCCTGTTAAAGAAATGTGCCACCAAAAATGTTATCTGCCACGATACGCTAGGTACCCTTTTTTCTGATCTGTCTTTATTTTCAGATTTTTTATTCTATTTTCTGAACATGATTATGGGTGCTGCCATCTTGCCTAAGCTGTTCTTAACAGCATTTGCAAAGCATTAAAACAATTGCTAGATGGAAGCCCCATTGTCCATAGACACAATGGTCAGGAGGTGATCTCATTGACTTATATAGAAGAGTTTTCTAGGCATGTTCTGTGACCTGCGCAGAGGTCATTGTACAAGGAAAGAAGAGATGAGCTGTGGCAATCACCTGTTGATCATCTCTTATCTTTTCAGAGGTGATATCATTACAGGCAGGTTTAGAATAATATAAAACTGCATTAAAGTAAGGCCTCTTTCACATTAGCGGCAGCACGGATCCGGCCCCACACATGTCACACAGTACATACACACAGACATATACACATACAAATACACATACATACTTACATGCTCCCGGCAGGTCTCCACAGCGCAGGAGGAGCAGGACGGCGCGCCCATAGGACGATTCCCCACAGCGCCCTCTGCTGGGCGCCGGGTGGAATCGTCCTATGTCCGCGCTGTCCTGCTCCTCCTGCGCTGTGGAGACCTGCCAGGAGCATGTAAGTATGTATGTATATATGTCTGTGTATGTTTATGTGTATGTCTGTATGTGTGTATGTATGTATATGTGCAGGTGACGGATCCGTCATGAACTCCACTGAAAGTCAATGGAGGACGGATCTGTTCACAATTGTGTCACACCAAACGGATCCGTCCCCATTGACTTTCATTGGGGGTCATGACGGATCCGTCTTGGTGCGGATGCCTGGACCGGAGAGCAAACTGCAGCATGCTGCTGTTTGCTCTCCGGTCTGAAGACGGAACTGAATGCTTTTAGGAGCATTCCGTTGTCTTCAGTTCAGTTTTGTCCCCATTGACAATTAATGGGGACAAGACTGAAGCGTTTTATTCCGGAATATTTATTCCATTCATCGTCAATGGGGACAAAACTGAACTGAAGAGAATGGAATGCTCCTAAATGCATTCAGTTCAGTTCTCTTCAGTCTCTTCAGCAACATGCTGCGGTATTCTCTCCGGTCTGGGCATCCGCACCAAGATGGATCCAGAATGACCCCCAATGCAAGTCAATGGGGACGGATCCGTTCGGTGTGACACAATGGTAAACTGATCCGTCCTCCATTGACTTTCAATGGAGTTCATGAGGGATCCGTCACCTTGCACTTTCCCCTCCCTCCAGCAGGGGGCGCTGTGGGGAAACTTACCCTTGTGCGCACCCTCCTCCTCCTCGTCGCTTGTCAGGTCCGGAGCTGGGGCAGGTCGGGAGCTGCTGGGACAGGTAAGTAACCCCCCCTCCTCCTCATAGTGTCTGACACGTGTGGGGCCGGAGCGCGGTTCGGGCCCCACACGTGCACCTGCAGCAGCACGGATCCGGCGTGTGAAAGGGGCCTTAGTGGCCAGTGCGAAAACGACAGGATTTTAAAGAACATTAAAATAAACATCAAAATAAAAATAACATCACCAAACAATATTTTAAAAATATGTTAAACCTAAAAACGTGATTTAAACAGCAGATCATTTTTTGATGATACATTCCCTTTAATACAAAGACTGGCATCTGTAACGTCAGTCTTCGTATTTCTTCCCCAGTGTCTCATACAATTTCAGTATTGGCAGGAAGCAGCCCACAAACTGATTGTTTTTGTTCCCCTGGTTTACAATGCAGGCCAGAGCAGGCATGTAACTCAGAAAGTCAGTGTACCAAATTCCTTTTACATGTAGTAATGCATTATTTAGGTTTGTCGGTTTCAACTGGTTTCCCCATAGACATTCTGAAACTTGAATTAAAGTGCAACAGTGAGATAAAGAAAAACAATGGTTATATCATAAAAAAGGAAGAGTAAAAGGAGGTACGCCTTGAAATTACTACGTCTTCATAGCGGGTGATAAAAAACGGGGGGGGGGGGGGGGGGGTGAGGACAAGGAAAAACCTTTAACAACCGTCCGCTAGGACAGCAGTATTTGAAACCTTATGCCTACACGGTATACTTTTCTTTTTTTCCCCCATAAAGGCGTATTGAAAAGTGTAGTCGACTAGGATTTTCAACCCAACTGAAACACAGGTATAACAAAGTACAACCACATAACATTTTTAAACACAACTTTATTTTTCTTTTTTTTTTTTTAAGAAACATTTTGTAAAACAATGGGGGAGAATTTACAGTCATGGCCAAAAGTTTTGAGAATGATACAAATATTAATTTTTACAAAGTCTACTGCTTCAGTTTTTATAATGGCAATTAGCATATACTCCAGAATGTTATAAAGAGTGATCAGCTTAACAGCAATTACTTGCAAAGTCAATATATGCCTAGAAAATGAACTTTATCCCCCAAAACACATTTCAACATCATTGCAGCCCTGCCTTAAAAGGACCAGCTAACATCGTTTCAGTGATTGCTCCATTAACACAGGTGTGGGTGTTGATGAGGACAGGGCTGGAGATCAATCTGTCATGATTAAGTAAGAATGACACCACTGGACACTTTAAAAGGAGGCTGGTGCTTGGCATCATTGTTTCTCTTCTGTTAACCATGGTTATCTCTAAAGAAACACGTGCAGTCATCATTGCACTGCACAAAAATGGCCTAACAGGGAAGAGTATCGCAGCTAGAAAGATTGCACCTCAGTCAACAATCGCATCATCAAGAACGTCAAGGAGAGAGGTTCCATTGTTGCCATAAAGGCTCCAGGGTGCCCAAGAAAGAGCAGCAAGCGCCAGGACCGTCTCTTAAAAGTGTTTCAGCTGCGGGATCGGGCTACCAGCAGTGCAGAGCTTGCTCAGGAATGGCAGCAGGCAGGTGTGAGTGCATCTGCACGCACTGTGAGGCAGAGACTCTTGGAGAAAGGCCTGGTCTCAAGGAGGGCAGCAAAGAAGCCACTTCTCTCCAGAAAAAACATCAGGGACAGACTGATATTCTGCAAAAGGTACAGGGAGTGGACTGCTGAGGACTGGGGTAAAGTCATTTTCTCTGATGAATCCCCTTTTCGATTGTTTGGGACATCTGGAAAACAGCTTATTTGGAGAAGACGAGGTGAGCGCTACCACCAGTCTTGTCTCATGCCAACTGTAAAGCATCCTGAAACCATTCATGTGTGGGGTTGCTTCTCAGCCAAGCGAATCGGCTCTCTCACAGTCTTGCCTAAAAACACAGCCATGAATAAAGAATGGTACCAGAATGTCCTCCGAGAGCAACATCTCCCAACCATCCAAGAGCAGTTTGGCGATCAACAATGCCTTTTCCAGCATGATGGAGCACCTTGCCATAAAGCAAAGGTGATAACTAAATGGCTCAGGGAACAAAACATAGAGATTGTGGGTCCATGGCCTGGAAACTCCCCAGATCTTAATCCCATTGAGAACTTGTGGTCAATCATCAAGAGACGGGTGGACAAACAAAAACCTACAAATTCTGACAAAATGCAAGCATTGATTGTGCAAGAATGGACTGCTATCAGTCAGGATTTGGTCCAGAAGTTGATTGAGAGCATGCCAGGGAGAATTGCAGAGGTCCTGAAGAAGAAGGGTCAACACTGCAAATATTGACTTGCTGCATTAACTCATTCTAACTGTCAATATAAGCTTTTGTTACTCATAATATGATTGCAATTATATTTCTGTATGTGATAAAAACATCTGACAAACACACATAAAAACCAGAGGGCAGCAGATCATGTGAAAATATAATATTTGTGTCATTCTCAAAACTTTTGCCCATGACTGTAGACTTAGGACTCATGCTATAGCACCCACAGATGTCGAAGGGCCCCCTTCTATAAAGGAAAACAAGGTTAAAATGTCCAGCACTGAGATGGAGGATAAAAATCGCCAGTCTTTATTTGGTACTGATATAAAAATACATCTTCACACAGACACCGGTAACGCTACCAACGCGTTTCGATGTAACAGATCTTCAGTCATGGTAGTCATACAGATCGAAATGCGTTGGTGGCGTTACCGGTGTCCGTGTGAAGATGTATTTTTATATGAGTACCAAATAAAGACTGAAGGTTTTTATCCTCCATCTCAGTGCTGGATATTTGTTTCCTGTTTTCCTGGATTGTTTACGGACTGGACCGGGTTCCTGCATGAGAGGCCATACGGGTAGTACTAACTTGACTTCTGAATCACACAGCCCCTACCATACATCCTCATACTACTGATTTTAGGTTTTCGGGGTTTTTTTTTTTTGCTGTCAGATGCCATATAAATCCCATTTTTGGGAAAACAATAATGGAAAAGAATACAATTTTTAGACATCATACAGCTGGACAAGGGAGATACAAGTCTTCATAAGCATTTGCACTTTCTAGGGTAGGGCTCTATTGAAATGACTTAACCATCCACTCAAGAGCTATTAGTAGCAGTGATGAAGTAATGTTAATTGAATAATGGCTTCTTGCCCAGAACATTGGCATGACCTACAGTACCCTTGGCTGACAGTAAGTTATATCTTTCTCTCACATAATTTATGAGAATAAAAAGACAACGTGGAGAAGTGAATGATTATGAAAACTATAAGCTGATGGCATTAAAAAGATATATGTTTTTATCCATTTAACAAGATAAGTTATCCTTTATTATTATAGGAAGCAGTACTTCTATTGTGTTACTAAAATGGCTTTCCTACTAGAGACCTTAAAGGCATATTTAAAGGACCTTGGTACCAACTTTTATAGGAGAAGCATCCATGCTATTGTGAATGAACATGCATTAGCATGTAATCATACATTTCCCCTGCAGGGAATATGTATAGTCAGAAGCGTTACAGTTAGGGAAGTTGGACACACAGTTCATAAAATGATTGGTGCATGGGTTGGCTTCTTTTTAAAAAGTGGCTGTCTTCTTGAGCCTCTCTCTGTTACTTTCTTTATTTCATGAAATTGGTCTTTCCTTTAAACTCACTGATACTTTAAAGCAGTGTTCCTCAACTCCAGTCCTCAGGGCCCACCTAATGGTCATGTTTTCAGCATTTCCTTAGTATTGAGCTGGTGATAGAATTAGTGTCAATGCATCAGGACTTACCACAGGTATTCATTCTGTGGGATATTCTCAAATCATGACCGGCAGGTGGGCCCTGAGGACTGGAGTTGAGAAACACTGCATTGAAGGGTTTTTCCAAGATTAAAAAAAATGGGCACAGAGTAGGGGGCTTTAGAAAATAAATACAAAACCCTTACCCATCTTTGAAATGTTACTCTGCTCAGGACCCTACCACTCCAGTCCTCACTTACAATGATGACATCAAGTCCATTGTTTAAGTGACTGCAGCTGCTAAACCCTGGTCTCAGAAGTCACTTGCCATTATTATACATGTGACTGCTGAAGCCAGAGATTGGATATGACATCATTGTTGCTGGCTCGGTGGATTCTAAAGTGGTGGGATGTTTAAAAGGTGAGAAACGTTTTTCCATTTACTTTATAGTGTCCCCTGCTGAGCGCCCATTTAAAAAAATCTTGGCAAACTCCTTCAAAGGAGTTATCCAGGAATTTGATATTGATAACCTATTCTCAGGATCGGCAGAGGTCTGACTCCCGGCACTCCTGCTAATCAGATGTTTGGAAAGAGGCTTCTGTGCTCTCCGGAGCTCGGGTGAGGACTGCAGTCTCTTCACAGCTTACAGCACCATCCTGAGGATAGGTCATCAATATTAAATTCCCAGATAACCCCTTTATTACATCAAAAGCAAAAGAGGATTTCAGCCAACTGGATAGATACTTGGAAATCCTTTAAATAAAAATTTACCTTTAAAATTTTTCTCCACTGATGTAACATTCCACAGCAGATTGAAGTAGATTATAAGGTTTACTATTTTATGTTTCAGTGATTGTTAGAAAATCTTTTTAATGTGCATTACTGTTTTCTTCCAGAAATTCTGCACAGTGCCTCCTTGAGTTGATCCAGACTTGACACCATTGAGTGGTTTACTTTTCCTAATGGCCAGGTAGGGTTGAGTGATATATCGGTATCCACTATACACCGCAATATTAAAAACCGGCGATATGGCGATATCACCGTTTCCTAATAATCGCGATATTCAATGACGTAATAGGAGCGGTCGCATGTGTGCTGACCACTTCTAAAATGTGCTCTTCCTGCCACCGGCTTACATTCCCGGGTCACTGGCTTCTGCCTCCTGCATTACTACTTGCGCGCGGAGGGCTGGATACGGCTGCAAGCGCACTGGATCATCTGCGCTTGCCATCAGCTGTAACATTACCAAGACTTTGTACAAACATGACTGCTAACATAACCTCTGGCTGTTTCACTACTCCTTCAGGTAATGATTGCAGTCACTGTCCATGGGGGTGATTTATAGGGGTAGGAATCCTTCAGATTTGAAGTCAGTTTCCTCATGTACTGCTATTTTGTGGGTGGTGGTGACAGCACCACAGAATGACCCCCCCATACCAGTTGTCACTTCTAGCCCATGTGGAGCCCTGTCCTGTTCTTTAAAATCAACCAAAGGAGAATTCCTCCACGAACTACCCTAATAGGATCTTACCCCAGTTACGGGGATCATAATAGGCGTCCTACCACACACCGCCCCACACAGTGTGACGTCTCCTTGTGGCTGCCCCCATACAGTATAACGTCTCCTTGTGGCTGCCCCCATACAGTATAACGTATCATTGTGACTGCCCCCATACAGTATAACAATACAAAACAGTAATCTCCTTGTGGCCCCAAGTGTTTTTTCTTCTAAATGGCTATTTATCGCTATATATATCGTTATCGCGATTAATTTCTTAATATCGTTATCATCTGAATATTTTTGATATCACCCAACCCTACGGCCAGGTAGAAATACCTTACTAACATCAACATTCTTTGCTGAATACAATTTACCATAGCCACTAATCAGTAACCTCATGTTCTAGGCAGCAGTCAAGTGTTAAATCCAGATCAAAATAAGCAAACCTCAGATAAGGTTATATATAAAGTGGAAGCTCACTGACAATCCGATTGTGTTCCTTCTACTTATTTACATACTGTATGTAATAGATTACTGGGCTGGAAATAAAGACAACAAAAAGACTATATAATGCACATGTCATAGTAGGTTCTCTGTATTTCCCAGATGTTGTAGCTCAAGAAGATATAGAAACTCTTATGAGAAGTAACTTTGGCAGTTTCTGGTGCTGATCGACAATGTCAGAGCACTGCTGAAATGCAGAGAGCTGCCAGGATATAACTGTAACCATGTGGCAAACAGTTTATGACCTAGCTAGCATATAGGTTGCTTCAACCATTGCTGACCATAATGGAAGAGAAGTGCAACATATAGGAAAAAATGATAGTGAACTCTGTAAGTAAAAGATTAGAAATGGAGAGTAGTGTCTCAAATAATTGCTAAAGCGAGACAACCCTTTTTAAAATGATGAATGCTCTGGGTCCCGCCCTGAAAACAGGTAAAACAGGGAAGAACTGGACATAAAAAAGAGGGAGATGCAGAAAACAGGAAATCAACATATGAAATACATGTCTGATCAGCCGGAGTTTAAATGCTAGAGCCCCATGCTTCCCTATTCAAATGGAACGGCGGTCAAGCATGCACACTGCTGCTGCATTCAACTCTTTAGGACTTCCGGTGATATTCAAGTAGACGTATGCAGATGGAGCATAAAAATTGTGAGGCATACAAACTCCACTGACACATTAAAATGTGGTGTCAGAAGCTGGTCATACAGTAAGCAGTTGATGAAACAATCTAAGGCTACTTCCCCATCTGCGTTTTGTATTCCAGTTTTGAGATCCAGCAGAGGATCTCAAAGCCGGAGCACAACACTTCAGTTTTGTCTCCATAATCATCAATGGGGACAAAACCGATCAGGACGTATTCCGTTCTGGTTTGTTCCATTTTGTGAACGGGCACAAACCTGCTACAAGCTGGTAGCTATTTTGTGTCTGGTCTGCAAAACGGAACAAACCGGATTTGGCGCTAAAAACAATAGGTGCCGGATCCAATTTTTTTTTTTTGGATCCTGTTCAGTTTTGATTTAATACAACTCCATCTGAATGGAACGGATCCATTCTCATGTATTAAATCGAACCCAAGCGTTTTGCTCCGGTCTTGAGATCCTCTGCTGGATCTGAAAACCGGAATACAAAGCACAGATATGAAAGTAGCTTAAAAAGAACGATCACAGTATATATGGTGAAACTTTTTTGAGAAGACTTCTCAAATTTAGTTTGAAATGTGGTCTTCGTACTATTACGGCGCTGGGCGAGAAGGTGTTAATGATTTTATGGTCCATCCAGGCATGTAACGTTGTTTGTTTAGCTCTGCATAGCATTGCATTCCCCTCATGTGTTAAGTTTAATTAATAGGTTAATGAGCTAAATTAGCCTTATATGTAAGCTCACACTCCTCTATAAATGTAGACACATTCTATGGGGAGGCAATTGTGCTGTAGTAGGCAAAATGCCATTTTTGTCAAACTGCCATCTTGTTTAAAGGGTTTCTGTCACCAGTTTTTTCGGTATGAATCAGGCTGACATTAGAGATGTGCTAATGTCACCTGATTCCAAATATATATGTGTTTTATTTAATGGTGCCCCCATTTTTATATGAAATGAACTTTTATTTTATGCAAATAAGGCTTCTAGGTGCAAAGGGCGTTATCTCTGCTCCTAGAGGCTCTGTTGATTGACAGGACCAGGCAGAGAAGAAACACTCCATTCACCATAGCTTTCAAAGACCTTCAATGATGTCATGACCATGTGATCAGTCACATGGTTTAGGAGGAGACAGGCTATTTGTGTGATCCTAACCATGTGACTGATCACATGGTCATGACATCATTGAAGGTCCTTGAAAGCTATGGTGAATGTAGTGTTTCTTCTCTGCCTGGTCCTGTCAATCAACAGAGCCTCTAGGAGCAGAGGTAACGCCCCTTGCACCTAGAAGCCTTATTAGCATAAAATAAAAGTTCATTTTATATAAAAATGGGGGCACCAGTAAATAAAACACATATATATTTGGAATCAGGTGACATTAGCACATCTCTAATGTCAGCCTGATTCATACCGAAAAAACTGGTGACAGAAACCCTTTAAGTGCCTGGCAATTAAACATGGCATCCAGACAGGGATGATATGTGAGCTCAGGTATGTTTCAGTATCGTCTCATCTTATTCACTACCTCGGTTTTCATTTTTGTTACAGTTTACCTTCAAACTCATCCACAACTTGTTCCTTCTCTCTACATTTGTCCATCCCTCCTTCCCTCACCATCTACTGTTCACATACACTTTTTACCTCATACATCACCTTGAGCTATCTTTGTCCATCGTGCAGTAGATAAAAACACGCTCACAAATCACTCAACCATCTGCGGTCTATTTCTTTTCTACTGCTATTAGCTCTAGGTGACATCTTACCAAACCCAGATCCACCTTCTTTTACTAAGTTCAGCTTCTCATGTACCACACAGAGAAACTGTGAAATTGGATTAACATTCCCTGTATACCTTGTCTTGTCTTTTGTAACTGTGTTCTCTGGAACTCTCAGTCGGTGTGCAACAAACTCCCCACTATCTATCTTTTTCCTTTCAAATCTCCCAACTGCAGAAACTTTGCTTCAACATTCTGTCCCATGCTGCTCTATCCTATGGTAGGCTACACCTTTCCCATACCCCAAGACCAGATGACAGGAATGGCGGAGGAATACGCATACTTTTTTCTCTACACTGCACGTTTCAGGTCATATCCCCATGTACCCACTCTCACGTTCCCCTCTTTTGAGGTCCAAACTATCAGACTGTTTCTCTCCTTCTCCCTGCGAGTTGTCTATCGTCCTCTAGGCTCACCCCATCATTTCCTTTGCTTTCTCATTGTCTATCGTCTGAGTTACCAACTCTTATGATGGGTGATTTTACCATCGCCATTAACAATCCAATCTTTTCATTGGCCTCTCACTTTCTTTCTCTAACCTCGCTTGATCTAGTCTTCTTCTGCCTTTGTTCTGGCTATCTATTCTTCCTCCCAGCTTTATGACCACAATCTTCTTTCCTTTAGGCTACTTTCACACTAGCGGCAGTCCTGATCCGGCAGGTGAAGGGTGCTGCCGGATCCGGACTGCCGCAGCGACATGTGTGGAGCCGGAACCGCGCTCCGGCCCCACACATGTCACACAGTACATACATACACACAGACACACACACATATACACAAATACACATACATACTTACATGCTCCCGGCAGGTCTCCAGAGCGCCGGAGGAGCAGGATGGCTCGCACAGGTGACGATTCCCCACAGCGCCCTCTGCTGGGAGCCTGGTGGAATCGTCACTGTGCGCGCCATCCTGTTCCTCCTGCGCTCTGGAGACCTGCCGGGGAGCATGTAAGTATGTATGTGTATTTGTATGTGTATATGTCTGTGTATGTTTATGTCTATGTCTGTCTGTATGTGTGTATGTGTGCAGGTGACGGATCAGTCATGTACTCCATTAAAAGTCAATGGTGGACGGATTCGTTTACTAGTGTATCACACCAAACGGATCCGTCCCCATTGACTTGCATTGGGGACCATTCCGGATCCGTCTTGGTGCGGATGCCTGGACCGGAGAGCAAACCGCAGCATGTTACGGTTTGCTCTCCGGTCTGAAGATGGAACGGAATGCTTTTAGGAGCATTCCGTTGTCTTCAGTTCAGTTTTGTCCCCATTGACAATGAATGGGAACAAAACTGAAGCGTTTTATTCCGGTATTGAGCCCCTATGACGGAACACAATACCGGAATTTTAAATCGCTAGTGTGAAAGTAGCCTTACTATAAAGATAGCTCAGTCTTCTCATGACATTCCTACCTTTCACACACAGAAACGTACATACCATTGACTGCCAGCAACTTATTGACACCCTACAGTTATCAAAGGCCCCAATCTCTTTCCTATCTTGTTCGCATCTGACTGCCAATAATTACAACCATCCCCTCAAAACCACCCTGGATGAAGCAGCTCCCATTAGGCTACTTTCACATCTGCAGCCTGCGATCCAGCCGCCAGTTCCGGTAGAGAATACTGGGAATCTGCTAGACACACAGCGCAGCACGCAGCGGCTTCTGTCAGGCCGATTATGAACTGGATTGCGGCAGAACTCTGCCCGACCCCTTTATAGTTAAAGGGGCCAGCGGGCATTCCGGTTGCATCCGACAGTTCCAGATCCAGGGAATTCTGGCAGGCTGTTCTTTGCTGGAACAGCCTGCCGGAATCCATGTTTCAATTTCTAGAAGTGAAAGCAGCCTTACACTCTGACATTCCCGACACAGACCATGGCAACCCTAGCACACACCTGAAACACATTTTCTTCAGAGGGGCTCTAGGTGTGCTGAACGTCTATAGAGAAAATCATGAATATCTGAAGATTGTGTCCACTATAAATGTATGCTGAAACCTACAACTCTGCCTTCCACCTTGACAAACAGACCAATTTGACCTCTTACCTCCTCAGTTTCAAATAACCCAAAAATATTCTTTGATACTTTTTACTTCCTCCTTAGCCCTAAAATGCATGCACCCATCACTGACCTCTGTATTAAAGACCTGTTCACTTACTTGAACAGTGAGACTTATAACATCCGGCAAGAAATAATCTCCCAGTCACCAGCCAGTCTCGATCCCCCTTCCCTCTTGTTACTCTCTACTTACAATATTTGACTCTATAATAGTAGTCGTCACCAGGCTCCTCTCTTCTTCTGACCAACTACCTGCAGCAGTGATCCCTTTCCCTCACACTTCCTCCAGTCCCTCTCGCCGGCTGTTATTAGTCACTTAAATACAATATTTAACCTCTCTCATCTGGCATCTTTCCGTCCTCTTTTAAACATTCTGTGTTAACCCCACTATTAAAAAAAGACATTTCTTGACCTGATTTGGGCTGCTAACTACCAATCTTTCTCTAATCTCTCCTTTATCTCTAAACTCCTGGAACATCTGGTCTACTCTCGCCTAGTAAGTTACCTTTCCACAAACTCTCTTCTCAAACCCTGCAATCTGGCTTTTGCCCTCTACACTCTACAAAAACTGCCCATACCAAATTGTTTAATGATACCCTGACAGCGAAAAGGAATGGAAACTACTCTCTACTTATTCTTCTAGATGTCTCTGAAGCTTTTGACACTGTAGACCATCAACGTCTCTCTCCTCTCTCTTGGTTTTCTTCCTATCTCTCTGGTCACTCATTCATTGGATTATTTGCTGGCTCTATTTCTCCTCATCCTCTTGATGTTGGGGATCTTCAGGGTTCAGTTCATATCTATGCTGATGACACCCAACTACTGTATATACTTCATCCCGTGACATCACCCCAGCAGTACAACAACAAAAAAAAGTGATTGGCAGCTGTCTCTAACATCATGTCCTTTCTCTATCTGAAAATGAATCTTTCAAAAACTGATCTCGTCACCTACTACTTTTCTAAGGGCTGTTTCACACGCACGAGTGCACTGTGGGAATCATGCTCCGTGTGTGCGCCTGATCCTCCTTTATGTACTTGCAGAAGCGTATGGCATGATCATGATTTATAATGCTATGTGCCTCTGCTTGACCTTACTGCTACAGAATCATAGTGACATAAAGCTGTCACTATAATTTGGCAATGAGGTCACACAGCATTATAAATCATGATAATGCCGTGCTCTCCTGCAAGTGCAGAATGGAGGATTAAGCAAACACTTGGAGCATGATTCCCGCAATTAACTCACAATGGATACTGGGACAGGGCTAACTGGTATGACAGGGCAGAGTTTAGCAGTGTGATGGAGCAGGGTGGAGCTTAGCGGTATAGTTGGGAAGAGCTTACAAGTAACTATAAAGTAAAAAATTACATCACATCATACCTCTTCTGGCAAACTGACTACCAGTCCGTGTTCCGTTGGCCCAACCAGCACTTGCAGGAAGTACTCACTGCATGCAGCCAGCACTGCTCGATGGGCTCGAAACTCCTTTCCTTCCACAACTAAAGTGACATCACAGAGAATGTCTTGTTTCCACTGGTCATTGAGGCACTGAAGAATATTGGTACAATGTACAGTTGACTCATACACGTACATGGGAGATTCAGTCTTGTCATCTGCAGACATTCCGTTCAGACCCTGAAAAATAAATCATGACAAATTATAACTATGAGTAAATGGCAGCATATCATCTTACAGTACATAAATGTAATCATAATGTCTCCAAACCTATGTCACTTTCCAAATATAGGTATGTTATTTCATTTGGCTGTTCTGCTATTACTTGTCTGTTTTCCGGCTTTTATTTATGTACTATCCTAGTAGCATGTTTAAGTCTATGTAATATTACTTATACTTCATGTTCAAAACATAGCAGTCCCATTAAAATTGGAAAAACCATTCCTTGCTTTGGGCACGTGGAATAGCAAATATCTGCTCAGCGGGGCACTTGGGAGCTGTTTTTCAGCAGAATAAAATTGCTTTTCCTGGACATGGAATAAAGACACAAAGTGCACACAGGTATGTCTGGAATGTGTTTAGAGTTTTCTGTGGGGCAATGCTGTTATATTGGTGAAAATGATGGAAATATGTCATATACGTGACTATTACAGCCATGTGAAACAGACCTTATACTATATATAATATGCTATATTATATGTTAAAGGGGTTGACCCACCATAAGAACGTAGGATAGGAGATAAGTATTGGTGGGGATCCAACTGCTATGATCTCAATGTAGAGGCGGACAAGCATGTGCACCACCAACTACTTCTGACTCTCTTTAGCAGTTGCTCCCATGACAGACACTGAAACAATTAACACTAAGGGGGAAATGTATGAAACTGCCGTAAAGTAGAACTGGCTTAGTTGACCATAGCAACCAATCAGATTTCACCTTTCATTTTCCAAAGGAGCTGTGAAAAATGGAAGGTGGAATCTGATTGGTTGCTATGGGCAACTAAGCCAGTTCTACTTTACACCAGTTTGATAAATGACCCCATAAGACTTCACATGCTTGGTATGGCTATGGCAAAGGCTGTCTGCAAATTCAGTACATGTTTCAGACTAAAGGTTCAACCACTGTCAACCTTATTTTTTTTATTTCTAAAGGCTTACCAATAAATATGTTTACTTCAGATTTATCTTTGTATTGTGCTATTCTGCATCCCTTGTGTCAGCTGAAGAATATGTATTCAGTTATTTGGTAGGAATATAGATGCATATTTTAATTCCTTGTGTGTTAGAAAAGTATATCAGGATATTTCAAAACCTTATATAATCCAAATAGTAAAACGTAAAAACTACCATTTAGAGATAGTCAGCAAATCTATTTTATTTAATGTTTCAGTCAAACATAACACAGTTGGCATGCAACTAGACAAAAAGTAAATTTGCTCTACAAGTTATTGCAAAATCACCTCTAGTTCTGTTTCCTCATGTTTTACAGCAACCAAGTATTCCCTTTGCTTTCTAAAATTCAATTAATATACATGATTCATGCACTTAATATGCATTTTCAACCCAATGTATATTAAACTGGCATGCAAGTGAACCACCAAGTAATTTGTCCCAAAAACTAAACAGCTCATGAAAATGTAACAAGGACTATTTTATATTGTTTTATTGGTGCATTGCAGGAAAAGTGTAGGTTGGCGGGATTTGCATTAAAGACGTTGTCTAGAAATAGAAAAAGATGGCTGCTTTCTTCCAAAAACAGTACTACTCTTGTCTACAGGTTGTGTGTGGTACCATTTCTCCAAAAATAAGCCCTACCCCGAAAATAAGCCCTAGTGCTATTTTGCAGGGTTTTAGGAGTAGGCTTAAAATATAAGCCCTACTCCAAATATAAGCCCTAGAGACAATGAGCGCCTCCAGCGCTAGGTTATGTCGAATGACGTCACGGACAAGGAGAATAGGAATACTGTAGCCTTACACTGTGCCCAGGACGGTAGCAGGAACGGCAGAATCCACTCAACCAATCACAAGATGCATCTACTGCCTCCCCTGTCCTGCCTCCCTAGAAGAGATACCATAGGGAGAGCACGGTGCCACTGCCAGAGTGGCTCCAGAGTCCTGCCTCCAGAGTGCAGAGAGGACATAGAGAGATAGGGCACAGTGGAATTGCCTCAGAGAGAATGTGTGAGAGAGAGAGAGTGCCAGCAACAACCACTGACACTACACCAACAAATAATCTATAACCCGAAAATAAGCCCTAGCCCTTTTTTTCGGAGGCAAAAATAATATAAGAGCCTGTCTTATTTTTGGAGAAACAAGGTATTACAGTTCAGCCCTGATTGTTACTACGTTCATTCATCCCCATACAGTACCACTGTTTGTCAGCAGCACATGCCTATTTACACATGGCTAGACGTTGCCAACAAACAATGATGGTTAAACTATTGGATCATCCAACAAATGAGCTTGTTTGCTGGGTGATTAGTGGCACATTTACATGGGGCTCTTATCGGGAACAAGCATGCATCCAAAATGTTCATTACTTATAATTGGCTCAATAATCTGTCCATGTAATTGGGCCTTAAAAGCTGCGTATATCTTTGGTGGCAATTTTGTTATTTTTGCATTGTACTCATTTTGAGCTAAAAATCATTTTTTCAATTGGTCTTTATAAAAATGATGAGTCATTTTCCCTGCACAGCTTTGAGTTACTAGCACTACTAGCCATTAGCAGGATCTGTATTTTCTCTCTGCTCCATCATGCAGGGAGCTGATGGATTCCTTATCTCTGACATTATAAACACTCTTTAAAGCTCAATTCTTATCTTACTGATAAGAATGTGGCTTAAATAAGTGTTTATGACCTTTAGGTAATTTAGAGATAAGGGTTATTAGATGAACGCACAAAGTGAAAGTAAAAATACCACACTAAAAGTACCAAAAGTATTCACACAGCTAGAAAAAGTTAACCCTTTGTGACAGAAACGCTCAATATTTTTTTTAATAAAGACCAATTGAAAATATGACTTTTAGCCCCAAAATATGTTTTGTAAAGTAGGATCTGCCATGCAGGGAAATAAGGACAAAAACAAGTACACATGGGCTGCTGGGACAATTGTAGTCTTAGTCTGCGAGGAAATCAATTAATTCAGGACACATGTTCGAGTAACAGGTGCCTTAATCAAATGCCTGAATACTAGTGTTGAGCGAGCACCTGGGTGCTCGTATGCTCTGGCCGAGCACTAGGGGGTGCTCGAGTGCTCAGCCGAGCACCCGAGCATAATGTAAGTCTATGGGACTTTAAAAAGGCCCCCCAAATAGAAAAAAAGATGCCCTAAATCTTCCAATAGCTCTTAAAAGGGCTTTTATTTGTTTTTTAAATAAATTCTATCCCTGCCTAGCCATTTCTGTCCCTACACTATCTGTCCCTACTTGCGGCAGCTCTCCCTGACTAACACTGGCCGGGAAGGCGTCACCGGGTGCTATATAGCACCCAATGACACGTTCCCGGCAGCCAATCAGTGTAATGCCAGTAGCTAAGATGGCTACTGGCATTACACTGAATGCCATCCCTCCCCGCAAGCTAATTAATTAGCGATCGGGGAGGGGACTCGAGCTGTTTGAGAATGTACCGGCGCTCCTGTGAGCGTAGCTGCCTTCTCACAGCTTACCAAGCACAGTGCCGTACATTCTACAGTAGCTGTGCTTGGTATCGTGTTCAGCACCATTCACTTGAATGGGGCTGAGCTGCTCCTAGACCACGTGACATCTCATGGCTTAGGAAAGGCTAAGAGAAGGCCACGACGCTCACGGGAGCACTGGTGCATTCTCAAACAGCTAATCGGCAGGGGTCCCAGGTGTCGGACCCCCACCGATCAGATACTGATGACCTATCCTGAGGATAGTTTATCCGTAGTAAAATCCCAGAAAATCCCTTTAAAAGTTATTCTTTAGATTTAATATTCAGTGATATGTGTTTCTTGACTATAAACAATCCTGGCTTTGGTGTCTGAAAGCATTACAACGGGCAGTATTATTAGTGAACTTTGAATTTCCTGTAGGATGTGTGCTTGACATAGGGAATTTACACAGTAATCTCCAGTGAGGGAAGGACCAAGATATGTATATAAGCAAATTGAGTTGGTGCTATATAATGCATAGTACTAATAATAGTTTCAAGTAACTCCCTTTGCATGTTATAGTACTTTCACTATGAATCATGCCAGACCGCAGTAAACAACCCCAAGTTCATTTACAATGTATTTGAAGGAACATCGCTTTACATAAGATCAATAGTTACAACCATTAATCGTTCAATGTACGTTCACAATATATCATATGATCCAAACATCACTAATATGTTCTTATATTGTTTGTTTTCTGTTCAGGAATAATGACTATGCCCCAGATTTACACTGATTTTCCTCACCATGTGGGTTATCTGGAACTTTGGTATTGGTGGTATAATCATAGGATAGGTGACTAATATCAGAGTGGTGAGGATGCGACACTGGGCATCCTCACAATCAACTGAAGGAGTTGCAATGCTCCAAACTGCTATCAATCTGATATTGATGGCCTATCCTAAGGACAATCCAAACAATATTAAAGTCCCGAAAATCATTTTAAGGAAAAATGTGGGCAAAATTGTACTTTGTCTAGTCAATCAAATGGATGCATGGTACCCTGAGGGTTAGTGCTAAAGAAGGATTCTAATCCATGGGAGGTAAAAGCAGTATCACAATTTAACACCTGCATCAGGGTTCCACGCCTGATGCACTGCTCTCTTCTGCCATGTTCGTGTCCTCTGCTCTTGGCCTCCTCGCATCACTGCTCTCTGGGATCCTCTGCAAATGCTTTATGTATAGCCTCAGTTGCTACTACACCGCATCTTTGGATACAGCAACTCGGGTTACACACAAAGCATTACAGCTTTACATTCATTGGCAATCTGATGCGCTGGAGATCTTGTGTCCATAATGAAACCGGACATATTATTAAAGGGAGTATTTCACCAATATAACTAAGAGCACTGACCCACAGTAGATTTCAGACACATCCCAGACATACCTGTGTGCGCTGTGTGTCTGTATTACATGTCCAGGAAAAGCACTTTTATTCTGCTGGAAAACAGCTCCCAAGTGCCTGGCTCTGCTGCTGCAAGTGCTCAAAGCAAATAAGACTGAAGAGGGGAGGGCTGCTTTAGCTGCTCATATCTTGGGATTGGTAGCAAAAAAGGGTCTACACCTTTTCACCATACGTTGGAGTGCTGCCTTATTTTCTGTGGATTTATCTAAAGTGGATTCATTTACCAAGTATCCTGAGAACTTGCACCCACATCTTTTTTCTAACTGTGCTGCTGGGCTTTCTGTTTTTGTATTTGGGATTGGTAGCAGATAGAAAAATTGTTCTGATCTTCTATGAAAACTGGCATTCCAAGCTTTCAAATGATACCAAAACAGCATTATATTCAGCATATCAGAAGATATAGCTGTTAGAAATCGAGTCGGGAGAGAAACCTGTTTTTACTTTCACTTTCAGCCGGGCACTTGGGAGCTGTTTTACTGCAGAATAAAAGTGCTTTTCCTAGACATGTAATACAGACAAAGAGTGCACACAGGTATGTCTGGGATGTGTCTGCAATCTTCTGTGAGGCACTGTTAGTTATATAGGTGAAAAACAGGTGAAAGACTCCCTTTAAATGCATGTGGACTGCCTCTTAAAGAGGTTTTCCGGGAGTTTTATACTGATGACCTATCTTCTGGACAGGTCATGAGTATCTGATCGGTGGGGGTCTGCACCAAACCCCGGGGAAGCAGCAGCGCCGCCTTCAACAGCAGCCGTACATTGTATAGCATTGTATAGCAGCTGTGCTTGGCATCACAGCTCAGCCCCATTCACTTTTTCCATTTGTATTCCTGCACATTCTGGGCTTGAAGTCAAGGAGGCGGCCCTATCAGTGATTGACAGATATCTCTATATACACAGTCATAGAGGGCAGGCTGTCAATCACTGACAGGACCATCTCCTTGACTGCAAGCCCAGAATGAGCAGGAATACAAATGGAAAAAGTACAATACTCCTGAATCTTTTCCCATCAAACTATATATCAATGTGACATGTTCCCTTTTAACCATTGCCTCTGATGTCCAATGGTTTAATATGCTAAATTCTTGTTTATGAGCATTGATTCTTGTCTGCAGCTCGGAGCTGCATCCCTAAAATGTCCTCTGATGGATGGGCATGAAACCAGTCCTGTCCATCAGGGGCCTTCATCTACTTGCACTGAAGATGGACTTGCCCCCACTTGGCCGAATGTGTAAAAGGAAGCTTACTTACTGGCTTCCCAATGCTGGCTCCTCGCTCTTTCTCCTGAACTGTGATACTCTGCTGGTCCCCCACCACCCTTCCATTCCTGCACAATCCCTTTAATTCAAAGCCCCAGCAAAATAAAAAAAAAAATATCTCAGAAATCACATATTCTCAGTGAGAGATATAATTTTGGAGATGTCTTTTTATTGCTGGAAAGTGGTAATTTAGAATTTGCCATCTTCTGTGTTTTCGATCTTTGACAGATAACCAGTGTTACATATGAGTAGCAGAAGGCAATCGGGTCTCATGACATAAATAAGCAGCAGTGGGGCCATAATGGGTATGTTAAGATGCCAAGCAATGGCAAAAAACAAAGCTATTTACACTGTTCTGACTGGAAAGCGTGAAGAACCTGCAGATGCCACCCACCTGAAACTCCTACACACTTTTACCAATTAATTATCAATTACAACACAGTAAAACACAAGCACAAGAATAAAACTGATGCGATTTAATTATAGACTATTTTTCTTGGTTCCTAGAAATTCTATACAACACTGATTTGGATTAATAATTCATTCAGCAATAAAGTTTCAGGAAAAGATAATTATACAGTACAACAATTCTCACACTGATTTCTGTAATTACACATTACGGCTGTGCTAGCATTTTAAAGGTTAGAGAGCTGCCTTGGATTGCTTTGTCATGCTTTTCTCTGTCACTGTTTGTCTTTTAGAACTGCAAAAAATGATGGCAATGGCGCTTTCTTATCTTTTCTTTCTATGACTTACAAATGCCATAGTAGCAGGTATATTATAACTAATTCTCAGCTCTTATTAATGAGGAAGATTCCATAGATATTTCTTCATTTGCCCCAACAATTGGACTTTAGCTCTTGCTGCCTGTATTCAAACTGTTCAATTTACTGAACTGCTTTAGATTACGGTACCAGAGCAATTTACTTTTATGTTGTTGAGAGAGTCCTGAAACACTTATTGTTATTTACGCCAGAAAGTGGTGTAAATAATAAAAAAACATTGTTTAAATGTGGTGAAAATCATCAGTGACGCAAAAATGCCACCAAATTGAAAAAACTAGCGAAAGGAAAAAAAAACTCCACATATGTCCTGCATATTTTCCACAGAATTCTGGAACTGGTGTTTATTCAGCAAATAACAAAAATGGGGATGTAAAAAAAAAAACAGATATAAAAAGACATGAGCAGAAAAAGTCACTAAAATGTCACAAAAACGCTTGTAACAGAAACAAAAGGTCATTAAAATCATGCCTTCTTTTACAAGCCACAAAAATGTATGTGTGTGAAAGAAGCCCAAAATGGTTAATAAAATTTGTTTAGCCTGCTGAGGCGATGTTTTTGTCAGTATTTCCTAATGCTCTTTCACATATTTTCTGTTTTATCAAGCTCATTGACACTAGATGAATGGAATGACTAAACATGAGTACTGTTAAAGGGAAAGAAGAAATTGAAGATGTGATGGCCTGGAAAACACAAAAACTACATTTGTTCACATCATGTAATTGTGACCATAGGGTCTAATTTACATATAAGTGTTTAGTCAGAGATTTCCATTAGCGATTGTGAACCAAAACCAGGTGCAAGTCAAAAACACAGAAGATAAGCACATTTTTTCCATTATATCTTATACCGTGTAGAGTCCATTCCTGGCTTTGGTTAACAATCGCTGATGGAAATCACTGACCAAACATCAGCCATGTGAATAAGGCTTTACTTGCCTTGCCCCAGTTACTGTGATTAAACATTAGTACACCAGTGTTTCTCGTCTCTCTTCACTAAGCCATGCTTAGATGATCTACATAAGTTGCATTGCACTAAAGAAAGGTCCTTCTGTGGTTTTGCTCCTAAATCCCACTGACACAGTGCTTTATGATCCAAATGTTACATTACCGACAGACTAAAGTAAAACAATCAATACTATATCTCTGCAACACTGTATAGTGATTATTCATCAGAAATATGAAATCCAAATGATATTTCCCAGCGGAAAAGAAAATGATTTAGAAAATGTTGACACGGTTGAGTGGTCCCTAATTCCTGGCTCTATGAATTAGAATGACTGGAGTAAATCTTGCCGGAGAGGCATTTAAATCTACAGCCCTATGAAGGGAAGTGTAATGTGTCTTTATTTCAGCTGAACACATCATGCCAAACAAGAACAATCCTTTGAGGGCATTCTACCAAGAAAAATGTGCTTGCTAACCCCTATAATGCTCTACAGTCTACAGTGAAGTGCAGGGCTTTAAGAGTCACTCATCCAGGCAGGATAAAAACATCATTGACAAATTCCTAGTGTTTCCTCCTAGCCTCCATAAAAAGAATGTTATGTCTACCTAATAGTAAAATTCATACAGCAAAACTGAGTTACATGGCACATATATAAAAGTGCTTAACGTGCCTCATGAGAACAAGTTCGTTCAGCCAAAGCTTAAAGTGAGTAGGGTTAATAAAATGGAACATGCACAAACCATCTGCACTATCCTCCAGCAGCAAAAACAATCATACCTATGATGTTCTTGCTGAGTTTAAAGGGGAATTCCAGTGTAAACAAAAACTTTTTCCCTAGGCTGCCCATGGGAAAAAAACAAACAAAAAAAATTAACAGAACTTATACTTACTTCACCCAACCCCCAATGGTGTCGGAGTCCCAGATGTGCTCCACTTCCTGAAACAGCAGGAAGTGGCTGGGTTTGCTGTTCTGCCCATCACTGGCCAAGGCGGGTCATCATTGCAGCCAGTAATTTAGCAAAATTCCCAGTCATTTCCTCTTGTGTCAAGAAATCAGCAGGAAGAGGAGAGCAGCAAGGACCCTGACACCATCAGAACGGCAGAGAAAAGGGACGAACAAAGTAAATCTAAGTTATGCTATTTTGTACCCCTTTAAGACAATCTTTTTACTCCTCACAAACAAGTCAGTCCATCCCTTGACTACCCCTATAATGAGGGTTGTCTCCTGAGGACAATCCTTGTCCATATGCCCATGTTATCATACAGACATCATAGGGGGGTTGCCTTTATCAATCTCAATGGAAAGTGGATGATGAAGAGCTTCTCCTACTCTGGTGTACATAGCCATGTAATATATGGTCACCCGTTCATTTAAGAGGGTGTTATGTAATACTGCATGTCAACTGTAGTTGCCACTGATGGGGAAACCCATGGTCAGCTGTAAATTTCCCCAGAATGACTGAATGATGTCAGCAATAATTATTTTACAACCATAGTGTGCACTTGAAATGCCTTTAGGTACGTCACAGGGAAAGTTCAAAGTACATAGTAAAGACACAGGCATTGCTGTTACCTATTAATCAAAGCGGTCTATGTAAGAAATGGGGTTACTAGATAAACCTAAATACATACATTAACTTTCAGAGAATTTTTTTTATCTTGAGCATATGACCAGTGAGTGCAAAAGCGTTACACTATTTTTTATTAAGGGACACATAGGCCAATAGTAATTAAAAACTTAAAAACCGTACAAGCAAACAGAAACACAGCAACAGCATTTTTTTAAGTTTGTGGGAAATAAATTTACACAACACGTGACAATAGAGCAAACATATGAGAAAATAGCTTACTGACCACCAGATGGCGTTGCAGTATCCTACCATTTTTAAACATACACTGTACATACTGTGGGGTGCATGTGCATTGTGTTAACACAGACCTGCTGTTATGATTTATACATTTCTTAATGATAGTATTTTGTCAGTTTACAATAGATTAATATTATCATGAGACAAAGGCCCACATATGTTACTTGCACAAATTCTCCTTTACACATTTATTGTTGGAACAATTAAAATTAAAAAATTGTAGCATATGTATGATAATATTTATAAATGTCCATATCTGTAAGTGTTGAGTGAGTCAGGGATCATTTGTTGGTGCTTTGCAAAATGGTAGCTACAATGTAGTTTAAAAAGGTATTTTAAAAATGTATACCATTTATATATAACGTTTAGGACCCTCGGGAGAACAGGGGTCCTGTGATAGCCTTTTGCAGATTTATGACCACTGCTTCCTCCACAGAAGAAATACCGGTAGCTGTGAGACACAAAGTATCTAATCTCAGTTTTGAATGGTTAATAAGGTACAGAGTACCAAAGATTAAAAGCCTAAACTGATGGTCAGAGAAGCCTTTCCCCCCCTATTTTATGTTACTATATATGGAGTTCCATATACTTCAAGTAAATGGATAAAGTTTGCTGTGCTTTTATTCACTTGGCTTTACCTTCAAAGAAAAACCCATTGCTGACTGCAGCAGCTTCATCATGATCACATTAAGGACATATTGACCACTTCATTACTGGACGATTTTCCATTTTTGCATTTTCATTATTCACTCTCTGCCTTTCCTGAGCCAAACCATTTTTTCCCATTCACACAGCCGTATGAGGGCTTGTTTTTGCAAGATAAGTTGTACTTTGTAATGGCACGATTTAATATTGCATACAATGAATTGGAACTCTGGAAAAAAATTACAAATATGGTGGAACTGGAACCGTCAGCCCCCCCCCCCAATTTCCACCACAGTTTTGTTTTTATGGCATTCCCTATGCGGTAAAACTAACCAGTGCCCTTCATTCTCTGGGTCAGTACAATTACAATGATACCACATTTATATAGCTTGAATATTTGGAAAACAGTCATTTCTTCTTTTCATCACCATATCCCCCCCCCCCCCCCATAACTTTTTTACATCTGTTGAGCTGTGTCAGGGCTTATTTTCTATGGGACAATGTATTTTTTATTGATACCATTTTGGAGTGTGTCTTACTTTTTTATCAGTTTTTATTCAAATTTTTTGCAGTGAAGCAACGAAAAAAATACAGCGAATTGGCCATTTTGATTTATTTATTGATTATTTTTTTATTTTACAGTTTTATAGTTTATATTTTTAAAAACATTTTTCCCTTTTTTTTAGTCTCCCAAGCGGACTGCAACACGCAATGCTTAGATTGCCACTTCTTCAACTCAAGGGGAGTGTCTTTACTGATGGAGCTAAGGAGGCGTGTCTCAGCTCTCCCTATCACAGCTCAGGAGGCAGTTGAAGGATGAAACTGAGCATGTGCAGCCATTTCAGTGAGCATGTGCAGCCATTTCAGTGAGCCGGACAAAGAAATAAGAAAAAAACAGCAGGTGGCAGTATACAGATACACTATATTTAATAACTCACTGGCTATGCTAAATTTTATATTACCTGCAAGAACGAAAGTATTCAGATCCAAGTGCTGGTTAAAAAATTGTAGAATATTTTTTGTGGGACAACCCCTTTAAGTTACTTCTCTATGATCAATCCATACCTGCAATACGACCTTGCAGAGGCAAGTCTTTCATATTATTCAGGTTATCTCAGGTCAAAAAGATTATTTTAACTTTTCTTTAGATTGAAAACTAAAAAGGAAGACATCACAGGACCATGGTTGGGAACTTTTTAGGTCACCAGAGATCTCTTAATAAAGATCTCTTTATTAGACATTCTTTGCTATGTATGTCATAAAAATATAAATGAAGTAATTGTTCTGATGTGGGACATACCCCACTACTGAGGTTCAAGCTGTCTGTGCTTTTCTTTTTTTTTGTTCCCTCCCGCTAGTAAGAACAAAAGTTTCTTTTTATACAATTGTGAAAGCTTTATGTAAATTTCGTAGACGACATTGCAACTACGGGTTTTAGCAAAAAGGTACTGAAAGTAATTTCTGCAAAAAAATAATAATTGTATGTCTTCATTCTCCTATGTAATAAAAAAAAGTTTCAGATCAGCAAACTGAATAGTGCATCATAAGGAAATTTACAGATTGCTCAAAGGAAAGCAGAAATTCCTCTCAGCTTTAGACATTCACATTTGCATTTGTTCAAAGAAGCACAAGCGTCTGCTGTATAGGGTAAAACCAGAACTATGTATAGAATATTAAAAAACATATACATGACCTCAAGGGGATTTCCAAGCTCCAAAAGGATTACTTTGTCGCTTAAACAGAATAAGATTAACAAGTTTTTCAAAACTGCCATACTATTTATTAAAGGGGTTCTTCCGGAATGAGTTAAAATGGAAGCCAGCAACTTGTCCTCGCATATGAAGACATCTGGCTGCCACCACTTGCAATGCTTCCTCGGGGCCTCACTACACTCCTCTACAATAGATGGCAATGATGGATCCTGCCTATGATATGCCATCATGGCTGAGCAGCCTGACAGGAAAAAACTCACCAAATATATGCAAGTGCCAGAGCACAGTGTGTAGTGAGTGCTTGTCCCTCACCCCCCAAGGCACCTCTGCAAGCGGAGGCAACCAGGCCAGCTCACATTCTAGGACAGGTTGTTTGTGGCCATTTTAAATAATTTACAGAGAACCCTTTTAATTTTCTGGAAATTATCTGGAGATCAATCTCTTATTTACATGGGTGATAAAAGTGTGTTTTTATTACTCATGTCCTCACTGTCTAGTACCTTTCCTTCTGGTCAGAAGTGTTACAAATTTGCAATACTAGATGATATTTCAGTGGTCAACACTGCTGTCTCACAGCACTGCCCTTTAGACGCAGTGATGCTGACATATACAATGTGGCGCTGAAAGGGAAATCCACTTTGATTCATCATTTGTCATACAGAGACTTGACAGAAGATGTGCAGTTGGTGGAGGTCAATAAGCTCTGATCATACATAATGTAGGCATCTTTTGATACTGCAATTTTGGTGCACACTATGTACCAAAAAGCTGGTCGCACAGCTGAATCTGCCTCTCGTTTTCAATGGCAGGCCGTGCTTCATTCATGTAGCTGGCGGGTTAAAGCCAAGACTGTGCCAAGAAAGAACATTTCCTTTCTTGGAGTAGTGACTGAACGGAAGCTGTGGCAGGTGTCTGTTCGCAGTTTAGTTCCATTCAATGGGGCTAAACCGTGAGCAGATCTGTAGCATTGAAACTGAAAAACCGCCATTTCGGCTGCTGGATCGCAGTCGATATTACCGTTGCAAAGTCCACCAAGTGTACTGGGCCTAAAGTTTCTAAATTTATAGTTGAAATCCAGCAGAAGATGTAGTTCTCTGCTTACTTCTCTATAATGTTCTGTTTTTCACTTTCAGCTGACATGTTAGGGGCTTGGAACCAATGAGTAATGTTCTGTTACAATGGTTTCAAGTTACAATGGTCATCAAGGACAAATTAATATTGCAACCTGAGGGACTACTCTGTATGAATACCACAATGTCATTGTAATGTTATACAAATATGACTGTAATATACTGTACAGTTATCTGCATTACTGCTTCATTCTCGTGGGCCGTGGCATAGTGTGTGCATGTGAGGGCAAGCTGCCAGGGGGTGCATGGCCGCCGGAGTACTTTTACAGACAACACCATTCACTCTGCCCCAGGCACTGCCCTGTGCACATCCCAACATCACCATTCAGTGAATGACTCATTGAATGGCGATGGCAGAATGCACGCAGTAGCAGACCGCACACTGTGTGAATGCTGGCCCAGGGCAGTGGTGGCTGCAGGCCTATACTAGTCTGTGGCCTACAAGAGTGCCGGGTATGCATACACTGATGAGTCATCATAGCATGCTCCTGGTACAAAGACTGCAGACAAATGAGAAATGTTTGCTCTAATAGCTAGGAGAGGTGATGCTACACCTGAGGGGCAGCGAGAGTCAAGAGGCCTATATTTGTCACTATATTATGGAGTAGGAGGGGGGCTACTCCACCCACACTACGCCACTGTTCATGGGGGCACCCTAGGACCTTTGTTCTCCTGATCACTGGGGCTCCCAGCAGCAGGAACTCCAGTGATCAGACACTAATCTCCTATAAGCATTGTTAGTAGAAATACCCATTTAATGTAAATCATTTTACTTGCTCACATTATTTTAGTATTATCTCATCTAATATGTTCATGATTAGACTGTTTAAAGCTTGCTGTCAGTGCTATCTGTCTGCCGTCCTTCCAGTATTTCTACATGTATAAAGTAATAAATAAATGATTGCTAAAGATGAAACTTACTTATTTTAATCCCTTGGCAACATTCGCCAAACATGTATGGATGCGAGAGCTTTAAAGGGGTTTTTCAGCTTGCATCAACATCTTTTAAAATAATTATTTATGAAGGTAGCTGTAACTTTGTAACATATTTCCTTTATCTTTATTACA
The DNA here is from genome assembly GCA_900303285.1 of Rhinella marina. Taxonomy (NCBI): domain Eukaryota; kingdom Metazoa; phylum Chordata; class Amphibia; order Anura; family Bufonidae; genus Rhinella; species Rhinella marina. The sequence goes on along the minus strand of ONZH01024480.1, from coordinate 236,396 downwards.
ATAACTATCTTCTGTTCTTGGCTGTGGTCACATAATCATGTCCACGCCTCTCTTTCCTGTGGTGTTATGTCCATGGGTGTATCAAAGCAGAAACAGGGATAGTGATAGGGGAGCATCTATGCAACTAGCTGGGCAGAGTTAGGGGAGGTGCTGGAGCTGTGAAACAGAAAGGAGAAATGCATCATAGGTTTGGTTGGATACAGCAACCGGAAGTGCTAAATATAGGATGCAAACCAGAATGATTTGTTTACATGGTGTAAACAGGTCAACAAAGTCTAAAATGAAGAAAAAAAGCATGGGGGAGATGTACATGAGGTAAGCAAGCAAATGAGCATATGTTAAAAATCATAGTGATCCTAGAGAACCCCTTTAAAGACTGTGCCAACTCAGGAACTCCCACCGGCTGTGTCAACTGTGATCATGGACATTAAAACTCTTAGATGTCAAAAGCCACCATGGCACCTCCGGTGGCCCAACACCCATCCCACAACCAAATTGCAGAAGCCATTCTGTTGCTATGGCAGCCTGGGGACTTCTGAAGACTCTCAGACCTGCCTTAGTGAAGTTCCTTATAAGCCCGCTTAAAGGGTTAAAGGGTTCTGAAAAGGGTTGTGCAGCTTTTTTTTTAATGCCCCATTCCTTACCTGCAGGACCTATGAAGAGAACTATACTTACCTGCACCCTATTGCTCCCACCAGGCTCCATGGGCTTCCTCATTGGTCTTCCGGTCCTTGCATTTAAACTTTCTCCATGGACAAGGTCACTTGTGCAGCTGCAACCAAAGACTGGCCTCAGTGGTGACATATCCCCAAGTGGCACCTAACAGCAATGGCGTTCTGCTTGGGGACATGTCACTGTTGGCCACTCATTGGCTGCAGCGGTGCAAGTATCCCCATTCATCCTTAAAGAGGCTCTGTCACCCTGTTCTAACCTATGAATATTAATACATAGGTTAATAGGGGCAGTTTTCCTATGAAGGCACATACCTGAATAGCAGAGTATAAAGCAGCGGTTGAGGAGAAATCCTTACTTTAAAAATTATGCTAATGAGCCTTCGGAGCACCGGGGGGCGGGCTCTTTCCTTCCGAGCACTGGTTCTTCACCGCCCTCCCGGCTCCGAGGCTCGCCCCCTGCCTAAGTGCACGCCCCTTCGTTGAGTGATTGACAGCGCTAGACCGTTCGGTCTAGCACAGAAATCCCGCGCCTGCGTATTGTAATCGTGCCCGGCGCATGCGCAATAGCGCTTGCAGTGCAGAACACTGCAAGCGCTTCCATTCATTTGCGCACGCGCCGTCACTTCCCTGTGGTGGCTTCACCCAGTGAACTCTGTAAACATAAAACTTGGAAAACCATGGCAGAACTGGGCATTTTTTCCAATTGTACCCCATTAATAATTTTCCAATACATTGTATGGAATATTAAACGATGACATTAGAAAGTCCAAGTTGTTTCATAAAAACATGTCTACGTGAATAGAAAAGTAAAAAAGTTATGGCTCTTAAAAGGCAGGCAGAAAAAAAAATTATTTACAGCACCAAGGGATTAAACTTATTTTTGCTGCTTTACGTTTTATATGGACATGGATAAATTGTTCCCACCACCCACTGAATGTACACTAGTCCAATTCTCAAGGGAACGTCTTGGAATGCAAAGCAGTCATAATAAATGGCTGTATGTTTTTTAAACAATGTAAGTAGACCCAGAAAGAAATCTCAAAAGCTAGAAAGGTTTGCCAATAATTTTTTTGACTACTGGCATTATTTATATATAACTCCTGACCACATTACATTGAAAGTGATCAGCATCCGGCATCGAGACCTTGCAGCAATATGTCACGTGGTGGTGATCTGAGTAAATAACACACAAACATTCTGCGAAGACATCCTATTCCCAGTTCAATCCACAAGCCACGAACATCTATGGAAAGCACATAAATTATACAGCATGCCTAAGAGAGCTCTCCAATTAGATCTCATACTGTATGTCTAAGCCTTCATTCACACGACCATATTTGTTTTGCGGTCCGCAAATTGCGGATCCGCAAAAAAAAGGGTGCCGTTCCGTATGGCATCCGTTTTTTCAGGTTTTTTTGCAGATCCATTGTAACAATGCCTATCCTTGTCAGCAAAACGGACAAGAATAGGACCTGTTCTATCTTTTTTGCGGAAATACGGAAACGGGATGCACACGGAGTACCTTCCGTTTTTTTTTGCAGACCCACTTAAATGAATGGTCCCGCATACGGTCCGCAAAAAAACAGAACGGACACGGAAACAAAATACGGTCGTATGAATGAAGCCTTGGTGTGACATGGAAATCGCCAGAGGTAGATTAATATTCAACTACTCACACCTAACTTAATACAGCCTCTACATCCTACATATATGGCTATACAGGATCATATCCTACACTTACTGATATTGAATAGAAAATGAAGAATTGCATTGTGCTGTTCTGTGTTTTTTGAATTCACTCTCAAGGTGGTTTTTGAATTCACTCCCAGTTTTAACTAATAGCAGTTCCAAGCACAGGGTTCCTTCTAGGACAGTGTAAAGACCAGACAAGTTTTTAACCAATATATTACAACGTTTTATTTTTTTATCATTTGAACACAGTATTGTATCCTTGTTTTTCACAGCTTTATTATCATACTGTTTTTCCTCATTTGGTTTACTGTTTGACTGACAGGCATGTTATAGGATTTATAAACTGTCGCCATCACTCGTGCTCAAACAATGCTGTCACACATATAGATGCAGATGCAAACTGTGTGCTATAAAACATATGGATTTTTCCAAAACAGAATAAAAACACAGGGCGATCTAAGCCTGAAGCCAGTTGTTCTGTAATATCTTCAGCTTTATGCTGACAACCTTTTCTTTCCTGTGCTCATTCAGATACAATGCCGTTGGGTCTGTCTTAGTAATGTAATTTACTGAAGTGGAATTCCCGTGCTACCTTCTGCAGCACTCAGTGACACTATCATTTATACTCTCTGCTCTGTCAAGTCATGGCACTGATAGATATGCTCTCCTTCATTGCTGCTGATTGTGTTCCTTTACCTACCATTGTGTCAGACGTTAAAAATTGCCCAATCATACCCAACATTAACCAGAAGGGCTGACGTACCGCTCTGCACAATGCCTTGCAATTTCAAGGGATCCACTGCAGCTATATGCTGTGTTTCTTCATGTGGTTAGATACTAACAAGAGCTTTATTAGGGCCATTTCCAGGTCTCTAAGCACATCAGATGATTTTTAACATTGCAAGCATGAGACTGCAGTCACTGTGCATCTCCAGCCATAAGCCCTGCAGTGCAGTGAGAATGCTGTCTTAGCATCTTCAAGACAGAGATGAGTAATGATGATGACATCACTGGAGGCTTGCTGGTAAGCATTAACAGTATGAGCTGGTGGGTTTCAATCCCCTAGCACATCAAAGCTATATTAATATTGGCTACAGCTATTCATCTAAATACTCGGGGTCCACTATTACTAGTCAAATGCAGAACAAGAGTACTATATATTCATTCTGCGACAAAGCCAGAAAAAAAGGTTTTCTCCCTTTAAGTGCTCAAGAACGGCGATATCTATGGACCAGGTTTCCATAGCAACATGCATTATCCCTATACATCGGCCTCATTGCTCTTCATAACTACAAAATATTGACTAATGAATATCTCTCTCTTAATTGCTTTTATTGAGAACAAGAATGACAGAAGGTTAACAACCTCAATATTAAATTCCTCTTCTCTAGGTACCATTTACTCCTGTGCTGCAAAAGAAAAACATAAACCTGTATATGTTAGCATGTAAATGTTTATCCTAGGATTTCTCTGTAATTAAGAGGCTGGAATAAAGAAGAAAACTGAAATAGTTAAGTGTCTTGCGGAGTAAAGTATGAATAACCACATACTTGAAGGAGTTTTGCATGAAATTCATTTAGTATGAATTAGCCAGCAGATACATTGGAACAAAGAAGATATAGGTCAGGGATGGCCAACCTGCGGCTCTCCAGCTGTTGTAAAACTACAACTCCCACCATGCCCTGCTGTAGGCTGATAGCTGTAGGCAGTCTAGGCATGCTGGGAGTTGTAGTTTTGCAACAGCTGGAGAGCCTCAGGTTGGCCATGCCTGATATAGGTGGTGTACTAGACAGATCACAGAATGGATTTCCTGGTTCATTATGCAGGGACTATGGCTTGCATGTTACGACAAGCATTCAATAAAATGTAAAGTTGAAATCTATGTACGGTGGATAAAGCATATGTGGGAAATTACAAATCAAATATTTATTTCCTTACAAATATATATGAAATCATGCGGTGACAAAGATTTACCACTTACGGTACATCCGATTCAACCATCTTTTTATATGCTGCTATACTGCCCCCATAGTCACAAGACAATTCTCTGCTCATGTCATCTGCGGCATGATCACAGAAATCTACGCTCACCCCTCCATCTCACATAAGGTATACATTCACAGTGGCCAATGACATTCCGCCATCCTGGTATTCAAGGCCCATGTCCTAATACATCTTGTATATAAGAAGACCGCTTGTGTATGTGACACCACCATGCACTTCCATTCCAATCCTTCTCTTAAAGGGATTGTATCACTTCAGGAAATAGCATTTATCATGTACAGAAAGTTAATGCAAGCCACATACTAATATATTGTTATTCTCCATATTGCCTCCTTTGCTGGCTGGATTCATTTTTCCATCACATTATACACTGCTGGTTTCCATGGTTATGACCACCGTGCAATACATCAGCGGTGGTTGTGCTTGCACACTATAGGAAAAAGCACCAGCCTACGTGTGCTCCCGTGGTCCCGGCCACTAGAAAGGCTGATGCTTTTTCCTATAGTGTGCAAGCACGGCCACCACTGATGGATTGCAGGGTGGTCTGTAACCATGGAAACCAGCAGTGTATAATGTAATAGAAAAATGAATCCAGCCAGCAAAGGAAGCAACATGGATAATAACAATATATTAGTAAGTGACTTGTATTAACTTTCTCTACTACATGATAAATGCAACTTACTGAAGTGAGAACAACCCCTTTAACAAAATGGTTGGTCTGAGAACGGACAACAAGGTTGCATGGTTTAAATGGTTAAACCAAGAGACACTGCCGTATAACTGAGCCAAAAACTATGTCAGCACCATCCCTAACAAATCAGCAAACAAGGATGCACAATATAGTTGTCCTATGAAATAATCTTGTGTATGCTTTCTGGATAAATATGAGATGCTTATGAAAGGATATTATCATACAGTTCTCCACAGAGAGGTGTTTCAAGAACTATCTTCATGCCAGTAGCCCACATTCCTAGCACACATGTAGTTGGTGACTGTGGCCAGCTAGCTAAACTACTCTCTCTCCCCACAGTCTTAACCATGGATGCCCCCTTAAGAGTAGCTGACTATCTAGGACAGGGATCAGCAACCTTCGGCACTCCAGCTGTTGTGAAACTACAGTTCCCAGCATGCTTCATTCATTTCTATGGGAGTTCTTAGAAGAGCAGAGCAAGTATGCATGCTGGGAGTTTTAGTGTCACAAAAGCTGGAGTGCCGGAGGTTGCCAACCCCTGATCTAGGAAGAAAACAGTGCATATAGAAGTCCTGTTGTTAGTTTCACAGAGAAACTATAGAAAAATGTGTAATTTCTCAAGCATCTAAGATGTCATTTCATAGCGATTTTCAGGAGCAAAATATTATATTAGCTGTTTGAGATTAATATCATAAATACCACCGCTGTATACTTGGTATTTAGATAAAATCACATTACAAGGTTACATACAACTAAATCTCCAATGAATTCAGAATGATCAGTCTTGATCAGAGCCACCTCACTGAAAGACTATTTTGTAGACCTCACAAATGTGTTCTAAGCAGCAAACCATCCTTTTATCCCCAAATTAAGAGATGTAACGGCCTATACATGACATCTATTTTTCTCACCGAGGTTCAGAACCTCCCTATTTTCCAACAGAGACGGTTACTTCAGCTGTTTCAGCGTTCTAGCTTACTATAGCAGGAATCTGTTTCCACTTACTGGTAGAGAGCGTCAGTGGCAGCCAGCATCTTCTCTATTCACAAACTGATGCCTGGGTTTCATTACTGGAAGACTGATGTCAACCTATTTTGTCTTTGTCCAGCCAGCTCGTAAAATCTTGAATGGTGTGAATCCAATGGTAGACCGGGCAAACTCTAAGCACAGGACAAGAATGGTGAAGCTGGGCGACTGCCAAACTTCTTGACTCATCCTTTTTATGAATTACAGAAAATGTAAATCTGCATACGCACAAAAGGAGCATCATTTTATGAAACTGTCTCAGTTGCTCACTCAGTGGAACATGGATGGTATCAAAGAGAGTTAGGCTATGAATTTCCTGAAAAAGGCAGACACCAGCTCTGTTTAGCATGCCTCATGGCCACGAGCTGACATGCTATCAATTAAATCAGAGTCACAGTAAATTGGTCATTCCAGTTAAAAGGCAAATTTTTACTAGATGTAAAAGACTCTAGAGCAGATGTAAGTATCTGGGAAAAAACCTGCTGACACAGAAATAAACAGCATTCTGAGTAGCAGAGCGGTTAGTGTGCACTGCATACTGATGAGGAACATTAAAGAGACACCTACACTATCTATATAGTAGGACCATTTTACAGGAGGCTGAGCAATGAAAGAAGAGAGTCCTTTAGAATAAATACATTTATAGAGAGTGAGTTATTCAAACGACTATCTATCTTATACATGTCTTGTCTAGATCTGGTCATAAACTGGTACGCCTGATGGAGAGCATTTGTGCTGTTAAAGGTGTTGCCCGGCCGGCTGGTGGTTGGGACTGTGTCTCCTCTCGCAAGATGAGATAACCCCTTTAAGGCTGGGTTCACACTGCATTTTAGCCCACCATTAGGCTTTTATTGGGGGTATACATTTGAATACCTAAAAACTGAGCTCAAACCGAAAATGATCAATTTGCTTCAGTGAGGCAATTGGATTTGGACTCCTTTCATTTCAATCTTCTTTGATGGACGGAATACGGTGGTTGACTATGCATTATCTATATTTTTTGTAATAAGTGAGTCATTAAGCAGGTTGCACTTGTAGATTTAAACTTGTATATATGACATTGTGTTTCTGGCTCTCTGGCTGATTATACAAGGCACCATAAAGTGTGAAGGCAGACATTATTATCCATATACACCATGCATAGGTGGCACAAAGATCAACACTACTACATCAATTTAACATTCTGTCACTGCATATGTACAAGGCAATATGCTCACTACGCTTTATTTCTCTTATAAATGTTATATAGATGCAGGAAGATGTATCCAGGGGGTCTTAAGACATCCTTGTTACCAACTGGTACCATTCCATTCCGGTGTTTTTAACCACAAGAGTGGTACAATGTGGTTTGCAATTCTTGCCATGAAAAACACCAGAAATGTGATAACCTGCATAATGACCTCAACAATCAGCAGAAGCAGTCAGCATTACTCCACCTCACCAGCTCCCCATCACTGCCTTTCCAACCCCCCGTTGCTGCAATTGCTTCCTGGTCCAGTTTAGACATAAAGGAAATTCCAGGACATGCTCCAGGACAAATCACTATCCATAACAGTGATCTTCAACAGTGGTTGAGTAGAGGTAATGTTTCTTTAATTTTTATTTAACCTATTCTGCACCTTATTTTAAAAAAATCCTCCAACAGACAAGAACCTTGATGGGGTTATCTCATCTCAGACATTGATGGCCTATCACTAGGATATGCCACCAATATCAGATAAGAGTGGGTCCCAGAGGTGGCAGCAGCACCTATCTCCAGAACAGGAACCACAAAGAGAACGGAGAGCAACTACGCAAGTGCAGCCGCCCTACATTAATTTCAAAGGAGTTCCAAAATAGCCAAACACTTACTCAGCTTTTTACGGCAATACCATAGAGGTGAATGGAGCTACAACTGTGCTTACATGGTGCGGTCTGCTTGAATTTCAATTGGACTTCCAAAAATTGCTGAGCACGCATACTCAGCTATTTTTTGGTACTCCCACAGAAATTAATGGAGAGCACACTGGACATACGCAGGATGTGCTCCTTCACTTCAGGGGCCCTGTTCTCTAGATAGGAGTGGGTCCCACAGGTGGGATCCACACCTACCTGACTTTGATGACACATCCTAGCAATATACCACCTTTAACAGAAAAAACACCATGAGTGATGTTCTGTAAACCAAGAATTTCCTAATCACAATGTACTTCAGTAGTTATCTGTCCACATATGCATATACATGTATAAGCACCATAAGCAACATTGAATATTTATGAATGCAGCACATTTTGTTTACCACAAAAATGCAATGCACAAGTAGTTAAACCTCAGATTTCCCCCTTTCCTCCTACCTGTATTTCACTGGAAGACTTTCATCCTAAATTAGCACAGACAGAGAGCAAACTATACCAGCTTATTAAAGTAGCCTTCTGTACTCCGTCCTCCACAAACATGTTTGTTAGCGCTTAAGGAGAAGTGTCTCATACATGGGTGCCTTAGACCGCCTTCAGACACTGAATGACTGTTATACTGTGAATCTCTGCAACTCTGAAAATAAAACTCATGTGGTGAGGGGAAATTAAGGTGTTTCCACGAGGTTACATTAAACTAAGCACGTACAAAATAAATTAAAAAAAAAAAAAGATGTAGCACTTAGAAGAAAACTCCCTTGGTCAACATCATTTCACCTAAAAAGTTGAGTAACTTTGAAAATTCTCTCCTTTAAGTATTACTGATTTATATTTATATGTTCTTCTTCACTCACATCCAAAGAGAAAGTAAAACTTGCTACTGTATTTTCTTCTTGAAATTTGTTTTCAATTTGAATAGAAAATATAATAAATTAATTCATTAAAAAGCAGTACAAGATCGAGTAAACTATTTCCAAAGATAAAATAATGTTTTAAGTGCACAAAACAATACGTAATAACTAGGAACGTTCACTTGCATGTCACTGTGATAGGCATACAGGATGCTTGAATCTTTTTTAAGGGCTTTTTCCACACAGAACATTTGGCACCTATCCATAGGAAAACTGATAAATGTCTGATCATTGGGCCCTCCACTGGACCCTCCACCAATTACTGGCACTGGGGTCCAGAGCCTCTTGTTCCTCTTCACTACATGACTATAGTCATGACTACAGTCAGAAGTTTGAGCGGCAGTTGCATGCACACGGCCACTCCAATCAAAGTCTATGGCACTGATAGAGATACAGTTGGGCTCCATTAGTCCCATAGACTTGAATGGATTGTCAGTATGCATGCTCGACCACTATTCTATTCAAACTCCCACTGACTGTGGTTGTTCAGTGAGGAGGAACAGAGGCTCCGGACCCCCATTCTAGAGATTGGTGGGTTCTACAGATCAGATAGTTACCATCTAGTTTATGGATAACTGATAAATGTCCTTTGTGGGGCAACTCCATTAAAGAGGTATTCCAAATGTGTGACGTTATCTCCTATCCACAGGACAGGGGATAACTATTAGATCGTGGGGGGTTCTATCATTGGGACCTCTGCAGATCACAAAAATGGGAGCTTGGTACACCCCTTGAAGCTTCCTGAAAGGAACAGAGCAGACGGTGGTGCATGCGTGCAGTGGCTCCATTACCCTTTTAGGGAAGCTCCGGAGATAGCCAAGCTCAGTAGCCTGGCTATCTCCAGAACTCCAATAGAAATGGGTAGGAACCCCACCGATCTAAGAGTTATCACCTATCCTGTAGATAGGGGATAACTTTATTTCACCGGAATACCCGTTTAATGACAATGAATACAAACACACCCAGGAATTAAATTGAGCCACATGGATATACTTCAAAACATTGTATTAACCCCCTAGTCACAATAAAAAGAAACACTTGAAATCTTCATTTTTATTAGATATTTTGAATTCATGTCTCGAATTTAATCCCTTAGTGACCCAACTAATTTTAATTAAATTTAATTTTGGAGTTATGTTCTTGTTTTAAAACTGACAATCTAAGCTCATTGCGGACCTGGTTAGCCCCTCAATACAGGTCTTGTTTTGAAGCTCATATTCTCAGCTTTAAAAAAGGATCAAGATCGCGGCTCAATTCTAGCATAAGAGAGAGCCACCCTCTGTAGCCAGATAGTCCAATTAGGGATAGTTCAAACCGATGTTGTCTTGTTCTGCTTGAAAGAACCATGTTGAGGCTGATCAGTTAATGTCACTTAATTTAGAAGCCCCTATCAATAATTATTACATAGTGATTTTTTTTAAATGGTACACTGAAACCTTTTATAGTGGGCCAAACAATTGCAGTAATGGTCTTTTAGGGTGTTGTCTTCTCAAACATGAGGCTACTATGCACAGAGAAATGGGAAACTGAAAATCCATAAAAGAAAAATGTGGTCTAGATGGAGGGTTATCTTTTGCAGAAGTTTGTCTCTATATAATGCAGTTCTTATGTGTATGTAGTTTTAAAGGGTTGCCCCACAAAAAATATTCTAAATTTTTCAAACCAGCACCTAGTGCAGGTAAATGTCTGGGTCCTGTCAAAAATGATCAGCTTAATTAGGTTCAAAGAGTGATTAAGTGAGCAAGCGCTCATCTTCTCACTCCTTTTCAGGAAAAAAGGACACCCCTGTATCTTTTACATTAATCATGGGATAAACCCTTTAAAGATCAACAAAATCTCTTATTTATAAGGGTAAATCTTTATTAGCATTTATTAACAATTATAGTAAGAATTCTGTGAGGATTGGTCCACATCAGCTTTGTCCAAAAAGACATATTTCGCTTTCAATCTCCATAGAGTAAAAGACTACTTTCAAGCCTGCCACAAATTCTCGATTGGACAGGGTAATACTGTGTCAGTGTAAGGAAAAAAAAAAACAAACACTTACCTAAGGCCATTGTGATTAAATATAATTACACAATAAAACCTAAAAAGTCCTCCATTGGGAGAGATTTACTAATAAAAAGACACCTAATTTTTGGCACAATTTGCTATGAATGTCTTATTCTGCATTTATTAATGCAGTGCTGCCACACCAAAAATGCGGTGCAATCAATACAGAGCATGTTATACAGTAGGAAGAGCTGAGCAAATTGTTACATATTTATACTGGAAAACATATATATATATATATATATTATATATTTTTTTTTATTTTTTTTTTCATTTAAAGGGAATTTGTATTTTTCTTTTTCATGTATCTGTTTACAGATACAGAACTTGGGAAGCATGGTGGCTCAGCGGGTAGAACTGGTGTCTTGCAGCGTTGAGGTGCTAGGTTGTGCTTGCATACTATAGGAAAAAGCAACGACCTGTCTGAGTGCACATAGGCCAGTACTTTTTCGTATAGTGTGCAAGCATGACCACCGCTGCTGGATTGCAGGGTGGCCGTAACCATGGAAACAAGCAGTGTATAATATGATGGAAACATGAATCAAGAGAACAAAGGAGGCAATATGGACGATCACAATACATTAGTAAGTGGCTTGTATTAAATTTCTCTACATGATAAATGCTATTTGATGAAGTGAGACAAGCCTTTAATACGTAATACACGTAAATGAAACCTGATGCCTGTGTTAAGGAGTCTATGGAAAAATGTGTTAAAAAGCACTTTTAAAAAAGAACAATGACAAAAATGAAAATAAAAGAAGCAAAATAAAGAAAAGTTGATTTTACGAGACTTTGACTGGCAGATCTTTAGTTGAAGTGCAGTAACCTAGTAACCACATAGTCAGACCTTTCAAGGTTTTCCCCACGATCCTATTAAATGTGAAGCCATATATGTTCTAATGACAGCTATCAGAGGTCTGTGCAGCGTGGGCTATTATGCTACCTGCAGAGCTTGGCTTAATATGACAATTACTTTCTTCACTATTTTCATGTTAGTGATAAAATTTTATTATATATATATATATATATATATATATATATATACATACACACACACACTTACACTACACACATACACTATATTTCATAATATATATATGAAAGTACTGTTCTAAAGCCCAGTAGGAGGACTGAAATGTCACTGTATGGGTGAATAAAGGACACTAAATTTTTCACAGAAATTTGGAAGTTCCGTGGCTTTTTCCTTGTTTATTGTTAGATGGTTGGTCACATCTTAAAGGGGTTGTCCCATGGAAAATATTCTACACTTTTCAAACCAGCACCTGGATGTGAATACTTTTGTAATTGCCTGTAAAAAATTTTTTAGCATAGCCACTGAGTTATTCAATAAAATGTATCTGTATAGCGCCACCTGTAGTTTGTTATTTTTTCTTATTTCTTTGACCTGTTCACTGAGAAGGCCGCACATGCTCAGTTTCATCCTTCAACTGCCTCCTGAGTTGTGATAGGAAGAGCTGAGACACGCCCCCTTAGCCGCAGCAGATAAGACACTCCCCTTAAGCTTTCAGCTTGATATGAATCTAGCAGAGCAATGAATGAGGAGATCCCTGGATCCATGTGAGGTACAGGGCTGGTTCTAGTTTTGTTAAAAAGAGATCGCCATGCACTATATGATGTCTGATTCTGCTGGCACTCCACTGATTACTACAACGACAATACTGCCTTGAATATGGTGTGTTTGTGTGTGTGTGTGTGTGTGTGTGTATGTGTTTATATATATATATATATATATATATATATATATATATATATACACACACACATATATACACACACACACAGGGTGGCAAAAGCAGCCAATCAGAGCTAAGCATTCAGTTCATAGAGGGGTCTGAATAAAATGAAAGCTGAGCTCTGATTGGGTGCCATGGACAACTACAACAGATTTACTATTAGGCAGTTTGACTTAGAGATATTGGAGGCGGGCTACTTTTTGTGGGCCACCGTGTATATGTAAATAGGCATACACAAATAAAATATATATATATATATAGATAAATTCCAGACCGGGATATGAGATGGTTTGTGGGGGAGGGAAATAGCCAAAGAAATGGAAGCGGAGTTACTAAACCTTCGTGGAAAAAATAAAGGTGCTGAGGCTGAAGGAACAGAGCGCCTTGGGTAGCATTTCTTTTGGCCTAAAAATGTATCTAAATGAATAACAAAAATGGTTCTGAAGGCATCTGTTGCCTTAAGTACACGTGTAATGAAATGTCACTATTTTTATGAGGAGTAAAGTATGACCTTGTTTAGTAGTTATGTGAGGTGCAAACAAGAAGAGAGATATGGTGAACATTTCTCCAACAATGAGAAGTTGCAATATAATGCAGCAATAATATTACCCGTTGGTGTACCTGTCATGTAGTATTCTGGACATGTAGGGCAGGCACAAGATAACATTGTGAAACTATTTCTGCAAAATGTACAAATCAATTGGTGGATAAAGGCTGAGAAGTGTATTCACAAAATACTGCTACTTTGCGTAGCAGGTAGGCTTACGATGTCCAAGCTAGTTATAGTCATAGTAACATCAACCCCTTCCTTTATCAAAGAAAATACAGACTAATGGGCTTGTGGCAAAGAAAAATGTAAGAGGAACAAAAACTCATGATTCTTGTTCCAACTCTAGAACCAAATGTGAATCTGCCGTGTGAAGTACACTGTTTTCATATTTAACATAAACCTAATGTAAGGTTGTAAAGCTCTCTACCAGATGTGGAGAAGAAATAAAAAGCATTAGCCTCATCACTTAGTTACACCAGGGCTGCCCTGGCTCCTGACACGGTACCGCTTCAGGATGTGCTGTATGACTGCAGCAAGTGTGTGCCGATTCCGGAGTGGTGATGGTGATGCTGGAGGAGCAGAGGTGTGAGGAGAGGCAAGTTGTTTTTTTGTTTTTTTTGCCTTAGCCGACGTCTGCATTTAGGGGATGACAAAACTTCATGAGTTTGGGAGTCTACATTAATCTTGAGGCCTGTCTAGAGGTCTGTATTCATTTTGAGCTCTAATCTCAGGTCTATATAGGAAGGGGCTGCCCAGCTGTCTCTTTACTCCCAAGTCCCTCTAAAGGCTGAACCATAAGATATGTGTACATGCAGTGTGTCTTATATGCAATAATCCACTCTTAAAAACGTAACTTTTTATACTAATGGTTAAGATATAATCCCACTAATACATAATACCAGATAATGGGTTATTTGCTATGTCAGTTTGAGGAACACATAATAAGATACAATAATCTAAGTGATAATTACCACTTGTCATGTGTCATCCCACATGTTCTTCGACCCTAAAGAGAAAATTTGGTATGACACATGACAAGTGATCTGCTCCAAGACTACAAACTGTTAGTGACCACGAGTGGTAATTATCACTTATATCACTGTATCTTATTATATGTTCCTTGAACTAACATAGCAAATACCCCATTATCTACAATACTTCTATATGTATAGTTGTTTGTTTAGTAACGATTAGTATTAAAACTTTTAAAGAGTAGGTTTTTTTTTTTCCTTCAGTGATAATTGGTAATTATTACCTACTAAAATTGTATCCAGTTGTTCTCACCAGCAAAGAATAAGGAACTGTCAGACCACCTACAAATGTAATCTTGACATCTCAGTTTTAGGCATATTAGCTGGTATTTATCACGCAATAATGGAAATAACGGGTCTCAGTTTAAAGTTAAATATCCATATTTCCAAAACTGTAGAAAAACCTGTGCATGGAAATAAAATGCCAACAAACCCCATATTTCTGTGTAGAACGTAACACGAATTACTGCATTGCTTTACAACCTACATCTGGTAATAAATGCTGACTTTTATGTACGCAATATGCTGTGACAGTCAAGTGTCAAGTGACAATGATGGAAAACTAGGCTGTGAACAGTAGATGTCACACTTCAGATTTATTAGCCCGGAGATGACAGAACATACAGAGTAATTAATAATGGGAGAAAGAAGCGTCATCATACTCCTTTCACATAGAATTACTGGATTTACCTATGCTTTGAATGACAAATCCATGGTACCTACCCACTGCCGCCCTGCTGTATTTTGTGGACGAGGACACCACGCTACTCACCATGCCATCTGGCGTTCTTGCCTCAGGGGTTCCTTGCAAGCTGCCACCTCCATTCTGCTGCCCATTACTCCAGTTTCTGTCTCCTTAAAGGGGTTCTCCGGGAATTAAGAAAATGTAAATACTTAAATATTACTTTATTATAAATATATTCCCAAATACCTTTCATTTGTTATAATGGCTCGTTTTGTCTGGGGAGCAATCAATAGGAGAAAAAAATGGCCGCCGTCCTATTAGTGCATACAAAACCTGCCCTAATCACACAGGAGGACAAGTTACTTCACAATGCTGAGGTAAAGAGCTGCCTCATCCTCTTCTCTGCTTGTCAGGGATTATGATCCTGAATACAGGTGAATCTCTATGGGAATGGAGATGTGAATAATGAGCAGCAGCACTTGTGTGCAGTCTCCATTACCACAGTCAGTCCAGTTCGTCCTCTCTGTACTTCATGTCTCCTCATGAACTCCATTCCTACAGAGAATCAGCTAAATATCATATTAAACTGTATTCAGGATCATAACCCCTGACAAGCAGAGCAGAGAGGAGGATGAGGCAAATCTTTACCTCAGTGTTGTGAAGTAACTTGTCCTCCTGTGTGATAAGGACAGGTTCTGTGTGTACTAATAGGACGGCGGCCATTTTATTTCTCCTGATGATTGCTCCCAAGGCAACACGAGCCATTATAACTAATAAAAGGTATTTGAGAATATATTTATCATAAAGTAATATTTAAGTGTTTACATTTTCTTAATTCCTGGAGAACCCCTTTAAGGCATGTACCTGCTCACCTACAGCCGCTTAAAGGGCCAGTGCGTGCACTTGCTAATCCTTCCATAGCCAATGGCTAGGGGTCCCTAGATATTTAAGGCAGTCTCCTCAGGCAGAACAACCGCCTTCAGGATAGTGTGAAACTAGCCTTACTAGTGTTCTCTTCATGATTGCAGTTATATATGTATGTTCTACACTCCCACAAATATTTGTACTTTTTATGTCTTGTATACTGACTCAATACAATCCAATGTACCCAATCAGCATTTTTTCATCTGTATTTCAAATATGCAGCATGTGAATGCTGTACTGGTTATGTATTTTAATCCAAATTTAAAGGGTGATTCCAGTCACAAAGTCATATGTAGTTAAAAATTATTTAGCTAATTAAAACCTCTTAAAATATTCCACCCACCTGCACTGCCTACATATCAATTTGGCAGTTCCCCGATTCTGCAAGATGCCCCTTCTGTGAGATACTTTACATCATTGTCTTCCTGATGCGTCATTGAAGATGTTTTCTCGGAAGATGACGTGGTCTTCTGATGGCTGACCCCAGAAACACCCACTTAATAAAAAGCCACCTCACCTATAAAGTGCCATCTTGGCATTCAGTTTCCCCTCTTAGATTGTGGCTAGCACAAATGAAAGAGCTGGCTTTGCAGTGCAAATCTTGCATGCAGGTGCACAGAAGCGGCTAAGCTGCGCATGCGCCAGAAATCTGTCCGCCCTTTCCTATGTTGAACGTAGCCCTGATACACTTATATAGACTGTGATGTACCATTCGAGACGGTGACCGGAAGAGACTGCTTCCTAGTTAGAACAACAAGTCACAGGAAGCGAAGAAAATCTGCTGAACACAGAAAAAGCAGGAACGGTAAGAAAAGACAAATGGAAAGGTGAAGAGCATTGGAGGGTGGATATATTACAGGGGGCCCGGAAAACTCCTTTAGTGTTTTACACTCACATTTCTTCTCTGTTTGTTGCTGTGCATTCAATGTATGGCTAAAAAAATTCCTTAGCTCAGCAGTATTCAGTATACTTGTGTGAATATGATCTTCACTCTGCATTAGTACACGTTATAGTTGATATGTTTCCTAATGTTTATCGCTTAGGGTCCTTTTACATGGGCCGATGATTAGGACAACTATCAGAAACAAATGTTTTTTCTATGATGACTGGTGATTGGCCACTGGCTTCCACTGTCATACAGTATCCGATGTAAAATGGCACCATTTTTTACTTGACTGTCAGATTCATACATTTCACAGAAACACACTTCTGTATCAACTTATAGGCACATGGAAGTACCAAAGGAAAGCACAGAAATCTATTGATGCTCTATTATGAAGGGCTGCAGAGTCAGTGGAAATATACTCCGGCTTCAACATAAAGATAATAATTATAATATATTATTAAAGGGGTTGTCCGGGTTCAGAGAAGAACCCGGACATACCTGCAATTTCACCCAGGCAGCCCGCCTGAAGAGGGCATCGGAGCATCCTATGCTCCGATGCCCTCCTTTGCCCTGCGCTAATTAGCGCAGGGCAAAGGAATTTCGCCGGGTTCCGGTGACGTACCGGTCCCTGCCGGGCAGAGGCTTCCGCCCGGCAGTGAGTCGGTGACGTCATCGGCGCTGATGGACAGGCTTCAGCGCTGCCCTAGCCAGTAAAACGGCTAGGGCAGCGCTAAAGCCGGCCCATTAAGGCCGGTGACGTCACCGAACTCACTGCCGGGCGGAAGTACCCGCCCGGCAGCGAGTATTTTCAAAACAAGAGACCTTGCCCTGCGCGATCTAGCGCAGGGCAAGGGGGGGCATCGGAGCATGAGATGCTCCGATGTCCTCTTCAGGCAGGCTGCCTGGGTGAAATTGCAGGTATGTCCGGGTTCTTCTCTGAACCCGGACAACCCCTTTAATATTATTAATTGATTTACTAAATACAGAACTTTTTACATATTCACTTTCATTAGTAAAGTTTATACATTCTTAATTTTATAAAACTATCTTATGTTATTTCAAGCCCTATTTATGAAAAAAAAATTAAAAAATTAATTTAATCAGATTTGAGGTACCGTATTTTTCACCCCATAAGACACTTTTTTCCCCAAAAAATGTCCCTGTGTCTTATAGGGGGGAATGCTAATGAGCGCTTCCATTATGGAAGCGCTCATTAGCACGGAGGACCGGGAAGCAGTGAAACTCTGTACTTACTGCTTCCTGGTCCTCTGTTTGGCTGTGCAGGGCTGCGCACAGCGTGAGGGCGCTCTGTGACCTCACGTTGTGCGCACCGGGTAACAGCACAGTCATAGCAAGAAGAAGACAGAGCGCGGGTGGAGGAGCGGCGGCGTCCAGGAGCAGGAGAGGTAAGTGGCTTTTTTATTTTAATAGAGGCATGAGGACTCATAAGGCAGCTGAATAGAGGCATGGGGGCTGATATGGGGAATGAATAGAGTCATGGGGACCGATATGGGGGATGAAGTGAGGCATGGGGGCTGATATGGGTAATGAATTGAGGCATGGGGGCTGATATGGGTAATGAAGTGAGGCATGGAGCTGATAATGGGGGCTGAAGTGATGCATTGGGCTGATATGGGGGCTAATTACAGGCATGGGGGCTGATGAGAGGCACGGGGGCTCATATGGAGGCTGATGAGAGGCATGGGAGCTCATATGAGGGCTGATGAGAGGCATATGGGGAATGATAAGAGGCATGGGGCTCTTATTTGAGGTCTGACTGGGGATCATTCACATTGGGGTCTGAGCTGAGGTCTAATTGGGGGTCTGATCTGAGGTCTTATTAACATTGGGGGGTCTAATTGGGGCTGTGAGCTGAGGTCTGATTAACATTGAGGGTCTGATTGCTGGTCTGACCTGACATGTAATGAAAAATAATTTTTCTTATTGTTCTCCTCTAAAACCTAGGTGTGTCTTATGGGCTGGTGCGTCTTATAGGCCGAAAAATACGGTAATCCATAAAGGAGTAATAATAATAAGTGTATTATAATGGTTTTGTACAGGGTCTTTGCTACTGGTCCTATATTGTTCTGTGGGCATCCAAGCCTGCCATAGTCCAGTTCCTACTGAGACCTGCCAGGGCTTAATAAAAACATTTCAATTCTACCATAGACTACTATTGTATATTATTGTAGTCTATGGAATAAGTGATCTAATGACTGCATGTTCAAGTCCCCAAGGGAAGCAAAAAAATAAAGCTAAAGCATTTTTTTAATAAATGTAAAAAAATGAAAAATAAATATCATTGGTATCACCCCAGCCAAAATTCTCAAACTATTAAAGTATACAAAGTTAAAAGTATTAATCCCATACGGTGAGCACTGTGGAAAACAAATGTAAATACTCGAATGAACATTTTTTGGTCGCTTCACCTACAAAAAAATATTGAACAAAAAGCAATTAAAAAGTCCTAAATATCCCAAAAAGGTATGAATAAAAACTACAGATCGCTCTGCAAAGAGGTCCCACCTAACTCCGTAGATGGAAATATAAAAAAAGTTACTGGTGTCAGAATATGGTGATGTAAGGAATTTTTTTCTCAGTTTTATTTTTTTAAGTATTAAAGCAAAAACGATATAAGTTTGGTATCGCTTTAATTGTAAGATAATGTCATTTTTACTGCACCGTGTAAAAATGAAACCCATAAAACAATGGCATAATTTTGTTTTTTTTCACAGTTCTACTCCATAAATATTTTTCCAGCCTCCCATGACATCGTGAAGTATATTAAATGGTGCAATTAGAAAGTATGACTTGTCCCACTAAAAACAAACCCTCATACAGCCATGTGAACAGAAAAATACAAATGTATGGCTTTTGGAAGGCAGGGAACAACAAAAAAAATGGAAAATGGCTGAATTGGGAATGGCTTAAAGCAATATATTTCCGCATAAATTTTGCTTACTTAATTCAGTTAAAAATGTTTTTTTCCCCATTTATTGAATGTTAGTGTGTTGTATCCTTACAACTACTGGCAGTAGTTCTGGGATGCTGTTCTCCGTAGGAGATGTTACCAGAATTCCCGCCATAACAACCTGCCGGCAGTGTAAAACAGGATTAATTTGACCCTGATGTCACCATTGTACTACAGTACATTTGTTATACATGAGTCACGTATGTTACAGCTGGGGTGTGCAAAAATAAAGGAATTACAAACCCCAAAGCCCTTCTATTACCATAGAATTTATAGGTTGTATGGACTCGTAATATGGCCATATAGATAAGATTTAACAATGGATTTTTCAGGATCCATTATCAAAAGTTTCATCCATGCGGTTAAAACAGAAGGCAAAATGCCATTGCTAATAGAACCTTAAAACAGTAAATGCTATTGGCATAGCTGAGACCTTAGAGTAAGGGCTCATGCACACGAGCTGATGTGTTTTGAGGTCAGCAAAACAGGGATCCGCAAAAAATTAGGATGACGTCCGTGTGCATGTTCTATATTTTTTTGAGGAATGGACATACGGAAAAGGAATGCACATGGAGTAACTTTTGTTTTTTTTTTTGTTTTTTTTTTCTCTGACCCATTGAAAGGAATGGTTCCGCATATGGTCCGAAAAAAAAAAACGGAACGGACACAGAAAGATGTAAAGAAAAATACGTTCGTGTGCATGAGCCCTAAGGCTAGGCCTCCACGGTGACACAGTGTCATTTATGATGGTCACAGGGTGTTTTATAGGCAACTTTGTGTTGCTCTGACCTAAAATTTTTTTTATAAACCAGTTCATAACTGGGGTTTTTAATCAATGGAAGGATGACAAATGGCCATGTCATCACAGCACAGTACTGCGTCAGCAGAAATAACGTTATATGGAGAGAGAACGGTTATGCTTACCTTTTTCCAGACCACTACTGTATATAGAATATTATGCTGACTTATAACAGATATATATTTTACATTATTATCTATAGTTACGTAATCCACACACTGGGAAAGATTTACTAAAATACACACTTTCTTCTCAAATATCACAGATTGAACATGTGTTAAATTGCAAAGCAGAAAAAACAGTGTGAAAAAGTCACCGAGATGAATTTGCATTTTCTTTTCACATATTTGTCAGCCAAATCAACGGCATTTGCTTTAGTAAGAATCTTCCATTGAGCAAAATAATTTAATAAAACAGAAAGGCTTTACAGTTACAGCTAACAGCTAATGTACATGCACCTTCTTTTACTACACACTTGAATTGAGGTTTGCATGCTAACTAACAAAAGAAAAGGATTGAAATTCTGCCTACAGAAAAAAAACTCTCAATAGACTGTCAGTAGGGACATCAGTATTCATGGCACGTTCTCATCATGCTACATTTGTGTACTGGCAATACTTATGGGGGTGGGGACATCATGGTATAGTCCATCTATTCCTATCCTTCTCTAAGAGATTGGAGATATTAAGGGGAACACATGTGATTCTTTGATTCTGTTGCTCACAAGACAAGACTGAATATATATATATATATATATATATATCTGTGTGACATTTGCAATCCAGTATAAGCCGATATCATGAAACACTATTTGTGTGGGCAGCAGAGCTGAAAAAGGTGCTTTATGGCAATCATTCAAAAGGATGGTTCATCAAAAGGTATTGCCGTTGCCTACCAGTTATGACATTCTGGTGGCCACAATCGCTAATAAATACACAGCCCCTGTACAATCTTCCATAGCTATAAAGACAAGGTACAAAGCTAAAAAACAAACTGGACAGTGAATGGAGGACTTCAGAAGGACTTCAGCAATGTTTGTGCAGCGCTTAACGTATAGGGGTTGTCCGGTTTTAGGAGAAAACACAGGAGATCCAGCTGCAATAAAGAAGTGGCTCTGGTTCTGGTTCTCTTGGCTGTAATCTATTTACTTACCTGCAGTGGTGACATCAAGCTGAAAACACATGACCGCTGCAGCCAATCATTGGGTTCTTTGGTGTACTGCTGAGGCCAATGATTGGCTGTAGTGGTCCTGTGCTGTTAGGCTAAATGCACACAATCAGGACTGCGTGCTGATTTTCCGTGTGGATTTGCGTGCAGAAAATCTGCACTGTAGGTCATATACATTGTATTCTAGGAGAATTTGACATTCTCATGCACACGATGCAGATTTTTTCCGTGTGGATTTTGACCTACGGTGCAAATTTTAAAATCCGCAGCATGTCAATTTATTTTATTTTTCCTGTCTGGATTTTCTCCATTTACTTCAATGGGGACAGTATAATCCGCATGCGGAAAATCTGCACCAAATCCACATCAAATCTGCACCAATTGACCGCATGGATTTCCTGCGGATTGTCCGCACATAAATCCTCAACGTATGCATTTACCCTTAAAGTAATTAAGGACTGAGGAGAGCAATATAAAAATACCTTTTGTGGAGAGTTTCTCATTAGAAGTCATGTGCATATGAAGATCTATTCTGTCAGGTTCTGCACTGGAGGTGGGGGTTCACTGTGAAGCTCACTCTGCATTGAGCTGCCTCAAAGCCCCTCTCCTGTACTCTGAGTGACATCTCTAGTGGTCTGTAGGTTGGATGCTACAGCAGCCACTCATGGAGAAGAGGAAGGACTGTGAAGCAGCTAAATGCAGAAAGCACCTCACAGAGCACAAAGGAGAAGAATCTGGCAGAAATGAAAGTTCTTATTTTCACACCAATATCAGATTGTGGAGTCTGACTTGCTCCCATTCAAGTGCATAAGACAAAGCTGCAGTACCCAGTGCAACTACTACTGTTGTTTTAGAAGATACTTCTCTTTTGGGAATCTACACCTGACTTTAGCTTAAAAACTGCATCACAAAACCTGATCAAACCCTGAATGTGTGCAGGCAGCCGATTCATCGAGCACTGCCTAGAAACTTCTCAGCTGAGAGTAGGACTAACATGGTAATATAAGGCTGAAAAACACATACATCCATTCGGTTCAGCCTAATATCCTGCAAAGTTATTCCAGAGGAAGGCTAAAAAATCCCATTAGCTAATTTTCCTCATTTTAGGGGAAAAAAGTCCTTCCAGACTCTAATCAGGCAATCAGAATAAGGGCCTTTGCACATGACCGTATGCCCTCCGAGACAAACGGTCCGTGAGCGGGCCATATGTCTCGGAGCGGCATTGATCGTGCGCACAGGAGCGCTCAGCATCATAGATTACAACGATGCTGTGCACTTCTGGCCGCCTGCGGGATTATTCTCCCGCACTCATAAAATCATATGAGTTCGGGACAATAGTCTCGTGGGCGGCCCGACATGCACAGCATCATTGTAATCTATGATGCTGAGCGCTCCTGTGCGCACGATCAATGCCGCTCTGGGACATATGGCCCGCTCACAGACCATATGTCTCGGAGGGCATACGGTCATGTGTAAGGGCCCTAACTTCCTGGATCAATTAGTCATCTGCAGGTTACTAGAAACTATAACCTGTAATATTATTACACTCCATAAATACATCCAGACCCCTCTTGAACTTTTAGTGAACTTACCATCACCACCTCCTCAGGCAGAGAGTTCCATAGTCTCACTGCTCTTACCGTAAAGAATCCTCTTCTATGTTTGTGTACAAACCTTCTAGACTTGGAGGATGTCCCCTCATTACGGTCAAAGTCCTGGGTATAAATAGATCATTGCTGAGATCTCTGTACTGACCTGATATATTTATACATAGTTATTAGATCTCCCCTCACTCATCTTTTTTCTAAAGTAAATAACCCTAATTTTGATAATTTTTCTGGGTACTGTAGTCCACCCATTCCAGTTATTAGTTTAGTTGCCCTCCTCTGAACCCTCTCCAGCTCTGCTACGGTATTTATTTCCCAGTATACAATACTCCAGCTCTAACACTAGTTATGTTGTACAGCTTTCCGAATCTCCATATAAACAGACTTGATCTCCTATACTTACAGCAAACAAAAAAATCAAACTAAAAAGAGTGGAGTATTTGTCCAACATCCCAGCCAAAAAAAGAAGTCAGCATTTAGCCTCCTGTTTGCCACACAGACTGCCCAATGTTACTGTGCCTTTTCCCAGGCTAAAATGTGTGCCATTCACACGCCCCCAATGTCCTTTATTCCCAATCACTTAGGCCACCAAAGCCTCCAAATACCAACCTAAGCCCTCAACACCTGTAACTACTCACCCTCAATGCATTCCTTCTCTGCTGTCACATGTAGTCTCTGCTTACTGTGCTATCGCTACAGGACGAAGAATCTCACACCAGGCAGATTGCTTCTGCTGGGAGACAGGAGAACGCTGCTTATGAAGTGGTGCTCATACCTGTATCATTCCCAATCCTTCCACTATTACAATCAGCAACTAACACATAATCAACCACACAAAAAAAGCAAACACAGGAGAAATAGGGTGGCTTGTCACTTCTTGGCTGAGAAGTCTACTACATTCACAGAGTAAGAGAGCAGCAAGATGAAATTACACCAGGGACGTCAGCAGAAATAATGGATAAGAGCTTCTTTTGCAATGTCACTCGTTTCTTGGAAGGTGTGATTGACAGTCACATTTGCAAGGTTTAGAGCATGTTTACGTCACCCTTCCACACTCTCTACCATACATAGACCTAGGAATATACTTCTGTGGTGTTGCAACCAACAGGCAAATATTAGGACCTGAAAGTCCTGACTGAATATGTTTCAGGGCTTCAAAGTAAAAGCAGATTTTAAAGGGATTGACCAACAAATAACATTTATCAGCTATAAAAAGAATAAAGTGTTAAACATAATTTCACTGGGAGCCCCACCAGTTAGTAGAAGTGAGCTTGGCTGCTTGTCTGTCCCCCAGACTATGAATGGAGAAACAAAGCACATGCTCAACTGCTGCTCCATTCACATAAGTTAAATGTTATTTGTGGGAAGACTCATTTAAAGGGGTTCTCCGGGAATTAAGAAAATGAAAATACTTAATATTACTTTATTATAAATATATTCTCAAATACCTTCCATTATTTATAATGGCTCATTTTGTCTGGGGAGCAATCATCAGTGGAAACAAAATGGCCGCTGTCCCATTAGTACACACAAAACCTGTCCTAATCACACATAAGGATAAGTTACTTTACAACACTGCGGTAAAGAGCTGCTTCCTCCTCCTCCGCCTCTCCTAAATACAACTGAATCTCTGTAGGAATGGAGTTCATGAGGAGACATGAAGTACAGAGAGGACGGACAGGACAGACTGTGGTAATGGAGACTGCATACAAGTGCTGCTGCTCATTAGCCAAAGCTCACCCTCCTCTCATGTCTCCTCATCTTCTCCATTCTCACAGAGATTTACCTGTATTCAGGATCATGATTCTTGACAGAAGAGCTGAGAGGAGGATGAGGCAGCTCTTTACCTCAGTGTTGTGAAGTAACTTGTCATCCTGTGTGATTAGGACAAGTTTTGTCTGTACTGATAGGATGGCGTCCATTTTATTTCCCCTGACGATTGCTCCCTAGACAAAGCAAGCCATTCTAAGTAATGAAAGGCATTTGTGAATATATTTATTATAAAATAAAATTTAAGTATTTTCATTTTTTTTAATTCCTGGAGAACCCCTTTAAGCATCATAAATTGATCCATACCCTTATGGTATTTGGTTTGAAGATATATAGGGGTTGCCCAGCCATTTTTAAGTAATAGCCTATCCTGAGGTCATAACTAGCTGATTAGCAGGGTGTATGGAACACTGCCAACCAGCCACAATCCTATGCATACCAGTTCTAAGAGAGTTGCCATGCCAAACAGCCAAACACCAGCGGGTCCACATATATGTGAGCCTGAATGCCGAGCCAATCCGGTTCTTGGACTGATGTCCAGCCCCAGAGCTAAGCGGGGGGATTTAATCTAGCATTCACTGCTGTCTTTGCTTGTGATTATGACTTCTATTGTCTCTCCTGACTCAGACTCGCAGTGGGTTCTACTAACTAGAGTGGTGAAGGAAGACAGGTAGCAGATTTAGAGTTTGCTGGTGGTGGTGGTTTCAGACAGTGACCATGTATCCTTTCTCATCTGTTTCTTTACATATGCAAATAATCAAACATCCCAGCATTTCTGTATGAATATGGTGCCTCCCTTTGCTCTATTCTTCGGGAAAGTCTTTGGATTACATTTTGGAACAGACCATTCAACCATAAAAATATGATTAAGAAGTCCAGAAAATTACTGATGTTAAATGATACAGCCTTCAGTTCATCCCGATGATGAGACTAATGGCAGGGTTTAGTGCAGGCCACAACTGTTTTCAAACTACCAACAATAAAATAGAGGACAAACTTTTTTTAAACTCTCCATTCTCCTGTTTGAAGTTTGAATGGCATATTACTCCATGGCTCAACCTTGTAGACTTTTGACCAGGCCAGAATCCTTAAAAATCATAACTCCAGAAGAAGAGACAGCACCCATAGCAAGTTCCATACACTTAAAGTATAACTTTTGTTTCACTTTACTTTTAATATTGTGAAGAGACAGTGGTGTTAGCCATCTTGTAAAACACATTTTTGTAATATGTTTCCTTGTACTAGAAAACAGGGTGTAAAGAGTCTTCATTGCAAAGCTCTGACTGGGCATTGCTAAGAAGAGTCTGTCTTCAGTCCTACTGAGAAGTGAAGACGCCTGTGTGTAATAAATCATATAGGCAGGGTGATGGACAGTGATAGTTAGGGAAAATGTACATACCGTAGTCAGGGGCTTGGATAGTGACCAGAGGCTGGCTGGAAGTCTCTGTATGTTACACACAGGTGTCTTCAGCACTCAGTAGAACTGAAGACTGAAGACAGACTCTCCTTTGCAATGATCAGTTAGACCTTCCCTAAGAATACTCTTTACACCATATTTTCTAGTAAAAAGAAACATCTTTCACTAATAAAGTATATTACAAAAATGTTTAACATCCCTGTTTCTGCACTATATTAATAATAAACTGAAGTGACAGTTACACTTTAAATTGCTCATTATATTCATTATCCCCAAATAAAGAACTGCTTTTAATGTGATTCAATGCCCTTCCTCAAGCTAAACTGCAGCAAAGTATTAGTCCTCAGTGTAGGCATGCTGTCTCTTCTTTCTGATTTATGCTATTCAGGACATGCACCTATCATTAAAGAAGTAGTATGATTGTCCACCATGTGTGGTTTTCAGAATCCATACCATGACCTGTTAGGAAGGTCAGATACCACGACAATCTCAAAAGATGATATGATTGAAATGGACTGAAAAGGTTAATATGATAAAAATGTATTAGAAGGGATGGCCACACAGAATGTACATTCGGACTATGAGCAACTCCTGTATGAAATGTGTATACTCCATCTCATGTTTTCATCCAGGTATTCCGGTTTCTTCCCAAAACTTGCGAGATTATTAATTAAAACTAACTTATATTTCTTTCTATTGCGACTTAACTACAAGCTAACGACTATATCAGGACTCTTGCCCCTCATCCACTTTACCTCGTTTTCTACCCTCTCCCTCGCAAGTTCATTTTAGGCAAGGCTCTCACCTAATACATCTCCTTAACTACAATGTTATATATAACACTGTAATATGAATATATACAATGCATATAGTATACATGTTTGTGCAAGCTGGACTAGACATCTGTATAATTTGTATTACCTATTACAGTACCATTTTACTACCTACTAATAAATAAAGCTCTTATTTTAAAGATTCTAAAGCAACTTAAACTATAAATATACATGTAATGATCTCTGGAAAAGATTGTTCTGTTACGCTGAAGAATATGTGTCATAAAAAATAACTGGATGCAACACTCAGCTTTCTCTGACTCATTCTATCCTGTAGGCCAAGTAAGGTCAAAAGCTGTCTGGCATTTAGCTTAAGGGTAGAACGAGATTCATATGATAAAAAAAACCCACAACTTGTTCTAAGTTGCAAAATGATTTTAAGTTGATTAACAAGCTTGTAGTTCTCTAATGTTAAAAGTCAGATCAGATCACAAAACATAGACAAAAACCTGTATATATACTGAATATGTACTAGCAAATGCTGTATATGTCTAACCTTTTTACTCTCCTCATTTGATTGGGGAAACTATCCATGAAGTAAGACATTGACCTGTATGGATGAGCCACTGTATCAGTTCAGTGAGGCCGATTGGTTAGACCCCTTGGTCAAACTCTATGAGCGGTAACATAAAAACAAGTGTAGGTAATATACCTGCAGCAACATTAAATAACCAATTTGTCAATGCAAGACTTGAGCTCCTCAGCTATATAGCTGAAGACACCATTACCACTTAATTTAGAACTTGAAAAGTAGAAGCTGTAAACACAGACCGCAGAAGACATATACCGTATTTTTTGCTTTATAAGACGCACTTTTTTCCCCCCAAAAGTAGGGGGAAATGGCAGTGCATCTTATAAAGCAAATACTAGTGAACGCTTCCATTATGGAAGCGCTCACTAGTATGTATTAGCTGCCGGGAGTGGGGAAAGATACTCACCCCCTGCGCTGCAGCTCTGCTTCGGGTACGGTGCTCCTCTTCTCCTGCCGGCGATGCACTGTCCTGGCTGTGTACAGCGTCAGGACGTAGTGCGCGCACTATGACCTGACGCTGCATGCAGTCAGGTGACAGTGCAGCGCCGGCAGGAGAAGACAGAGGAGTGCCGGACCCGGAGTGGAGCCGTGGCGCAGGAGAGGTTTATTATGTTATTGTTATATTGCTGATCTGAGGTCTGATGGGGGCAGAGTGGGCTGACATGGGGGCACATTGGGCTGATCTGAGGTCTGATGGAGGCAGAGGGGGCTGATATGGGGGCAGAGTGGGCAGACATGGGGGCACATTGGGCTGATCTGAGGTCTGATGGGGGCAGAGTGGGCTGACATGGGAGCACATTGGGCTGATCTGAGGTTCGATGGAGGCAGAGGGGGCTGATGGGCTGATCTGAGGTCTTATGGGGCAGAGTGGGCTGATATGGGGGCACATTGGGCTGATCTGAGGTCTGATGGAGGCAGAGGGGGCTGACATGGGGGCACACTGG
Source organism: Rhinella marina (assembly GCA_900303285.1). NCBI lineage: Eukaryota > Metazoa > Chordata > Amphibia > Anura > Bufonidae > Rhinella > Rhinella marina. The sequence goes on along the minus strand of ONZH01024480.1, from coordinate 207,584 downwards.
GCTGACCTGAGGTCTGATGGAGGCAGAGGGGGCTGACATGGGGGCACAGTAGGCTGATCTGAGGTCTGATGGGGACACAGTGGGCTGATCTGGGGGCTGATGGGGGTCTGACATGGAGGGCTGATATGGGGGTCTGATGTGATGTCCTGAAATTTATGGGGGGTCTGATATTAGGATCTGATCGGAGGTCTGATGAAAAATATTTTTTTCTTATTTTCCTACTCTAAAATCTGGGGTGCGTCTTATCATCGGGTGCGTCTTATAAACCGAAAAATACGGTAAGTTTACGGTCAGCCTGTCACATTATGATAGCAGAGCTTATATATGGAGACTTCTCTATGTTTCCTTACATTAATGTTAAACGAGCCAAAACATGCTGAGGTTTCCAATAAAGGGAATGTAGCATCTAGTACAAACGGAAGCACAGATGTATATACAGCTCACGATACAGAAGAAACTACTGGGATTACTTCACTTTAGCACTGCAAAGTTTCTAAAATATAACACTGCTTTAAAGGAAAGGTGCTCTTCTTCAGGAACCTGACAAAAAGGGATTGTCCAAAAGGGACAAAAGAGAAGATAAGGCTAAAAATTTACAGTACAAGGTTACGTATATATCGGGTAGTCTGTTTCGGCATTGACTGTAATGGGATGTGGCTGGGATCCGGCAACGTTCTGGCAAAAATACCAGATTTCAGCCAGGCAAAAACTGCTGCACGCTAACGCTCATTCACTGGGTGATAGAATCTTTCATCCATCACCAAGAATGATTGTTTCAGGGCAGCAGATTGACCTATGTAAACAGAGATTTGCTGCCCACAATGAACTTAAAAGCAGCTCTCACCTCTTCTGATGATCAGGCAATCACAGGGAACATTTAGTTCCTTCTAAATAATTGCCTGTATGGCAAAAGGGTGGAGTGAAACTTAGATACATTTTTTTTAAATACATTCAACATGTCCTACTACACTTTCTATACAGTTAATTACCGTAATAAATTCAACTTTTATTATGACAGTCTTCAAAGGATAATCATAAAAATGAAAATCTGTGGTCTGCCTTTAAGTAGGTTTCAAAACTCTCACTTCCTGCCAGTGTTCTGCAATCTCATTTGCATTTCTTCAAGTGAGTCACCGAGTAATCTGTAAAGCCAACAGTGACTAATAAAAGCCCTAATGACTGAAATATCAAACTATCAATGAGTCAGAATTCATACTTTAGTGATGAAAGTTGGTAAAAATCCTTTAAATACATGCGCTTAAGTATTATTTGTGCACAGACGTAGACAGTACGGACAACTTGCGGTTTTCACTCGCTCCATAGACTGCATCCAAAGAAAGTGAACACCCTACCAAATGTAATTCTTTAACCGCTTGTGTCAAAAAGAAACCAGCTTTTGAATAAAATCGGATGTTATTTCAAGAAAGAAGAAAAAGCTGATAACACTATTCATGACAGTACGAAACCGAAAAACAATAGAACGCCATCGTAATTTGTGTTCAGTTGACTTAGAAGACTTGCAGACGCAAAGTTAATGTGTAAGTTATGTTTGAAGCTGTTAAGGTATATTAACTATCCTCGTATAAAAACGCAATCATATTAACAGGGCAGAGGTCCTTCAAGCTCCCTTATTAGTCTCGCAGAGGGAGTCAAGAGTGGTGGACCTCTCTCTATGAAGTCCATAAGCCTATGAAAGGGAGTTCAGGTCATGAGAGAACATTTTACCTAATAAATACCAAGTTGGAGAATGAGGGCTAAAATCAGTAAAATACGATAAAAAGTTATTTTCATCAACACAATGCAAAATGTTAAAAGCTAAAAGAAATACCTTTAAATGATGCCTCTCTCTATTAATATACATTTTCGAGAAATCACAGAAGAGTTATTCATGTGACACTCTGTCTTCATGCTGATCAACACGTCGGAAGGTCATTGTGAGAACATGGAAGACTTGGTTTTTAAGTCCAGATGTGACTCTCCTTCAGCCTCTAAAGAAAAAGAAAAAAGGTTTGTGCCATGTTGGAAAATCAACACACGTGAAATGAACATCAATTGTTTGTGGTGCTCTTCAGATACTGAATTAGACATGTTAGCTCATATATTCTGCTCTTTTTGAAGCCCAATTACCCAACAAAACATCCCTTTATAAGTCAAATATAGCCCCATAGGTTTATGGAACGTATCAGCTTTTCTTCTAGTTATCTGCATTCCATCCCCTAGCTCAAGCACAAAACCCCCAAATAGCCATCTTCCAGACTTGCTTCTGTAGTCATTACTACATCTCATACACATAAAGGCGGTTTAGTTTTTGACTTTAGGTTTTAATTAAGAACAGGAAAAAGCTGTCAATCGGTGGCTTATGGGGTAGGAGGATGCTCCCAGCTACTAAATGTAAAGCTAATTCCCCCCCCCCCCCCATATTCCAACACAGAGGACCTTTATCTATAACATGTTACACTTTTATAGGCAACATCATCAGGCTGGCAGAACAGAAAATTTGTACACAGACTAATTGTTACTCAGTGTGGCTATTAGCAAAATCCCCTCCCTGATGAAACAAGTTTGAGCAGTTGGAAACAAGGTAATCGGCTCACCATGTAAGGCACTGTCCTCAGTAGACAACCCTGCCAAATACTAAAATAATGGCTCAATGTGCTTAGAGGTTTGCTATATCACTAATGGCTATTAGCATATTGTTTGCTGGAAAATCACTGAGTGAAAATAGCAGGTGCTAGTCACAATAAACAGCTAAAGAAACTAAAGAACTTTAGTTTCAAGTCAACAGCACATGATTATATCACTGACTTCCCTCATGGAAACTCAACATAATTTACATGAATCTATTTTGGACCCTCTTTTATATATTTATACTTAAATTATTTCCATTTATTGTACTTCCTTTTATGATTCAGCTGACTAAATCATAATGGCAAAAACTACTGAAAATGTGTTCATGCAGAACAAAAGAGAAGAGACACAAACTATTTATTACTGAACACAAGTGGCTGAGGGTGGGGGAAATACGGACACCTAAAGTGCTTTTCTCTGATGCACTCAGTTGTGTACACGAAAATATCACAAGAAAAATTGTTCAGGTTATGCATCAACAGACACGTGAGGGGAATTTGGTTGTGGAACATAACACACATCTGGAACAAAGAACTAACTCTAGAAAAAAAGAATCTTAAGAATATTGTTTACATAACAGTTACTACCTTTAGAGAAACACAGTGCAAATTCAATATTTCAATCATTCAACATCAGTTTCACATCCCAACATGAATCACAATAATTTCTCATATGCTAAAGCTAGTTTCATGAGAAGCCAATGAACCCATCAGTATGTTTTTGAAGCGTGGTGGGTTAGGACACGGGAGTACTCAGAGAAGACCCAGATGAGTAGGAGAGTATACTGATCTGTATGAATAAGAAAAAAAATTCACAATAATTCCTTAGCCCTTTAGGAACGCAGCCTAGTTTGGTACTTAAAGGGGTTTTCTCATGTGAGACAATGGAGGCATATTGCTATGGAGTCCCAGCAGTGCGCCCTCCACCACTTTCAGTGCTCCATTTAGGAGATAGGTGTAGGTCCCAGCGGTGGGACCTGAACCTATCAGACAATGGGTGCATATCGTAGCAATATGCCCCCAATGTCTCAGATAGGAGAAACCCTTTAAGCCCCCAGCAATTTCTTTATCTCTGCATTTGAAAAGGCACAACTTTATTTTTCCTTCAACACAGCTGCAGGAAGGCTTATTTTTTGAAGGACGAGTTACATGTTTTAATGCACCATTTGGGAATATATCTAATGTATAATTTGCAAACTTTTTGGGGGGTGACTGAAAGACAAAAAGGTGCTATTCTGCCACTGTTTTATGGTTTCATTTTTAAGGTTCACTGTGTAGTAAAATGACATGTTAAACGTTATTATTCCTCAGGTATGTATAATTAAGCAGATACAAAGTTTATACAGTTTTTGTTCTGGTGCACTACTTTTAAAAATGTAAAAAATTAAATGTTTTTGTCACTCTATTTTGACACCCATAACCTTTTTATTGTGATGTGATTGATACAATTTTTTTCACAAATGCAACCTTTTGATCTTTTTTTTAGGTACAGTGGACAAAATTTGTCATTGGGGATTAAAAAAAAAAATAAATGTAAAATGTTACACAAGTTTATTTAATGACATTCTATTACATCTTGTCAGAGGGAGGGTATAATAGATGTCATAACATGGCAGGCCTGGGGCATACAGAAGGGTCCCTCCAACTGTCTACTGAAATACTGCAGTTTTTTAAATCTGACATTTAACTTTAGAACGCTTTTACACAGCCAAATGTTTTTCTGTGGCTCAATGGACTTTATTTTCGTAGTAAACTGAGGTTAATGTTTTATGTTTAAAATTTGTAAAAAAATTTGCAGTTTTCATCATTTAAATACCTCTTGCTTTTAAGATAGTCATATTACATAAAATGGTTAATAATTATGATTTATCATATGCCTACTTGGCAACTTTTTTTAAAAAAAATAGTTTTTTTCTCTTTTGTTTTATGTTAGATGGCTTATAAGTTTAGCTGCAATTTTTTCACATTTTAAAGAAAATTTTCAAGCCTTATTTTTTGCGGACTAATTTAATTTTAAAAGGCGAGAGCCTTAAAGGGAACCTGTCATCTCCGAAACACCCCCTGAACTAGAGTAAGCGGTGTATAGTGTAAGTGATGCTGAATCCGAATATGTAAGTTTTATCTTCACACTCACTTCCATTCTGACGCTGTGCTCCCACAAACCAGCAGTAAAATGCATTGAGAGGACTCTTCTTTGAGTCCTCTCCATTATGTGAGTGAGCACTGGAGTCCAGTGAGTGCATTTTACTGCTGGTTTGTGGGAGCACAACATCAGAATGGAAGTGAGTATGAAGATAAAACTTACCGTATTTTGCGCCCTATAAGACGCACCGGCCCATAAGACGCACCTAGGTTTTAGAGTAGGAAAATAAGAAAAAAATATTTTTCAGCAGATCCTCTTATCCGACTGCCCATAAATTTCAGGACATCACATCAAACCCCATTATTAGCCCTCCATGTCAGAACTCCATCAGCCCTCCATGTCAGACCCCCAACAGACCTCAGATCAGCCCACTATGGCCCCATATCAGCCCCCTGTACCCCCATACCATCTCACTGTGTGCCCACCAGACCTCAGATCAGCCCACTGTGCCCCCATCAGACCTCAGATCAGCAGAATGTGCCCCCATCAGACCTCAGATCAGCATATTGTGCCCCCATCAGACCTCAGATCAGCAGAATGTGCCCCCATCAGACCTCAGATCAGCAGAATGTGCCCCCATCAGACCTCAGATCAGCAGAATGTGCCCCCATCAGACCTCAGAGCAGCATCTTGTGCCCCCATCAGACCTGAGAGCAGCGTCTTGTGCCCCCATCAGACCTGAGAGCAGCGTCTTGTGCCCCCATCAGACCTGAGAGCAGCGTCTTGTGCCACCATCAGACCTCAGAGCAGCGTCTTGTGCCCCATCAGACCTCAGATCAGCCCACCCAGCCACTTATAATAATCTTACTTACCTGTCCTGCCGCTGCCGCTGCCCTCCGATCCGCGCTCCGCTCTGTTCCCTGCCGGCGCGCACTATGACCTGACGCTGACGCTGCAGCGTCAGGTCATAGTGCGCGCCGGGAGGGAAGAGAGCGGAGCGCGGACCAGAGGGCAGCAGCAGGACAGGTAAGTAAGATTATTATAAGTGGCTGGGTGGGCTGATCTGAGGTCTGATGGGGGTCCCTATGTACAAGTGAGCGCTTCCTTATGGAAGCGCTCACTTGTATTCGCCCTATAAGACGCACCGCATTTCCCCCCCTTCTTTTGGGGGAAAAAAAGTGCGTCTTATAGGGCGAAAAATACGGTACATATTGGGATTCAGCATCACTTACACTATACACCACTTACTCTAGTTCAGGGGGTGTTTCGGAGATGACAGGTTTCCTTTAAATATTAGAACCCCCAATAAATAATCTAATTTTAAAAACTTCACCCATCAAAATATTCCCCCCCAAAAAAACATTTAGGAAGCTTATTAACCCTTTAGGTCCTTCAGAGGAATTAAAGCAAAATGGAGGTGATATTTTAAAATTTGATTAATTTTTAAAGATTTTCAATTTTAATCCATGCATTTCTATAACATAGTCTGTGTTAACAAATAAATAAAACTCATTATCCCGATTCTGTAGATTTTTATAAATATCCAATATGTGTCCCCAGTCTTCTACTCATGTCAACACAGCCCACAGAAAAGAAAAGGCACTCTATCGATTTTTGTGTTTTCTTTGTAATATGTTGTTTTACAGGTACCAGTATACGTTTGTAGAGGTCCTGAGGTGCCAAAACATAAGAGTTTTCCCATATAAACCCAGTTTAGAAACTACACAGTTCAAGGAATTCAACCAGGGGTTACAATGAGCAATTTGACCCCATACAGCTTTTTACATTGGACCATGAAATTTTTTTTTTCCAATAACATGTTTTAGTCTCAAATTTTTAGTGGTAATTAAAAAGTATAAAGTAACAATCATTGTAAAATTTGTTACACCATTCTCCTGAGTACAGCAATATCCTGTATGTGGACATAAACTGTTGTTTGGGCACACAACACAGCTCAGAAATGAAGCAGAGCTTTTGGAGGGCAGATTTTGCTGAAAAGCTTTTCAGACACCATGTTGCATTTGCAGAGACTATGAGGTACCAGTACAGCGGAAACCCCTCAAAAATGCCGCATTTTGTAAACTACACCTCTCAAGGAATTTATCTAGGGGTGTAGTGATCATTTTGACTCCCACTGTTTCATAGAATGTATCAGCACTGGGCTGTGAAAATGAAAAATTTATTTTTCTCTAATAAAATGTTATTTTACCCCCACACTTGAATAAAGCAATATCCCATATGTGGTCACAAACTACTGTACGGGCACACTGCAGGGCTCAGAAGGAAGGGAGAGCTATTAGACTTTTGAAGAGCAGATTTTGCTGGAATGCTTTTTGGACACTATGTCACATTTGCAGAGACCCTGAGGTACCAGTACAGTAGAACACCCCCAAAACTACAGTCTCCAAGGAATTTTTCTGGGGGTGTGGTGCACATTTTGACCCCACAGGTGTGTTCCAGAAATTAATATGCAGCTACGACCACCCAACAATCCAGCAGTGATGGTCCTGCTTCCACACTGTAGGAAAAAGTGCCAGTCTATGCACGCTGCCATGGTCCCGGCTATAGTGTAACCATGGAAAACAAGAAGTGTATAATGTGATGAAAAAAATGAATAAAGCCAGCAAAAAAAACAAAATGGACAATAACAATTTTATAGAGTTTAATACCATATTGGGCCCTTTCATTCTGGAGATATTGCCTAAATTTGAGCCTCCATTTAAAGGGGTTGTCCCCGTTCAGAGCTGAACACGGACATACCCACATTTTCACCCAGGCAGCCCGCCTGACAAGAGCGTCGGAGCATTTGATGCTCCGATGCTCTCCTTTACCCTTCACTAATTTACCCTTCACTAAATTGCCTGGCAGTGTGTGTGTTAACAAAAGAGCCCTTGCTCTGTGTGACCCAGCGCAGGGCAAGGGAGCGCATCGGACCATGAAATGCTGTTGTCGGTCAGGCTGCCTGGGTGAAATCCTGGGTATGTCCGGGTTCAGCTCTGAACCCGGACAACCCCTTTAACTACGTAGGGATTTATGTACTGCAAATTTTTTATCTGGCATATAAAATAGGGAAAAGGTACTAAAATAATGATCAATTAATGGCCTAAGTTTATAGAGTCGAAATTTGGGTCTTCTGGGGATCAGAGAAGTGGAGGAATTTGAGGATAGCGTCAAAACATGTTTGAAGTGTGTTGTAGAGGGGGTGCTATATAATATATACAGTGACATAAAATATTACCTTGAATACTTGGCTTTTATATAATGCCAAAACTTATAAATATACTCCAAAATTTGTACAGTTCTGCTGAATTTGTAGTCCAATTTTGGTCCTTGGCCTAGAAAGAGCTGATATTCTGGGTGATGAACTGGGCAGCACAAATGGTGGTCTGCTCCACCATTAAAGCGGTTGTCCGAGTTATGAAAAAAAAAATATAGTACTTAAAATCTGATGGGCAGCAATATATAACTAAGTTAAGCAAGTTTTAGGCAAAAAAATCTCTATTTCCTCATTTCCCTGGTTCTCTTCTGGCCTTCGTTTACATGCAGTAATAACAATTTCTGCCCCTCCCCCCTCTCTGTAAAGGGAGTGAATACAAGTGCTGAGTGACATGTCTGCCTGCTGGGATACTCAGCAGCATGTTGTATGTGTAGGACTTCAAGTCCCAGCTGTACAATGACACTGCTGATACATACAGGATCTCCCCCCTACCTGTACTTGTACTTCGCATCTCCTCCAGATCAGCTCCAGTATCAGCTTTGTGTCTGTAGGGTGAGGAGAGCAGATTCTGTGTCTCTTTACATCTGCAGCTGCTGTTGTAAAGCCTTCAGTGTGTTCTGGCTGAAGGGGTTAATGTTTTATCTGAAGGAATCCAGGGAGAGAGCAGATAGCAGGAGCCCCGCAAAGCAGGGGGGCGTGGGCAGTGACGTCTCGTGTACAGACTGTTATCTGATCTCTGAGGCTTGTGCACGAAACATCACACAACAGGGAGATAAGCTGACATCACAGGTCATGTGACCCTGAGTTAAATCTAAGAAACCAGCAGCTTTAGAAGCAGAAAGTGTATGGAAAAGCTGTTGTATTTGACTAGTTAGAAACATACAAAGGACAAAAATAACTCGGACAACCGCTTTAAATTTATAAGGGGGATCAGAAAAAAAGGCAGAAAAAATTGGCGGCCTCGAACCCTAATACAGGGCACTTACTAATGTATTGTGATTGTCAATATTGCCTCCTTTGCTGGCTTGATTCATTTTTACATCACATTATGCACTGCTTGTTTCCCTGCAATCCAGCAGCGGTGGCCTTGCTTGAACACTATAGGAAAAGATACCACTGTTCCCCAAAATTGAGCATGGTGTTTTCATGAGCAGAGCACTCCCCTTGCCTCACTCATTACAGACTGGGCCTCATTCCCTGCCTGTGCTCTTCCCAACAGTAACTCTGCAGTGACACCATCACGCCTGATGGGTTGAGTAGCAGAGCATACAGGCTAAGAATCATTCCCCCGGCCTATCTTCAGTCTGTGTGCTCTCCTATTCAGCCCAGCAGGTGCGATGATGTCACCACATCTCGTCTCCTGCTGGGGAGAAGAGGATGTGCTCCGTTCAGTGGAGGAATAGGGCTAGGTGAGTATTACTTTTTTTTTTATAAACATCACAGGGGTTTCATTAATGTAAGGGGGGGCACTAAGGGGGCATAGATACTGTGTGGGAGCACTAAGGGAGTATATCTAATATGTGAGGACACTAATGGGACATAACTACTGTGTGAGAGCACTAAGGATGCCTAAATAATGTGCGAGGACACTAAGGGAACATTCTACTGAGTTTGTGCACAATGGGAGAATACCTACTGTATTTGGACACTAAGGGGTCATAACTATTGTATGAGGACACTAATGGGGCATAACAACTGTGTGAGGGCAGTAAGCAGGGATAGCTACTGTGTGAAGGCACTAAGGGAGGCATAACTACTATGCGAGGGCACTAATGGGGCATAACTTCTGTGTGGGGGCACTAAGCAGGGATAACTATTGTGTGAGGATACCAAGGAAGGGACCATTCTACTGAGTTTGGGCACAATGGGGGAATAACTACTGTGCGAGGACACTAATGGGGCTTAACTACTGTATGGGGGCACTAATCAGGGATAACTACTGTGTGAGTGCACTAAGGGGGGCATACCTACTGTGTGAGGGCACTAATGAGGCATAACTTCTGTGTGGGGGGCACTAAGCAGGGATAACTACTGTGTGATGACACCAAGGAACGGAGCAATCTACTGAGTTTGGGCACAATGGGGGAATAACTACTGTGTTTGGGTACTATGGGGGCATAACTACTGTGTCAGGACAGTGAGTTGCTTGAAGGGGGGCAATGTTCAAATATTTTCTATGGAGCCCAGTCTTTTCTAGTTAGACCTCTGACACTTTTGCACTGAAGGTCACTAAACACAGATTGGATCAAGGACATTTCATTCATCACCTCTCAGATATTTTACATTTATAAAGTCGTTCATTTCATGGAGTAGAAAAAGTCAACACGGTAATCCAAAAAGCAAACAAGCCACATCCTTATGAAATCTGAGCACACTACTTCCAAACAAAGGAGCCCTTTTCCTTTAACATTTACACTTAGAAATGTGTAACAAAATATCAACACCATCACATGTTCTGATCCCTCAATAATGGCTGTCACGTTACTTCAAAGAATAACAAGGCTACTTGAAAGTTAGTAATAATCAAAACAAACAAAATAAAATTGAGGGATTTTTAAATTGGATGGACTATCCTTAGGATAGATCATCAATATCAAAACGGGATATTCCCTTGAATGGGAGCAGTTTTGCAGAAGCTGGCTCTGTCCATTACACAGTAGATCAGTTCTGGCACCCGATCAATCAGATATTGATGACTAGAGTTGAGCGAACATGCTTGTCACGAGCACCGTACTGCTTGGATCCCCTGCGCTTGAATGGCCGCAGCCATCCGGATCCGTCCTCCTCACCCCACTGCTGCGGCCATTCAAGTGCAGGGGATCCGAGCAGTACAGTGCTCGTTACGAGCACGTTCGCTCAACTCTATTGATGACCTATCGTAACAATGGGCCATTGATATAAAAATCCCAGGAAACCCAATTAAGGGGTTGGCCATGTGTAGTGAAATTTCTTAATATGTCATGAGCTGTTATGTTGAGTCACATAAAAGTGTACATTCATTTAGCTTTCACCCAAGGTGTTCACATGGATGCAACCGGCCGCCCAGTGATGTGATATAAACAATGAATAATGGGATCTCTACCTCCTTAGGATGAAAGATGAGGACTGTCATGTGATTTACCTATGTGACTGATCCCCCTGCTTTCCCTTGCTGTGTCGTTGGCTGCATAGACCCTGAACAGTAGCTCAATACATGCAGGGCACATGTAGATATAAGCAGGAGAATCTCCTCCATCTGCGCATGTGCTAGACGTGTTGAGCTGCTGTTCAGCGTCTGTACAGCAAGGGAAACCTAGGGAAGAGGTCATGAAAGGTGATTATTCTTATGTTTCATCCTATAGATGTGGAGACCGCTGCCTTCCACCGTTTACATATCCCATCCATAAACTGCTCTTTACCTATACAGTTTGTGGGGATTTTTTAAAATAATTATTGTCCTGATGCTAGCCTGTTCATACTACATTTTGGTTGACTATATAATAAAACGGCATTGGTTCCATATATTTCTATTCAGCACAACAAGTACCCATTTTTTATTTGATTTAATTTTTTTTTTTTTTACAATAAAAGGCAATGGATAGTTTGAAAGGCATAATTTTGGATCTGGACATATAGAGGGACATTTATCAGTCTGGTGTTTTCTAACAATATCCGGATATCCCCCAGCAACACCAGAGGATGAGCTTAATTTATGACAAGACGCATGTCTCCTCATAAATTAAGTGCATTCTCCAGAAGTTTGTGCACCTAAAATGAAATCTACACCAGCGCATAGCTAGTCAACATTTACGCCAGAAGGCTGGCATGATAGATTATACATCTGCCAAGGCCAATAGCATGCCCAATCCACTCCTTCCTTTTCTGAAAGTGGCAAGGGTGGTGCAGAAATGGCACATTTGTTGTTTAAAAAGTCACAAACCAGGGGTTTGTGACTTTGTGTGGCAGATAACTCACCCTTATAATGTATACTGTAACATGTAACAAATATAAGCAACATGCTTCCGGAATTACACTACCCATTTAAAAAGATGAATTTGGCAAGCTGTGCTATATTTATAAGCAATCATTCATAAAAACGGACTGTGACCTTACATAGCTACAGAAAAAAATCTAATTCCGTTGGATAATGTTCTGATAAGAAGTGTAGCAGCTTCAAAGCACCAGTGTTATCACACTAGTTGTACCTGCCACAATAAAGATCAACTCTGCAGTCAATTATCTTCCAGTCACTAAGAGTACACAGTGCTAACCCTAGTTAATAAAAGAAGCAATGTGCCTCATAATAACCTCTACTGGAAAGCGCTCCATGAGGCTGCGTCGTCAGTTCCTAGGAACATGACAAAGAAAGAGAGCAAGGGGAGTGCATGACTCAGAGACTGACTGACAGCAAAATTCCTCTAGTCCAAAAGTATTCTTACAAGTCAATGTATACGAATACCAGGGCACTCAGAAACTACACTTAAATAAGTCAGTTTTATAAAGGCACGCAAAACGGATAAAATGATAGGCTGACACTAGCGTTTCGGTCTAACCACAGACCTTATCACGGCCATGTTGTATATAGAGATGTAAACCTGGTGTCAGAACTGACGAGAATGAAGTCCTGTGTGATACATAAGGATTCTTAGTCCACTTCATCCATGCTAAGAATGGGGCAGATAGTATTTTATATCAATATACAAACTTATCACTCTCCTTCTTTTACATATGTGATGTTACATGCTTTTGTGCTAAAAAGGGCAAAAGTGGATATCGTCATTAGCTAACCAGAAATATTATATCTGCGTGCTTTTCTGCTAAACCAATAAAGGTATCACTGCTAAAATACTTTACTCCTTTTTTTTACCACAAAAGTACCGTATTTTCGCTTTATAAGACGCACCTGATGATAAGACGCACCTAGGTTTTTGAGGTGGAAAATAAGAAAAAAATATTTTGAACCAAAAGGTGGGCTTTTGGACTAATGGTGGCCTGTGGATGACACTGTTATGGGGGGGATCTGTGGCTGATGCATTGTTGTGGGGGATCTGTGGATGTCACTGTTATGGGGAAATCTGTGGATCACATACTGATATGGGGAGATCTGTGGATGGCGCATTGTTATGGGGGATCTGTGGATGATACACTGCTATGGGGGGGATCTGTGGATGATACACTGCTATGGGGGGGATCTGTGGATGATACACTGCTATGGGGGGGATCTGTGGATGATACACTGCAATGGGGGGGATCTGTGGATGATACACTGCAATGGGGGATTTGTGGATGACACTTTTAATGGGGGATCTGTTGATTATACACACACAGCATGTTGTGCTGATCCCCTCATGGCCCTATGTGTGTCCCCTCATGGCCCTGTGTAAATAGTGACCCCATTATACCGGGCCCTGCTCACAGCATTCTTTATATGTAAAGTGTAGTTATTTAATCCTCAAGCAGTGGCTCTGCTGTGTTAAACTACGGTAATCGTCTGTAGTAGTACTCACAAAGCAGCAGGGAGGCCGGCAGCGTAACGTCATTTACTTAGTTACGCTCCTCCCACTTCATTATGAAGTGGGAGGAGCATGACCGAGGAGTGACGTTACGCTGCCGGCCGGCCTCCCCGCTGCTTTGTGAGTACTACTACAGACGATTACCGTAGATTAACACAGCAGAGCCACTGCTTGAGGATTACGGTAAATAACTACACTTTACATGTAAAGAATGCTGTGAGCGGGGCCCGGTGTAATGAAGTACAGTGACTTGCACCGGGCCCCGCGGCGAGTACATCATCAGTTGCCGGCCTCCAGCCCCTCCTCCCGCGTGATAGTGCTGTAACTGATACATCGCAGGCCGCGCTGTGCAGCATAGCGGCCAGCGATGTGTCAGTTTCAGCCATGTAAAAATGGCACCATTCGCTTTATAAGACGCACTCCCATTTTCCCCCCACTTTTTGGGGAAAAAAAGTGCGTCTTATAAAGCGAAAAATACGGTATTTAAAAGCACATAGATTTTTCTGGCTCATGAGAAACTACACTAAATGTTGCTATACTGCCTACATAAGAATGCCAACCCACACTAAATCAACTGACACAGTACAACTGATATACGGACAAGGACTTTTTTCTTGCATTTTATTTAAAAGGCTCTATGACTAAACCATAGTATACCTATTTGATTGAAGATCATGGCTAGTCTTGGGGGTTTTATTTGTAGGAATAAAAAAACAACAACAATCTGAAGCATATATTTTATCACATGGCATGTAAAACTGATGTTTTCTTTATATGGTGTGACCTTGTGCAAAAAAAAAAAAAAAAAAAACATGCCTCATTCACATAGTCAGTGTTCGGTCAGTGATGATTTCCATCAGTGATTTTGAGCCAAAACTAGGTGCAGCCCTAAACACAGAACTGGTGCAGATCTTTCCCTTACACCTTATGTCTGTGGAGGCTCCACTCCTGGTTTTGGCTCACAATCACTGATGGAAATCACTGACATGTGAATGAGGATTTACTGAGAAAGTGAAATCATTATTGTAGACATTTTTTACAAAGAAAAAACTAAAATTTCGCATGGATGCAGATCCTTTGCTATGACACTTTAAAATTAGCTCTGGGGCCTCCAGTTTCTCTTGATTATCTTTGAGATGTATCTACACCTTGATTGGAGTTGATTCAGTTGATTGGACATGATTTGGAAAGATATAGCCCTGTCTACACCACTCAATGCATATCAGAGCAAAAACTATTTCATGAGGAGGAAAGAACCGTCTGAAGAGCCCAGAGACATGATTGTGTGGAGGCAGATATGGAGAAGGGTACAAAAACTCTGCTGCACTGTATGTTCTCAAGAGCACAGGGGCCTCCATTATTCTTATGGAGAAGGGCCTTGGTAAGAGAAGTGACCAGGAACTTAATTGACACTCTGGCTGACCTCCAAAGATCCTGTGTGCAGATGGGAGAATCTTTCAGAAGGTCAAGCATCACTGCAGCATTCCACCAACCTGGACCTCAACTGGGCCAAAGGTTTACCTTCCAACAACACAGGAGTTTCTTAGGGACTTGGAAATGGCTGTCCACAGACAGTCTCCATCCAACCTAACAGCTTCAGAAGATCTGCAGAAAAGAATGACAGAAAATCCACAAATCCAGGTGTGCAAACCTTATGGCATTATACTCAAGAAGACTGAAGGCTTAATTGCTGACAAAGGTGCTTAACTTTCCGAATGCACTGTATATCACTAGGATATGCGTTTATTTTATGATTACTGGGTGTCTGACCTCTGAGACCCATATAAAACATGAGGATTAAGGGTCGGGGCCAGCCCAGCAATAGGATTCTGGTGGCCGGTCCCGTTGCTGTGGGACAAGGTGGGATTGGGTGCCGCTGGAAGGGGAGCAGCAGCAGCAGTTGGGTGAGTAAAGCGGCACCTGAGTCTACCTGGAGGAGCGGGAAAGCAACAGGCACAGAATAGTATCCCCGCTTCTTCATGCCCACAATCTCTTTAAGCTCATACACACCCTCCATGCCGACAGGGGAGGAGTCAGGAACGGACCATCTTGAATACTGATTGAGCACAACTGGCTTGCGGAGCGACACATGAAAGGAATTAGGAATACTTAAGTAGGCAGGAAGTTGTGGTTTGTACCAAACCGGGTTCATTTGCTTCAGCACGTTAAAAAGACCAATGAAGCAAGATGCCAACTTGTACGAAGGAACCTTCAAACTGATGCTTCTTGAGGAGAACCAGAACCTTTTCTTAGGAGAGAACTGAGGTGGAACTCTGTGCCTACCTGTAGGAAAACTCACTGGCACCATTATTGTATGAGACTTTTGTCCAGGGAGTAAGGTGGACTAATCGTCATGATGTGCTGACATGAAGTGTCGAATTTAGTTGGCCAAGACCTGGTTGATACCGTGGAACCTGCCCATCGGTTTACGGGTGAGAGGCAGAGGAAAAATCCAGTTCCCCATCCACAAGCTTGCAGATAACAATACAAAATTTTGAGTTGAACTGTATTCCTCAATCAGACACCATGAGAACAGATAATCCATGCAGATGAAAGATATGCTCTACAAACAATTTAGCTCATTGACTAAAGGGAGTCCAGGCAGGGGCAGGGAGTGAGCAACCTTTAAAAATCTGTCAACCATCACCAAGATTACTGTGAATCCAGAAGAAAGAGGTAAGCGATATGCTGCCATGGAACTTCAGATACTGGCAACAGGAGAAAAAGTCCTACAAGTCTTTGACCAGGGGACTTATTCTGGGCACAGGAAGAGGAGGCTGAGACAAAGTCTCGAACATCTTTAGATAATGTAGGCCAACAATATTGAGAAATTAGATTAGCTGCCTTATGCAGACTGGGATGACCAGTGACAGGGGCAATATCCTCAAGACCACAAATAATTCCTCTCTGCCACAGGAACAATCTTTTTTCCAGGGGGGATATCATTCAATTGGACAAGAGTAACAGGAATGAGGCAGACAGGGTCTATGATATGCTGGGGCATTGAAGGGCTGGGACAAAGCATCCGCCTTAGTATCTTTATCTGCAGAATGGAAATGCAAAGCAAAGTTGAAATGGGCAAAGGATAAGAACCAGCAAGCCAGTCAGGGGTTGAGCTGTTGAGCAGACTGGAGGTAAGTAAGATTCTTAGGGTCTACATAAATGATGACCGAATGACAAACTCCTTAAAAAAAGTGACACCACTCTTCAAGAGCCATCTTAATGGCAAGCAATGATCTGTTCCCGACTGAGTAATTTTAATCTACTTAAGAGAAGGCCTTTGAGAAGAAACCCCAGATGACTATTTTGCCCGAAGTACCCTTCTAAAATAGAACTCTTGGATGTACTCTGAAATGGCTTGAGTCTTAAGCAAGGATATTGAGCAGACACATGTCACGTGAAGGAGTAGTTCCAGGAATCAGGTTAATAGGGCAATCATAAGCAGGGCTGTGGAGTCGGTAAGCCAAAGCCCTGACTCCGACTCCTCAATTTCCCCTGACTCCGACTCCCTCATACATGGAGCATGTTTAAGTGATAACTTTAAACAAATTTGCATAAAATCATTAGTACAGATAAGTCATGACAAAAACAGTTTGTAATCTATCAGGCTTCTCTGGGTACAGCTCACTAAGGGCCTGATCAGAGGCGTAGCTAGAGGTTCAGCACATGGGGGGGGTGAAACATACTTGAGTGGGCTCTCCACTTATTGGCTTCCCAAACGCACGTTTCCAACTTCACAGGCACATACTACTAGTTGTGGTTATAATACTGTATTAGCAAGATGGCTGTATAAACTGCTAGATCTATGCTGTTAAGTACAGTACAATAGACTTTTTACATACCCTACTCTAAATACTCTACCACATAATGCAGTAAAATATAGGATTAATAGGAGTAAAAAAGGGGACTCCTATGTTAAAGGAAATCTGTCCCCAGCTTTTACATCACTAAACTTCCCTTGCCCCCATCAGACCTCAGATCGGCTTAATGTGCCCCCATCAGACCTCAGATCAGCGTATTGTGCCCCCATCAGACCTCAGATCAGCAGAATGTGCCCCCATCAGACCTCAGATCAGCAGAATGTTCCCCCATCAGACCTCAGATCGGCTTAATCTGCCCCCATCAGACCTCAGATAGGCTTAATGTGCCCCCATCAGACCTCGGATCAGCGTATTGTGCCCCCATCAGACCTCAGACCGGCTTAATGTGCCCCCATCAGACCTCAGATCGCCTTAATGTGCCCCCATCAGACCTCAGATCAGCAGAATGTGCCCCCATCAGACCTCAGATCAGCAGAATGTACCCCCATCAGACCTCAGATCAGCAGAATGTACCCCCATCAGACCTCAGATCATCAGAATGTGCCCCCATCAGACCTCAGATCATCAGAATGTGCCCCCATCAGACCTCAGATCGGCATAATGTGCCCCCATCAGACTCCATAATGGAAGCGCTCTGGGCCTGATGTATGAAAACTGTCTAGGTCTAAGACTTTTTTTGTTGCCCATAGCAACCAATCAGAGCTCCCCTTTCATTTCTCCAGAGCACTATATGAAATGAGGTGTTTTACATCAGCAGCAGATAGAAGCCATGAGAGCAGCTAACCTCTCCAAACATGAGCTCAGAGGAAACATAAAGCATACAGAGAGAACATGCACTGGACATAAAGGGCAGTACACAGTCATCTCAACTAAAAGCCTAAATCCTTAGATCAGGAATAGAACAGACATTTATAGGACATTTCATCATTTTCACAAATTCTTATAAAAATATATTCAGCACTTATTGCACTGAACTAAATGTACTAATTCATTATATATTTTAGGAGTCGGAGTCGGTCCATTTTATACATACTCCGACTCCACCAAAATGGTGACCGACTCCGACTCCACAGCCCTGATCATAAGGACAATGAGGAAGCAGGGTTTCAGCCCCTTCTTGTCAAAGATATAAGAGTAACTGGCATAGGCAGAAGGCGACTATGGGGAACAGTTGGAGCTCGGACAGGCTGTACAGATGCCAAGCAACGGTAGTGGCAGACAGATCCCCAAAGCAGAATCTGCCCCGACTTCCAGTCCAGGACAGGACAGTGCAAACAAAGCCCGGGCAGTCCAAGGAGAAGGGAACTGGTAGTCAGGCAGAACATAAAATCTTCTCTGTGTGGAGTGTCCAATACAGTCGACTGCCCCATTCCATTCTCATCTACTGCAAGTCTGCCATAAATCTGTTTTTCCCAGAATTGCGTATGAATATCCTGATGCTCATGATCTTGCATGGGTTTACCCATGATTGTGGTAACTGACACATATTCATATGTTAATCAGACTACTTGTGTGCTTATGTGTTAATAGGCAGAGCTGCTAAGTACGGTACATGAAGATACAAGGCCAAAATTAGAATATAAATCCATAACGCGGTCCGTCGGCAGCATACAGGTAATAACAGATGAAAACAACAAAATAGGCAATGGAGATGTGCTACAAAGATACCAGAGCTAGCACGGACTGACTATACAGCCAATGCTAATCCTAAATGACGCTTTGTATCATCATATATTACAATTAACATCTTCACTATTCCTCTCTATTCTCAGTGAACCTGTCGTCACGAAACCTGTTTGACTAAGAAGCTGCTTCTCATCACAGTGTCCCTCCTCTTGACCATTTCCCTGACTAATGGGATACAATATTGACTTCAATGATAAACCTGAATATCTCCACCATATCCATCTACTGCATCAGCAAAACTGTAAAGTGTCTCAGCAGACAACAGTAAATGACATCAATATTTAACTGCATAGCAGGTGAAAGCAAAGCTGTGGGGGCGAAAAATGCAAGTGCTCACTGGAAAGAATGACTTCACACAAACACATCTCACTATCAGATTAGAAGCTGGAGTGACTCACTCTTTGTTATGAGAGACAGCAGTTAACACCCACAGCACAAAGACTAGCTTCCCCTGCTGACAGCGATTACACTCACACACGGCAGGCAAGGCTTGAGATGGAATTCACAGCACTAATTCCAGCCCTTAGTGCTGGCTCGCCGCTTCACCTTCTGACACAGCAATACTGTTGTGTACAGAGGCAACCTTTTCTCACCAGTCTGGAGAAGACTACGTTGCATAGTAGAAGGAATTTAAAGGGAATCTGTCACGTGTAACTTGATGTATATCCTTTATACATGTAGCAGAGTTAAAGAGGCTCTGTCACCAGGATCAACCCTATTAAACCACAAGAAAAACTGGGGGTCAGTCAGCACATCCAAATGTGCAGGTGCACGTCACATAGGTGTGGCTGCAAAATAGAATAGTAAAACATAAAGATGCAACAGCACTCTGCGAACACAGACAATAAATTGAGTACATATAATATTGCCATACTCACCATCTACACGATGCTAGCGCTACATTGTAAATGTGAGATTCTTGGCAGATAATTTTGTACAGAAAATTATCTGTGCCCGTCTGCCATACATCAAGGCGATCTCTTTAAGACGGGAACCTAAAAACTCCAAATGCTCAAGGAATGCAGGTTCCATATAATGCTGAGTCCACTCTGTTCCACCTCTCCTGGTACCAGTTAGGTCTCCAATGCATGTGGGGAGAGCAGGACAAAGCTATATACTAGCACTAATTAGCCAGCTTAGATATAGCTTTGTCCTGCTCTCCCCACATGCATTGGAGACCTAACTGGTACCAGGAGAGGTGGAACAGAGTGGACTCAGCATTATATGGAACCTGCATTCCTTGAGCATTTGGAGTTTTTAGGTTCCCGTCTTAAAGAGATCGCCTTGATGTATGGCAGACGGGCACAGATAATTTTCTGTACAAAATTATCTGCCAAGAATCTCACATTTACAATGTAGCGCTAGCATCGTGTAGATGGTGAGTATGGCAATATTATATGTACTCAATTTATTGTCTGTGTTCGCAGAGTGCTGTTGCATCTTTATGTTTTACAACCCTATTAAACCAGACATACTGGCTGGTAGAGCTCCTCATGCTGATTAAAACTGCACCTTTCATTTGTCTGTATGATAAATAGCTGCAGAGAAATCTGCATTTTTATTTATATGCAAATGAGCAATTGGAGCACTGAGAGGCGGGGCTGAATATTCTGAGCACTGCTCTGTAACACCCCCCCCCCACCCCCCCAAAAGGGGAAGACAGCAGGCTGAGGGAAGTGCTGTGTGCTAGCATGTAAATATCACAGACACCAGTACTGTGTGTTGCCTTATAAGCATAAAAACACAATGAACCATCATGAGGTGATGCTATAGCGTAGTGGTATAGTGATCTGCTCTACATCTAAAAGTTGCAGGTTCAAATCCCAAAAGAGGTATATGTTTTCTTTGGGTTTTTTTTTTAATTCAAAACCATATTATTTATATAATATACAATAATAAGGCCTTACTATATAGAGAAAAGTATTTTTTTGTTTTTCCATCACAGATGGAATATATGACTATAAAGAAACCAGTAATTTAAATTTGCTTTCTATAGTAAAGACATTTCTTATGGGATACATGTGGAAGAAAAAAAAAATG
This sequence comes from Rhinella marina, assembly GCA_900303285.1. Taxonomy (NCBI): domain Eukaryota; kingdom Metazoa; phylum Chordata; class Amphibia; order Anura; family Bufonidae; genus Rhinella; species Rhinella marina. The sequence goes on along the minus strand of ONZH01024480.1, from coordinate 186,618 downwards.
CATGGTCTTAGCTAAGATTCAATCCTGGGATCTCTGCATACAAAACAACTTAACCACCAAGCTATAGCATCATCTCATAATAGTTCAGGTTGTTTGTATGCTTATCAGCTAAGGCTACTTTCACACTTGCGTTTGCAGGATTCGTTTGCGAGATCCGTCCAGGCTCTCACAAACGGATCCGTCATGATAATACAAACATCTGCATCCGTTCTGAACGGATCCGTTTGTATTATCTTTTACATAGCAAAGATGGATCCGTCTTGAACTCCATTGAATGTCAATGGAGGACGGATCCATTTTCTATTGTGTCAGACAAAACAGATCCGTCCCCATTTACATTGTGAGTCATGACGGATCCATTTGCATCAGTTTCTTCCTGTGGACACCAAAACTCAGCAAGCAGCGTTTTAGTGTCCCCCTCCAAAACGGAATGGAGACTGAACTGAAGCAAACTGATGCATTCTGAACGGATCCTTTTCCATTCAGAATGCATTAGGACAAAACTGATCAGTTCAGGACCGTTTGTGAGAGCCTGTGATGGATTTCACAAACGGATCCTGCAAACGCAAGTGTGAAAGTAGCCTAACACACATTATTGGTGTCTGTCTAATCACATATTGTGCCTGTGAATAAAGCAGTAGTATGTGTATTAGCTTTCTGAGCAGATCTCAGTGTGGGGCAGCTATAGTGTATGTGATATTTACTTGCTAGCACACAGCTCCTGTACACAGCTCTGCCCTCAGCCTGCTGTCTAGCCCTGTCAATCAAGGGGAGGGGGGCGTGTGCAGAGCACAGGGGGTGTTACACAGCAGTGCTCAGAATATTCAGCCCCGATTGCTTATTTGCATATGAATAAAAATGCTGATTTCTCTGCAGCTATTTATCATACAGACAAAAGAAAGGTACAGTTTTAATCAGCATGAGGAGCTCTACCAGCCAGTGTGTCTGGTTTAATAGGGTTGATCTTGGTGACAGAGCCTCTTTAACAGTCACAGGCATAAAGCACTAACTAGATGTGATAACTCACCAAGTGTGACTATTAACTCTTGTCACCAAAATCTTGTGGTCTTGGTCTTATTACAATCTTTGTAATATATGCAAATTAGCCCATTGGTTTAACAAGGGTGTTGCCATTCCACCCAAAGCGCCTCTCCTTTTTCCTCCCTGCCACTCCCCCACCACTTTAACTGACAGGGCCAGGCAGTGAAGAGGTAATCATTCCTGGTCCCAAAGTCTCACCTCTGGGACCCACACCTATAAGGAGAACAGAGCGGGAAGAGCTGTGGCTGAAGGACCCCGGGTTTCCAGGGTTCCATCCACCACCAAGCGCTGCTCCAATACAAGTGAATGGGAGCGCACAACGCATGTGCAGCCCCTGCTCCCATTCATTTCTATGGGGCAGACGGAAATAGCCGAGCCAGCGCAGCCGAACTGGCCCCCCGGCTATTTTCCGCAGTGCGCCCTCCATTAATTTCCGAGCTCCGTTCTGGTTGTAGGTTCAGGTCCCAGAGGTGGGACCCGCATCTATCAGACAATGGGGGCATATCCTAGCGATATGCCCACATTATATGTGATGGTAAAACCCCTTTAATTGCAAGTAAAATGGCCAATCATTGCAGACTGTATGAAAAGTACCTATGACATTTAAGTAAAGCAAGCCAACCTTTTGATCAATGTAATTCTATGACAGCAGTCAGTGAACAGGCCAACCCGGAACTACATCTTTTCTCATTAAACAAGTGATTTTTACTTTTACACAGTCTTCACATAAATCACTGGTGTCCACCGATCTGTGCTCAAAGAGCTGGATGCCGGGGCCCCTTTCAATCAGTTCAACTTTACCAACACAGCATAATGCTGATACCTATGAAAAGGGGTTTCAAGCAATAGAATGGTCATTTTGATGATATATTCAAACCAGTGTGAGGCCTACATACCTTTGCATGTGAAATGCTACGGGATTATCAGATTCCTCCCCAGGGTTTTAGATCTCGGTGGATAAACCTCAGTGTCAATTGCCTTTCCTCTCACACGGGGGAATAGGGAACATAAGCTTCTAGACTGGTGCTTACAAATTGTATTACTTCTAATGTACCCCTAATGATGCATGTGCATGGGCTGCTGTACTGAACATGTGCATGGATACTGTTGCCATGGAAATGTTACTTGAATATCAGAATCATTATAAGGACATATTTAGGATGAAACCACACTGTGACTACAAGCAGATTTAACCGCTTAAAGGCTATGTACACCTTTGGGAGCAATTTCTTTTTATTATTGCATTGTACTCATTTTTAGCTGCTAAAAATATATTTTTTTAAATTGGTCTTTATTAAAAATATGCGGTCTTTTTTTCTGTACACAGCTGACATGCTCTAGTAACACCCTGTGGATTTTCTGTCTTTTCAGGCAGACCAGGAGCAGACTGACTCCTTATGTCTGTACTCTGACATTATAAATATTCATCATAGCTCAGTTCTTATCTTAAATAAGTGTTCATGACCTTGAAGTAGTTTAGAGATAAGGTTTATTAGATGAGGAAAGTGAAAGTACCAGTCGCACAGGTAGAAAAACAGGTAACTCTTTGTGACAGAACAGGTCAATATTTTAAGCCACCTAACTATTTTGCCCAAGTCCAGCTCAGGCAGTGGGAAAAGTAGCTAACTGGAGGGAGAGGGCTGCTTTTGATGCTATCTCCTGAATGGTTGCAACTAGAAACATGCAACTGGTCTTGTTTAAAAGCTGACAGGCCAGGCTCTCATGCTTTCAGCAGCATTCACAGCCTCCCGAATATCTTCCTCTGTCCTGAACATATTGCTGTCATTCTGGTATTGCCATTCTTGGAATGCCAGCTTTCAAGCAAGCCCAGATGCATGTTTCTAGCTGCTACCATTCAGGAGGTAGCAGCATCTAAAGCAGCCCTACCCCCTCCAGTTAGCTACTTTTCCCACTGCTGGAGCTGGACAAAACAGTTAGTGGGTTAATAAAGGCCAATTAAAAAAATGATTTTTAGAGAAAAATGAGTAACATGCAATCATAAAACAAAATGGCCTCCGAAGGTGTAGATAGCCTTTAAGGACACAGGTTAGTGGTAAATTTGAGTTGACATGTTTCACCTTTAGTTATTAAAAAAACTAAAATTTACAGAAAATTCAGAAAAATCAGCTAAATTAGAATTTCTGTGCTTTTAAGACGGATACCTCATAAAATAGTTATTAATTACCACATCACCACATGTCTACTTTACGTTGGCATCATTTTGTAAACAGGGGCGTAACTACCATAGCGGCAGACCATGCAACTGCCATGGGGCCCAGGGCAAGAGGGGGCCCAGTCTTAGTTGAGATCATCCCCTCTTCTACTGGAGGTGAAAACTTGGTCAGGACTCTACCCTCTAAAGAAACAACTTTTAGCAAAGGAAAAATGGCCCAAGGGTCAATGAAAGGGGTTTAGGCAGAAACCCTTCTGTCTTGTGTGGGGGGCCCGGTCTGATCCTTGCTATGGGGCCCTTACTTCTCTATGTACGCCACTGTTTGTAAATGTCATTTTATTTTTTTGGACATTAGAAGGCTTAGAATTTTAGAAGCAATTTTAAGAAAATTTCCAAAAAACACTTTTTTAAGGACTAATTCAGTTATTAAGCCACTTTGTGGGGCTTATATAGTAAAAACGACCAATAAATGGCCACATTTTAAAAACTACACCCTTGAAATCATTGAAAACTAATTTTACAAACTTTGTGAACCCTTTACGTTTCACAAAAAAATAAAGGAAAATGGGACAGAAATTTCAAAATTTCACTTTTTTTTTTTTGCAGATTTTTCATTTTAATCTATTTGTTCCTGTAACGCAAAAGGGGTTAACAACAAAACAAACCTCAATATTTATTACCCTGATTCTGGGGTTTACAGAAACACCTAATATGTGGTCATTAGCTGCTGTATGGGCCCATGGCAGATTTCAGAAGGGAAGAAGCGCCATATGGTTTTTGGAGGACGGATTTTGCTGGAATGGTTATTGGGCACCATGTCACGTTTGAAGAGACTCTAAGGTACACATACAGTGGAAACCCCAAAAAAGTTACCCCATTTTGGAAACTACACTCCTCAAGGAATTAATTGAAGGGTGTACTGACCATTTAAAATTTTGTGTGTGAGAGCTTATTTTTTGGGGGATGACTTGCCATTATCATTTGTTCTGATCACTTTTTAGTTAGCTTTTTGGGAAGCAGGATAAACAAAAGGCAGAATTTAGTCACTGTTTTTTGGATTTTGTTATGCCGGTAAACACCCTGAGCGAAAAATGACATGTTCTCTTTATTCTGCTGGTCAGCACGATTACAGAGATACCAATTTTAAATATATTTTATTTTTATTTTTTTACATTTTAGCACTTTCGCTCAGCAATTTTTTTTTCAATCCGATTATGTGTCACCATTTTCTGAGAGCCATATTATTTTTATTTTTTGTCCAATCATCTTGTTTGGGGACTTGTTTTTTGCGGGATGATTTGGTGTTTTGATTGGTACCATCCTGCGTCATTAAAGTGTTGATAGTTGGATATTGAATATTGACATAGCTGTTTGAAAAATTAGAGAGCCTCTGACAGAATTATGAATCCTATTAAACCAGTTATATTTCCTTGTAGGGTTGATCATGCTGATTAAAACAACACCTTATTTATCTTTGCAGGTTACAGTGTTGTGGAGATGTGAAGATTTTTATCTTCATGCAAATCAGGCAGTTGGAGCACCAAGGGGTGGTCTGTAGGGATTTGAGCACCACTACAGCTACCCTGTTAGTGCTCATTACACTCAAACCCCCCCCCCCCCCCGCCTTTAATTGACAAGGCTAATACTCTAATGTTGTCTGTTCTGTGACTCATTAATAATCATTGGTGGTCCATCATTAATATGTTATATGGAGTCATTAGTGTCAGTGGGTTTTATCAAAAGCATTAATTCCCTAGGAATGCATGATTTCGATAAAATGCTGTGGCTTATATGTATGCAGTCATTGGTGGCAGTGATGCCTTTGCAGTGGGAAGCAAGCGTTGCGCCGGGAGGAGAGAATACTTACCTTTCCATCCTGCTGCAGCTGCACTCCTCCAATGCGCGTGATGTCGCTGGTGTCTCAAGTGGAGCTGCCAGACACAAAGGAGGAGCACAGGAAGGAAAGACAAGCTCTTCTCCCTGCACAGGCTTCACCAATGATTGTATACATATAAACCACAGTACCTTATCCAAGTCATTTATTCCTAGGGGAATGCATGATTTGTAATAAAACCCACTGACACCAATGACTCCATATAACATAGTAACTCTGGATCACCAATGATTATTCGTGAGACACAGCGCAGACACGTTATTAGCCCTGTCAATCAGAGGAGAGGGGGGGGGAAGTGTAATGAGCACTAGAGGCATAGCTGTAGTGGTGCATGAAGTGGTGCATGAAGCCCTACAGCCTGCCTCTTGGTGCCTGATTTAAATAAAGATAAATAAGGTATCATTTTAATCAGCATGACTGGTTTAATAGGGTTGATCATGCAGAGAGAGGGTCTTTAAAGCCAGATCAATAGCATGCTAATAAACCATAATGGGCTGACATGCCAGTGGGCACTAAACTGTGTTAAATATCAATAGTATTTGCAAGAACTTTGCATTTAATACAGATGTTGTAGGCTAGTTTCACACCAGTGCTTTTGTATGCGCTGCCGGATCTCTCTGCCGCTTTGTCATCTGGCCCCATTATCTATTTCCGGCTAAGAATGGACCGGGCGAAAAAAACTGCATGTTTCTCGGCATACTTGCTGGGTTGCAGTTGGATTTCTGCCGGTCCCTATTATAGTTAAAGGGGCCAGTGGGTAACGGGTAGCGTCCGGCAATGCCAGATCCAGATATCTCCAGCAGGGAGCTAGTGTGTAATGTCTAACGCTAGTGTGAAACTACGGTAGCCTTACCTTTTAGGTAGAGTCCAAAAATTCTTTGTTACAACAAGACTACTGAATAACAAAAGAAGCTTCAACTAAGTGGTAGTCTGGCACTAGAAATATTATATTTGTAAGTTGCAGGCATTCCACTCACCAACAGTTCAATATCTCCAAGCTTAGAAGAGGTCAGCATAGCAAGGAAAGAGATGCTTTTGAATAAATACATAAGGCTTTAGCGCTCTAAGTACCGCAATAGATCATGAAAAATTCATCTGCTTCTCACATGAGACCCTCACTGTTTCTCAGATATACCAGTGATTAGTCTCTTAAATCACATGGAAAATGGAGACCAAGACATTGAGACTGCTTCTTAACGATCGTTATAGCCTTACGTCAAGCAGAGGAACTGGACATTACTGGCACTGCAGACTGCAATGAGATCATCCCTACTCAATTAGTGTACAATCATCAAAAGGAGAAAAAAGCAAACACTTCTTATTATCAAGGAAGGCATTACACAGATACTCTCATCTTGGCCCCCATCCAGGAGACAGTCTGAAGTTGTACAGAAGATGACATTGCGAGTCTGGCCCAAGCTACTTTATCAGGTTGCAAATTACTTACATGGCTTTAAATAACTATTGATTTATCTGTCTTCTAATGAAAATTCCAGACGAAAGACATGCAATCAAACTATACCAATTCTGCTTTTCAACTTTAGTGGCGCCTTTCTCACTACCGCGGCAAGACAACCTTGTGCCACCATATACATTCCATGTCCATTTTTGTCAATTATTTAACATTAAACACTTCTATCACAATCTCTACCTACCCTACATTACAATCTGTTTTAATGGCAGCGAAGAAGGAAAAGTGTATACAAAGTATATGTTTACCCAAAACCTGTAAAGTCAATAGGTAATTGACCCCAGTAACTAACTCTAATTCAGTAGTAGAGGATATAAGATTATAGGACAACACAAGTCATGGAAGTGTCATTTTTAAAGGCTAAGCCCACCATTGCAGGCAATCTTTTTCTTTTTCTTTTCCTGATATATCCAAAATGAGTAAAAAATTTGCAATAAGTCTTGATTGAAGATTTCTTAAAGTTTTGCCTGCAAAGCTCCTTGCAGATATATGCTTCTTCATGGTTACAGTCAGATCTTGCAGTCATACTCTCACCTGCCCCCAACTTTATGCTAATGTTGACGAAAGTTGGGGACAGGATATTTTTAATCAAGAGTTGCTTTTTATTTAAAATGTACTGGAACAATAAAAAAGGACTGTAAAAAGTTGTACACAGTGCAGAATCAAGGTGCTTACAGGGATAGGGTACAGTTATTGAGTGGTGGAGGACCAACAACTAGGACCACCACCAATCACAGAGTAAAGCAGAGTAGAGCGCTCGACTATCTCTGACTGTCCGACAGAGCTGAATGGAGTGGTAGATCCAGTTAGTGGGTAAGATTATACACTGAAGTTAAGACATTGGCCCAGATTTACTAATGTATCTACACCAAAAATCTGTCTAAAAATCTAGTGTTTGTACACGTTATTTTGACATGAAATACATACAGGGCTTAGTGGAGAGTGGGTGAGCCTGCACAAGAAAGAGGAGGACCTAAAATGTGCCATTTTGCAGCAAAATTATGTCTCACTTCTGGTGTAAACATGTTTCTCAAAGTAAGCCAACCAGATAGTTGTTATAGAGTCAGTCAAAAGTGTCTATCCCTGCACCAGATTTATCATCCAGCCTTACCAATGTGCATTCTATGTTATTAGGCTTCAATGCAAGACATAACCTACATCAAATCTGATTCGCCACAGGGTACAATGGTAGGCTAATAACTTTACCATAAGCCAGTTTTGAGAAATGGTGGTATTTGGAGAAAGTGATATAACAACAATATTTGTTGCACTGGATATATATTAGTGGCACAACCCCATTGAAGCCCATTTCTCACTGGTGGTTTACTAGTTTGTACTATATAATCATTATGTGCGTGCTTTATTGGAAATCAATTCTCTAGCACTAGTGTATATACACAGCAGCCAATCTGAGGAGGCAGAGTTGAAGGAGAGGGAACAATCAGCAGGCTAAACCAATGATGAGAAACTATGTAGGACCAGCAACTAAGTTGTAGTCAAAGTATATGCTGTAAACGGTAGATATGTGTAGGTCACACTCCTGGGACCAAAATTCAGCTCTAAAATTGGTGTTCTCTGGTTGCCTAGTGAGGTGATGGCTGTGAATGGAGAGGAGGCCATGGAATATGCAGCTCTCTATTCACTTTCAAGAGAGCTCCAAAAATGGTTGATTTTGGAACTTCTACAGAAGTGAACGGAGAGAGCGCCAACCTCACCAGGTGGGCAGAGGTTGGGACACCCCTCCCCTCTATCAGAATTTGCCAGAAATGTCTAAGATGGGAATACCTCTTTAAAGTCTATTTAGAGGATTTGGAGCTGTTTATCAGGAAACTGAGCTCTGACCTCTATAAAGATAGATTACGTAGCAGGGATCTTAATCAGTACAGAATTTGGGGCTTATTTAAATAATAATAAAAAAGTGTCCAAGGGTTACGTTTTCTGACATCAAAAGAAGAGGTTTCCACAGGCTGAAATTCCAGACACATAACCAATGAATGAATAACAGCTACCTAAGAATACAGTTTTGTTCATTTTTCATGTTCATAGTTATTTCATCCTAATATAAAAAAAAAATCATTTATCGTCAGCAATAACCAGACCTTTAAGCTAGCCAGTCATTTACTGTATGCATATAACAGAAGCTTTTTCATAAAGTGATTTAGACATCCAAGAATTAGGCTTAAGTTTCACTTTTCTAAGAAATGAGATAAACAGCAGTGAATACCTGCATATTACCGAGTTCCTGTGGTTTTGTCACTTCACATATGAATCTTTTGTTATTGTCAGTGAAGGTGCATTGCTTGATCTTGTCTCAACAAGTACGTTTGTCCTCACCGAACAAGGCACATGGCATGTACCCTTAAGTACATTATATTTGCACAAAATGTACAAAATACATGGGAAAAAAATGAAAAACATAGGCATAGTTGAAACTGGTCACAAAAAGACAATCTGCTTTTGCTACAAAGACAAGTTTTTAATAAGATTTTAGAAAAAAAAAATAAGATAATGCTCAAAACAAAATATATGCAGAAGACAGAAGGTATGATTATGCCGCCCACACTAAGACAGGAAGCTTTAGGGTCATACAGATAGTACGTTTTATACCGGCTTCTGATCTTCATCAAAGGAGCGAGCACGGTAGAAGTGAATAAAAACATACAGCGCTGTCTGCACCACTCCCTTCCCCAATCCGGAAGCCCTCAACCACATGAGTGCTCTATCACATTTACAAAGCGCACTGCCTAGACACGGTACAGTAGGAATTCAGAACTGTGATGTGGTAACATACTGGATATAGGATCAGAAATAATTGTGACTACCAGCAGTATGTTCTCTTCGAATGAAGGGAGTGTTGTGTGGTTAGGTCTCAATGCATTTTACATCGAGAGTCACGGAAAAATTTCCCAATGGAAAAAAATCATGGCGTGTGTTTTACATACGATTTTGGATTTCCCCTGTTATTGCTGTTGGATACAAAGCAGAACAATAATACATAAGTAAATAGTGGAAAAAAAATATTTTATACTGTAATATTGTGTAAAAGGTTAAGACCACGCAGTCGAGGGTATAAGGTTATAGGTGCGACTGTCAAGGCAAAATGACGAATGCAATTTTCTAGCAGGTCTCTCTTTTTGAAAATTTGGATAGGTAACGTCATTCATTCAATTAATCTAACTGCCTGTGGCACATGAGAAATGATTACTGGCAAAAGATGCCAAGTACTTCAAAGAAAAGGCAGAAACATATACACACACATCCTCTGGATATGGAAGTGACAAGCGGCAGTGAGAATTATTATTTATAAGGCATCATTGTAGCTATCTTTGAGCTACATAGACCCAGCACTGCGGTGTTATGTCCATTACTACATTTATAGGAAGACCCTTTATTTTGCGGCCTTTTAGACTTCATTCACCTGCTTTTTCTAAAGTGTCTCTCAGTTACTATAATGCAGAGACCAGTGTCTCCCACCCCCACCTCGAACAGCGTCTAAGACGTCTTCTCCAGGCAACGAGTACCCTGCTCTGTACTGACAAGAGGCAAGATCCCTGAAACAGCTGTCCACGCCAGTAGCTCTTTCTTTTGGAGTCGTCTCTGGTAAGGCTGACATGAGCTAATTTGCATACTTTTTCCCCATGGAGCACTGCTCAAAAATAAATCTCCATACACCTGCTGTGTCTCTTCAATGAGAACCAGAGGTGAGAACCCACCACAATCGTTTTAATGCTACAGGGCCAGGTCTATGTGCTTGGTGCTATTCCATGGAAACTGATATCTGACTGGTAAGGGCATACGAGTTATCCTATGAGGTCACTTCTTCTGATACTACTACTTGGACTACACTGGAGTGGGGGGAAGCTCCAAGGTGGCACCACTGCAAACACAATGTAGCCCTAGTGTATGACAGCTAGCCAGCCACCCCTGGTGGATGTATCTCCCGCATTTAGTACCACACACGGTTAAAATAGACTATGTGCTGAAGAATCTGGGGGAAAAGAAAAGGAATTGACTGGGATTTAAGATTCTGCTAGATGGCTAGTGTGGTTACTATAGTTTGCATTGTGTATGACCAGCAAAACCTCTGTTCTCAAGCAGATCGGCATTGGTGGTATCCTAGCAACAATCTACCATCTATAAAGCTGCACTGGAAACTGAAAAAAAATAAAAAAAAAACCTCCCCACAGCAGCAGGATGTACATACTTCCTGAATACTATCCGCTTCAAGAGAGTAACCCTGTAAACTGCTGCCTCATACTACGCCAAGGTCACTGCTTGTCCTACTTTCATCTGCTGAATCAAAACAAAACCCTTAAAGAGCCTTTATCACCACAGCAGCAACGGCTGAACAAACATTCATCTGCACTTGGAAGGAGCTAGTCTCTCTCTGGAATACATATATATACATTATTTATTTCACTTTCTTGGAGGAGAACCTCTCCTGTAAGGACCAGGTTGGAAAGTACTTTTCATATAAGTCGCTGAGAGGTGGCAAGAAATGTGCCAATTTGAAACTCTGCATATTATAAAATTGAAACGCAACCATTAAAATATTATTTCTGTTTCAAGAGAATTTCCACCAGAACTTCACCCCCCTCTTTCATAGCACATGATCTACACAATAAGCAGAAGCAGATTGTGTAGTGACCATTACTCCACATTTGCAACTTTTTAAAATGTTACAGAGAGAAAAATATAGTCGCAAGGGGCGTTTCTACGCCACCTTCAGAAAAAAAGGGTGTGGAGAGGTTGGGGAGGGGGTGGGGTCAGGAACAAAAATCTCATTCGCACCCGTTTTGTGGTGTAGATGAAGACAGTTGAGACGTGGATTTCAGTTTAGGTGCATGGACAGCTAGAGGATGAACCTAATTTATGATGAGACCTGTGCCTTGCTATAAATTGGGTGCACCCTCCAGCAGTACAGGCTTCAGAGACAGATTAAGAGGTCAATACAGGATGTACTGTAGTTTATGCACTGCATAAATTGACACACTGTGGATTTAAGTCTGCACTGCAGATCAATTTACACTGCCAATTTTTTAAACGATTTTTTAAAATACCACATACTTTGCTGGTACCTGTAGAACACTTAAAAGGGGTTTTGCAACAATTTATATTGATGACCTATCCTCAGGATAGGTCATCAATATCTGATCTGCGGGGGCCCGACACCTTGCACCCCTGCCGATCAGCTGTTTGAAGAGGAGACGGCGCTCCATGCTAGTTACACTGCAGTTCATCTCGGAAGTGCAGTATAATGACAAGTAGTCGCTCAACTGACTTAAATGTGGTGAGTACTTGTAATTATACTACCTCGCTGCTCCACAGAAGACGAGGAGTAAAGACCAGGAAAGCCTCATCAAACAGCTGATCGGCAGGGGTGCCGGACCCCGCAGATCAGATATTGCTAACCTATCCTGAGGATAGGTCATCAATATAAAGCACTGCACATTCCCTTTAAAACTTCCTACACGAAAAGCTGCAGGGTCATGTGGACATACCATTAGGGTGTTTTCCCACAGTTTAATATTACATTCCAGTGTTAGATCAACATCATGTAAAGGTAATCATTCAATTGTAATCTTTAAAAAAAATCCTGTGTCTAGATGGCAGTTACATGCTTGTTATGGCTCCCCCTGCTGTTCTTATTATTGAGTCTCAGAGCGTCCACCTCATGTGTCTAGCGTTGGTGTATACAGGTAATAAGAACTGGAGTACTAGAAGAGGCTTTTTCTCTTCAGCACTGAAGGTGAATGCTTACAGTGGGAATCAAAAGAAGAGGGGCCCCATAACAAGTATGCAAAAACAACATCAAGACACAAAAGTTAATTTTTTAATTATTGGAACTGAGTGATGTAGTAAATTAATATTTAATAATAGGGAAATCTCTTCAATATTTTTTTTACTACCATAAAACAATGATCCAAACACTTCATTTGAAGTCATCAACTGAAGGAACGCTTAATTATTAGATAATGAGCAAGTGCTCAAAGCAAATGTTGCTGGCTCCCATATATCTTTATGTAAAGTGAAAGCAAATACAGAAAATAGTAGCTTAATAAAGATGTAATAAAGATAAAAAACTGCTGCATAAAACCTCATGTCGTCTCCTAAGTAAAACATATAACATAAGACTAGAAAAACTGTAAAACCTAAATAAACATCAATGAACCAACAATAATCAAGTGCTGTTCTCCGTAGTGCTTAACAGCTGGCAGCTATACTTGCCAATACAATAGGGAACTGAATAATGTACATTGCCCCAATATACAATCTATTTCTTTCCAACAAGAACAATCTTAGAATCGCAGCCTTGGGACACATAACTTCCCTATGGTTGCTCTGGAGCAGGTCTACACACTATAGACTAGCGTTTACGGCAGTCTATAATTTGGCTATGAAGCACAGGCTACAGCGAGATGATATTAGGAATATTTCTCAGTTCAATTATATCTTGGTCAGTAGTGTACCACCAATCTTATGAATAGCTAACAGTTTCAACATAGTACCAAATAAATGGTGCATCATTTATATAATTCTTCTATAAACTACCAGTAATGAAAATCAGGACAGGCATACGTTACGTTTTTTTGTGCATAAGGGAAATTAATGTTACCCTGTGGGCTTCTGTATTGCATGTACAGCATTCCCTTTAACAGTTATCTCAGCGCAGCAAAATTCATTGTAACAACGGATCATGTGGCACAGAACAAAGAAAAATAATCTCTACATCATCATGATGCTCGAAATGTTAGTGAAACAGTGAAAGTATAGCAAATAGGGCTGCCTGTGGCGCGCTGCGGCCTGATTATAGCACCACCGCCGAGATAGCCATTTTCTTCACCTTCCCATTCATATGCACAAAGCTTGAGCCATGCTCTGGTCTGCAGCATCCAATTAGTACCATAAGAACAGCACAACTGCCTGCAGTTATCCTACAGGACTTATGAGCTAAATGCTAATTGCTCCAAATTGACTCATTACACATCTAAAAACATGCACAGTCCACAATTACACAGCAAAACAAAATGACTGAAAAGCATTTCATAATACTACTAGCATCTGCAAACCTGTATCCTAAACCTAGGACTAATATTTCCACAATCTGGCATTAAATATCCACATATCCCCTATGCCCTACCATCCTTCTGGCACTCTTTATTGGAAATAACCTCAATTGAAGCATTTATTGGGTAGTTTTGTGGGGGGCTGATAAGTACAATGACTAATCTCAACCAGCTAGTCCCCTGAGCATCACCCTTGTGAAGGGGGTGGGGGAATCCACCGCCGCTTCTAAATGTTAGACAGCTTCCTAGCTGTCTTACATTTAGACCTTTTTCTACTTCTGAAACCGGCGTAAAAAATGGCAAATGTTGAGTTTTAGGAAGTGGGAGGAGAAGAATAAAGATATAACTGACAGATATGCTGGCATTCTGGATAGTAGGGAAGTGACATTTGGGCCAGAGAGGTAGATTTGAGGATCATCAGCATAGAAGTGTTATTGGAAGCGATGGGACTCTTTGAATTGTCCCAGGCCGAATGTATGGAGAAAAGTAGGGGACCCAGGACAGAACCTTGAGTGACACTAACAGAGAAGGGGGCGTGATGAGGAGGTGGTATATGAATAGGAAACGCTTAAGGTTTTGTTGGTGAGGTATGAGGAGATACAAGAGAGGGCCAGGTCTTTAATGCCAAGAGAAGAGAGGGTTTATAACAAGAAGACCGTTACCAACTTTGGTAACAGGGCAGTTTCAGTAGAGTGATTGGGTCTGAAACCGGATTGCAGTTGATCAAAAAGTGACTGAAAAGAGACGTGGGAGGACAGTTCAAGATGGACATGTTCTTCTAGGAGTGTTGAGAGGAACGGGAGTAGTGAGATAGGACGATAGTTGGATAAAGAGGATGGGTCCAGGAAGGGCTTCTTAAGTATGGGCGCGATGGTTGCATGTTTAAAAGAGGAAGGGTAGACTCCAGTAGTTTGCAATAGGTTAAAGAGGTGGGTTAGGGCAGGGATAACTATAGTGGTGAGTTTAGGAATGGGATTGGGTCAAGGGCACAGGTAGTATGTAGAGATTAAGATAGAAAGATTTTCTTCTGTGACAGTGGTAAGATGGTTATGTCCGAAGAGCACTGGGCAGCTGTGTAAGGGGATAGCCGGGGTTGTTTGAAGCTTTCATGGATTTTGTTGATTTTATCTTTGAAATGTGAGGCAAAGTCTTCAGCTGAGATGAGGGGTGTGGAAGGGGGCACTGGGAGACAGAGTCAAAAGGTGAAGGTATTAAACAGTTTGGGTTGAGTGAAAGAGATGATGTGAGAGTAGTGAAGTAGTCCTGTTTAGATGAGGTGAGTGCAGACCTGAATTTGAGAACAGCTTGTTTGTATAAGGTTTGTAGACTGCCTAAGGATTAGACAAGATTAGTATATCTGCCGGGCAGATTCTGCCCCAATGTGTGTGTGGTTTTATTTTTAGAAGTATTGTACAAACATCCGGTTCCAGTATTAATTGTTTTTTTCTCTCTTTTCTTTAATCATTCCCATTTGATAAAATCCTGTATTTTGCTTTATGGCTCAGCATACTCCTTACTTGCGCCATATCTATCAGTGAGAACTATTAGATTTATAGTTCTGTAACAAGGTGATGCTCTCTGGAGCATTATGCCCACTAAACAGAAAGGGAAAAATGCTGTCAAATTAGAATCAGTGAGTGAGGTCAGACTACATTAAAGATGCTACAAGGACATTTTGGAGTCAGAAAATTAATCTAAGATATCTCATAGAAAGGATGTTGGCTGAAAAAGATCTAGAACACATTTAGATATTAAACGTAGGTTTCCGGTAAAACTGATATTGTACCAGTAACTTGTTGGGCAGGTAGACATTTTTCAAACATCTTATAAGAAGGTTATGACAACAAATAAAAAAAATGAGTAGAAGCCATGTTCACTATTATTTTAAAAACATATGTGATCATTTATTAAGACCAGCATTTTAGACACTGGTGCATGATGTGCTTAAAGGGGTTCTCCGAGTTATAAATATTGATGACCTATCCTCAGGATAGGTCATCAATATCAGATCGGCAGGGGTCCGACACCCGGCACCCCCGCCGATCAGCTGTTTGAAGAGGAGGCACGCGCCGTATCAGCGCTGCCTCCTCTTCACTGTTTACATGCTGGCCGACACGGGGGTAGTGGTGAGTAGGTGTAATTACACCTAGCCACCCTATTCATTTCTATGGAAGAATCGCTTCCATAGACTTGTATGGGAGCGATCCTTCCTATTGGAATGAATGGGGTGGTTAGGTGTAATTACACCTACTCACCACTACCCCTGTTACGGCCAGGCTCTGACGTTTCGTGTACAGAGCCTGGCCACTCCCTCAAGCAGGGAGAAGCCTGTACACGAAACGTCACCACAGGAGCCGGGTGGATGACGTCAGCAGTCACGTGATCGGCATAGGCTGTGTGGAAACACAGCAGAATAAAAGAAGACTGTACATTAGAAAAGTGTTCATCTGTAAGTTACAAGCCCCATTAGATAAAGTTAATATAACTTGGACAACCCCTTTAAGGTATGTAGATGCTCCGCCCTTCCTTGCTGGCGCAGATTTAAATCTAAAACAGAAATAGAAAATGATAAAATTAGATGGGCCAGCCGGTCTACCACCTTCCCTGCCCCCTTTCCTAGACCTGGCGAGAGCTGGGAAAAGCTGCATATTCAGCTGCAACGCCACTTTGTGTCCGAATCTGCGACAGATATAAGCCAAAAATTTGCGTATATCTAATAATAAGTACTGTTAACAGGATGTTAGGATAGAATATACTGAAGGACTAGCAGTGTGAATGCAGCAAACAACTCCACAGCAGAACAATGCAGAGATTAAACTCCAAGGGAAGATTTATCAGGAGAAGAATTCAGTTCTGCATTGCCGTAATTTGCACCAAATATGTTAAATGTTTCGCAATGTTTGGTGGTACCTCTTTAAGTCTTACACCTCTGTCTTGAGGTGTTACATAATTTTCTATACTGGGGTAAATTTGTGACAATTGTTGCAGCTTTTTAAAAAAGTTGTAGATTATAAAACTGACATCAATTAGCACAACATGTTAACCATGGCCACTTTCCCGTCCAATTTTCAAAATTAAAGTGAGTGGTGTACAAATGGAAAACGTCACAATGTCCTAGTGTGAAACTTTTTGGAGCCAGAATTCAGGAATGAATGGCTGGATACATTTTCTCCCCTAAGTGTCAGACAACAGAGCCAGCAAGTTAATATGCTTTAGGAATTATTAAAAAGGCATGAGATTCCTGCATTCTGACACTTAAAGGGAATCTGTCAGCTCTGAAACACACTACAAACTACAGTAAGCAGTGTATAGTGTAAGTGACATCGAGTCCGGTTATGTAATTTTTATCTTCATAATCTCTTCCATTCTGATGCTGTGCTCTGACAAACCAACAGTAAAATGCACTCACTGGACTCCAGTGCTCACTCACATAATGGAGAGGACTCAAAGAAGAGTCCTCTCAATGTATTTTACTGCAGGTTTGTGGGAGCACAGCGTCTGAATGGAAGTGAGTATGAAGATAAAACTTACATATTCGCATTCAGCATCACTTACACTATACACCGCTTACTCTAGTTCAGGGGGTGTTTAGGAGCTGACAGGTTCCCTTTAAGCACAAGATTGTTTTAATCATGGGGCAAATGGTACATTTGCACTGGCTCCCCTGCACTCTAGGCCCACTGGCAGCAATACCAATTTCAACCATATCCAAGTTTTTCAGGATGCAGACACAGTTGAAAAATATCATAATACCATGTCATGCAGCACTTGGAAGGTCTAGAGTCAGTGCCATTAATTGCCCTCACTGACTAGCCTTCTCCTGGCACACATCGTATCATCCCCAGGATCAGAGCTTCAGTCTGTTTGGAGCTTTAGAATTTCTCCAGGCCTTGGTTTGTAAAATGTCCCCATGCCCTATGTGACTTATCCTACGTCCTCTGATCGTATTATATCATATACATGTACAGTTACATTACATTGGCAACTTGTGTGATGATCTTCATGAGTAGTATAACAGAACAAGTGAAAAGGTTGTTAATGGAGTCTACATTTCACCTAGGTACTTAACCTCATCTATGTGGGTCTGGATTGCTGGAGTTTGGGGAAAAAAGGGTGAGGTCCCACTCCACTAACTCCACTCATCAGTCTGGGCTGGCTAAACACAGAAGGTTGTATGGTGGCATTTTTCTCATGTGGTGCCAGGTACTAGGCCTGCACTGTATAAGTCAGGAGCTATTGATGCTTAGTAAGTGCAGGACAGGCAGAGGTTTTCTTTTCTGTTTGTTTTGTTTTATTTTAACCCAATAATAAAAGCGGCTGTGGTCAGTTTTCAAAAAAGCTGCCATGTGGATTGCAACTTATTGTGTGTCTGCTACAGAGTGAGAGAGAGACGTATACCCCAAGAGATGACCGTCCTGCTACCTACTGTAATCTCCTCCTGGTTACAAATACATCGCATGCGCCGCTCATCCAGTGCCCCGGCGCAGGGGCCTTTAGTGCGCAGGCGCCGTGCGCTGGATGAGCGGCGCACGCAATGTATTTGTAACCAGGAGGAGGAGGTAATTATAATAAAGGAGGGCGGGCCAGAGATGTAATAGGAGGGGTTTGAGTGCAAATCGCCCAGGGCCTGGGCTCCAGCTGAGACAACGGCACTTCCGGGCACTTGAAGAAACTAATTTGCATAATTAATAAAAGTATTTTTTTGGCCATACAAGCGAGGGACAAGTATAATAAAAGGTAGGGTTGACATATATGGAAGGTAGTCTACAGCCTAATCTGAGCAGTCTAGAAAGCTCAGATTAGGTGAAAGACTCCCTTTAAGTGCTTTCTTTATGGAATGAAGAAAAAAAAGAATACATTGGCAGATGCTGGGTATTTCTTTATCAGTAATTTTAAGAGACAATCCTTGAAAATGTGGGCTCTCCCAGGCTAAAAATGTGTAAGGCTTATATCAGCCCTGCCCAGAAGTAGACAACTCCAGTTGAGTTTGGGTGTCCAGTAGTGTCGGGGCTGAAGTTCCTGACTTTACCAACAAGAATGCACCCTAGCTTGGTAAGGGAAACCGTCCATGTTGGGTAATGTTGTAACCAAACTGTGGGTCAAAACTTTTTAGTTCATTGCTGCAGGGTCTGTTCAGTGTTTGACACAGGATATTTAGTGGCTGAGAATTTCTGGTCTACAATTGCTCTTATGATGTTTAATTGAATGTGTATCCTATGTAAAAAAAATAAAAATGTTCATGAGGGGATCAGTATTAACGGTAAGGACAATCGAAGGGAACCTTTTACCTGTTCAGCAAGATCATCAATCACTGACAACTACCAAAGTCTCCATGCTAAAAGAAGAACAGCTGTATAAGAATGCAAAGGGTTACCCTATGGTTGACACTGTTATGAGGGTACTTTGTAGGTATACAAAATCAGATCTTGGCTGGGAAAAATATATGTATAAATATTGTAAATAGACAAGCGGTAAGCATAGTCTTATAAACATGCCCTACATTTGAGTCTATAGACTATATAATAGAGCATGTCTAGCATTCATGGTCAGAGGACAGACTGGATCCACGATGAGAAGAAAATAAATGGTTTGAAATTGTTTATTGCATTTTTTTAAATAAAAAAATCAAGATGTATGGAAAATGCACGTCTCTCAATTGTGATACACTATGTACTGGCACACGAAGAAGAGACGGTCCAAGGTTAAACATAGCATGTATAGTGCTGTAGGCAATTTCTGTCCTCTGCAGGTAGCACTCTTTCATTGTGCATGAAATGCCTAAAAATACCTGCTTTCCAATAATAGCCAAGTATTTCACGGTCACTTAGAATATGTACAAGATGAAATAACAGAAAATGTAACCTATTTTCATAGTTCTTATCTTATGGCTCCCCATACAAATTTGATAAATGTCTGTCTAGGGCTGGATGTGTAAGGTCAAGTTGGCACAAGATAATATGAAACATACAGTATTTTACCTTCCCATTTTATGGTTATCATATAGTAGATAATTGGCAGGTATATAGCAACATGAAGAAAAACATTAAATCTTCATCGATATGGAAGTTCACCTATAGATAGATATGGTTGGGGTCTGCACTCTCAGATAAGTGTTGGTGCATGCGAAAAGTGACAGGGGAAGTCACAATGTCCAGAACACAGAAGAAAATCGCTGCACTCAAATATGGAATGAGAGTTAATTTATTATATTTTAGACATCAAAAAAGGTTCTGATCCAGTAAAATGAATATTGGTAAGCCCTTCAAATGATTGACCGAACGTTTCGGTCCAGGTGGACCTTCTTCAGCGGTGTAATCTACTGTGGGTAATGGAGCGCCTGGTTTGACTGGAAGTTCACCTGTTCCTGGCCAATATTTGTGGAAAATGATGGCACAAAGTACCTTTAATGTTCCTCTTTGACCAGTTATGATGTGACGTTTGTGGAAATCAGAAACAAGGGTCGACATGCAGAGTATGTGTAGCATCTTTACAGAACAACATGCGAGGATGACACTTGTCAAAAGTGCCTCTGTTCTCCAGGACATACTGTATAAACGGATGCATTCAGTACTGTGGTACACAGATTGAAAATGTATTCCTAGACCTTGAGTGGCGACAAAAGAGGACAATCTATGAGAGAACATAACATGCGCATAAATATAAAAATGCCTGCAGAGCTGCTATTAGCCTTCTCCTTTCTGAAGAGTGTGCTTCAGACTCATTTTAGGTGCTAGTTCTGTGGGCACAGATTCATTACAGGAATTCACTGATGTAAGTGACTCAGCTCTTTTTTAATGGCATGCAACATTCAATACTGGTCTACTTTGAGAAACACTATTTATAGCAGAAGCAGCAATTAGCATCTACAAAGATTGTGAAGAACATAAGAATTTTACATTTTTTTTCTCAAAGTTTAGTCCAGCTGCAGATCTTCATTTTTTATTTTATATGCAATGTGTTGCCCTGGCCATAACCATTAGCTATGCATCAGAAGACCATTCAACGTGTATGAGATCATCCCAACTGTTATCCGGTGGCAGATGCTGGGGGAGATGTTAGGAGAGATAAGGATTGAGCACTTGTATTTCAACCTGCCAGATCCATTTGTTTTGTGGTAGCAGCTTTCTCCGCTCTCCATATTGAATACATATACATGAACCAAGCATGTATATGTGTATGCTGACAGCTAACTAAGGTGTATGGTCAGCCTAAGGCTACATGCACACGACAGTGAGAAAAATACAAAACGTCAGTTAAAAATGGACACACTGTCAGTTTTTCATGGCCATTTTCAACCATTTGCGCATCCATTTTCTGGCCATCTGTCCGTTAAAAATGGCCATGACAAAACTGATGAATTTCCTTGACTTAGTCACCCCCATTTGTAATAATGTCCCCCATAGTGTCCCCAGCAGTAATAATGTCTCCCACAGTGGCCCTCAGTATTAGTAATGTCTCCCATAGTGGTCGCAAGAATTAGTAATGTCCCCCATAGTGGGCCCCATCTATCCAAGTGGATAAAGTGAGTTTTTCATTTTTTTTTAACCCCTAAAAGACCATATTGTTCTAGTGCACTCCTGTCTAAGTGACCATTAACAGTCCCAATGATTTCAATAGGCTCAGTCTGGCTGTGAAAACAGCCAAAAATAGGATATGTCCCATTTTTTGAAGGTCGCTATTCACTGGCTGTTAAAAAAAAAAAAAAAAAAAAACACCATGTGAATATCCCCATAGGCTTTCATTGGTGCTTAAAGGGGTTGTCCGAGTTATGACAAAAAATATATAGCACTGTAAATCTGATGGGCAGCAATATATAACTAAGTTAAGCAAGTTTTAGGCAAAAAAATCCATATTTCCTAATTTCCCTGGTTCTCTTCTGGTCTTTGTTTACATGCAATAACAAATCTCAGCCCCTCCCTCTTCTCCCCCCCCTCTCTGCAAAGGCAGTGAATACAAGTGCTGAGTACATGTCATGTCTGCTGGAATACTCAGCAGCATGTTGTATGTGTAGGACTACAAGTCCCAGCTGTACAATGACATTGCTAATACATACAGGAATTTCTCCCTACCTGTTCTTGTACAATACAATTCCTCTACAGTTCTTGTGCCCAGCATTTGTCTCCTCTCACTGCTGCAGCTACTGTTTGTTCTAAAGCCTTGAGCCCTCAGTGTGTTCTGGCTGAAGGGGTTAATGTTTTATCTGAAGGACCCAGGGAGAGAGCAGATAGCAGCCCAGCAAAGAAAGGGGGCGTGGCCAGTGACATCTCGTGTACAGACTGTTATCTGAACTCTGAGGCTTGTGAACGAAACATCACAGAGCAGAGAGATAAGGTGACATCACAGGTCATGTGACCCTCAGTCAACTCTGAGAAACCAGCAGCTTTGGAAACACAAAGT
Source organism: Rhinella marina (assembly GCA_900303285.1). NCBI lineage: Eukaryota > Metazoa > Chordata > Amphibia > Anura > Bufonidae > Rhinella > Rhinella marina. The sequence continues at coordinate 164,575 of ONZH01024480.1, read as the reverse complement.
ATATGGGAAAGTTGTTATACCTGACAAGTTAGAAACATATAAAGAACAAAAAAATAACTCGGACAACCCCTTTAAAATGGCCGTGTGACGGCCGCTACTTAAATGGCCATCACGCGGTCATTTTTAACTGTGTGCATGTAGCCTTAGGGGCCGGCAAATTGCGGAACACACGGCCGTGCACCCCACTGAAAATGTCTATTCTTGTCCACTATTGCGGACAAGAATAGGACATGTTCTATATTTTCTTGCGGAGCCGCGGCTTGGCAAGATCCCGTGCCGGCCATTGAAGTGAACAGGCCCGCACCTATTCTGAAATGGGCCCTTATTGTGGGAGACACTCATAGTAAAGTAGTTCTCTTATTTATTTTTTTGCGCCATATTATGGATGCAATATTGAGAACTGCAGTCCATCAGTACCGGTGTAACAGAACCATAGATGCTTATAACGCACCAACTACGGTTCTGATAAACCATAAAATGGCCACTAAAAAATCATCCATATTACGTTCATCTGACCTGAGTATAGGTCATCAGTATAAAAATCCTGGAAAACTCTTTTAATGTAAACATCACATGTACTGAATGTAGCCATTTACATTTCAGACAATTTATTCATTCATGCACTTACTCCCTGCTCCAGCAGCTGCACGATTACCGTACAGCTGTGATCTCTGTATGGAAATCCTAAAATGTCCATGCAGTGATGTTTTATATTCAACAGGTGGTGGGAAAGGGTTAATAGAAGATCTTGCGATTAGGCCACACTGTGTCAGTCTGACCCTAATTTGCTAGTTTAGAGTAAAACCAACAATCGTCCTAAAAATGAATCACTCGAAAAATGTAAATTTTGTGAAGACATTTAGTCACAGAAGGGTTAACAAAGTAACTAAACACACAGAGTCTTAGAAACAGAAAAAACACGCTATTACATACTACCATATGGTGTTACAGATCTTCTATAGAAAAGCCAAGAAAGTCAATAAAATCTAAATAATTATTCTAATAGACTCTGAGTCACCGTGAACTGTTCAATCCATCTTATTAATCATTAAAGAACATCAAAGTGAAAATACAATAAAAAAATAAATATGAAGGTGTCCACTTAGCCATGTATCATACATTTAGGAACAGAAACACAAAAATCGATATCATCTCTATTTCATTTAGAGTGATACTCCAACCAATACAGTGTATTGGAAATGTAATCTACTTATTAAGAATTGATAACTATGCACTACAGCATGCTGCCTATGCTAATCAGGTCTATGACACTCCATGAGAAAAGTTGAACTTGATGGACCAGTGATATCACCGGGGCATCCTAATCAATGTCACATCCTAACTACAGACTATTATAAATTGGTATCTACATCTTCAGTGTAATATAAAATGACGGTATTTAAAGGGGTACTCAGGCCTGAAGCCTTTACTAGCTACCCACTGGATAGATTGGTGGTGCACTCGAGCAGGAGGAGTTTGAATTGAGTTGCACTCGAGCATGAGCCCTACTGAAAAGTATGACAGTGACAAAAACAGTCAAGAGCTCTGCTGCTTCCATTTGTGGCAGTGCCATATACTTTGTATGGAGTGGCAGGGCGCATGCTCAACCAAGCCTCACTGAAACTATTCCCAGCCACAAGATCTTACGTTTCGGGAGGGGGGGGGGGCCTTTGGGAAGCAGGAATACAGGGGACCAAGGTCCCCCTATTCTGATGACTGGTGGGTGTTTTAGGGGTCTGATCATTGCTCATCTAGGATTTATCAGCAAGCCAGTGGATAGGCGATACATTCGTTGGGTCAGATTACCATTTTAAAGAAAGGGCTAAGGAAATTTCAAAATGGCTTAAAGCCTCATGCACACGACCATATCTATTTTACAGTCTGCTAATTATGAATCCGCCATCTACGGATGCAGTCTGTATGGTATTCCCATTTTATTTACGCACCCATTGTTTGCTGTCCATGTGGTGTCCACATTTTACTTGGGGACCCAAAGTTTTCAATAGGTCCATGCAGACTGCGGACACGTTGAAGTCAACGAGTCTGCAAAAAATGCTGATGAAACATGGGTTGCCTCCATATCTTGCGAATCCGCGATTTTTGGACCAACAAATGGATATGGTCATGTGCATGGGGTCTAATAAAGTAGTTGTGGGTGGTATAAATCAATGCAGTAGGTATCTGTTCTCTTAACCTGGCATGTCAGCCAAGCACTAGTAATGAACTATTGTGATCATGGAATGTCTACAGATATTTGAAAGTGGAGATAACAAGTCACTTGAGGTATTGTGGCCTGCAGGTGTGACGGATATAGCCATTTAACTGGCTGCATTCAATTCTATTCAGATTTATTGTTTTATTTCAATGATGTGAAATTCACCAGAATGGATTACAACATCTCAAGTTTCTTTCAACTGTTCCTGACTTACTATATAGTAATCTTAGACAGTAACATATTGAACGGGGGGAGGTGTGGGTGTTTGAGTGCAGTTCACAATCTGCAGACAAAATTAAAGTGCTCATTCAAAATTCTTCTACTGAGGCAGAATAAATTAAATCTTAACAAACACGCACAGCCTTGAAGAGCAGCTATTTATAACAGGCACAGTACTTCATTCTATATACCTTGGTGATGTAAATAAATTACCAGTAAATCAATCAGATGATTTATAGGCGAAAGAACACATACTAATAAAGTCTAACCACGAATAAAACCTTCAAAGAGGGTCAGCAACAAAAACAGCACAATTACATGACTCAGTAGAAAGTGTATTGTGTCACAGTGTGATGTCCACTGAAATAGCACTGCTAACCCAGAAGTGTCCCATCCTAGTACAAAGATCTATATACATTAATCAAATGTACCCCAAACAAATTGGAGAGATGGAAATCTCAAGAATCAAGCCAAGGGTGCCTTTATCCCAGAGATAGGGTGAGGGTCCCATTTCATGGTGCCACATGGATGCTATCCTTTCACGTCTCAACCTTTTACCGCACTAAGAGTGTGGACAGGTATAATTTAAGGCATGAAGTAAATCTTGCACTTTGCGAGCACATACAAAATGCGTTCATCACTTGCTGCAGACTAGTTCAAGTTTATTGGTATTGATTTGCAGCATGTTAGCAGTAGCAACTTCTATAACGACAGATAAATTAGCTAGTGTCTCATCAAAGGAATTTGCTTCTCCTTTCAATCTCCTCTCAGCAGAAGGACTCTAAAGAGAAGCACATTAAAAATCAAATTGAAATCAATAGAAAAGAACATGTTTCTCAAGCTCGTGCTTTACTAAGATGCCTCTTCAAAGCTGGAACACTTGAGCTTTCTATAATGTATAGTGGTTACAACTGTGCTCTCGCGTTAGGATGACTAATTGGTGTTTGTCTCTGTTGTGTAATAATTACAAACTCGTTCACCAAACAGGGACTGGAGTTTGCTAAACCATTTGATTCTCTAAAAACCTCGAAATTTAATATATCTTGTACGAAAACAAATTGGTTTAAAGCAAAGCACAAAACTCCCATACACCTCCCTAAAAGAGCATCATATTGTGAAGTTGCTGTTTGTGGTGGCCTACAGTATTAGACTGTCATGAAGCAGCAAATCAAGGATACATCGTTTACTTATGATTTTGTGATATGTCACTTAGAAGATGGGCTGATGAATTTCCATAACTTAGCATTAAAGGGGTTGTGCAGTCTGTTTATATTGATGACCTATCCTCAACATAGGTCAATATCTGGTGCTGGGTGTCAGACCCCCGCCGATCAGCTGTTCGAAGAGGAGGCAGCGCTTCTTGAGAGTGCTGCTTCTCTCTTCACTACACTACATGTCATCTCTCCTAGGCTGCACAAGCCTTTTAAGTCTTGGTCACTTAAGAGCAACATGGTTCAGCAAAGAGGGTAACTTAGCTCATGGAATGTCATCCTATAGTATCTTCCAAGATGTCCACGTAAAATGTCATATTCTATGGAAAATTCTCAATTTATAGATGTTGTATAGTTACATAATCTTCATGTTACAAGGCATCCTGAACTGGTTTTCACACTTGCTGATTATACTGATACTCAGGCAGTTCTATTAGCATTAACATATTGAGGGAGAGGGATTTCTTCATATTCTGAAGTACTTCCGGTTTGTCTAGATCTGGTGGGAGAGAGTCTAAAGCTGGCCATACACACTACATCTATACAGACTTAACCGGCCAATTTGGACGGATTCGGCTGACCATCTAATGTGTATAGGGCCTCCTGACTCTCTCCAGGCAGAGGATGTTGGGGAGATAAGGATCCGGCAAGGTAGATTTTAACTGCTTAATTCTGTTGTTCTCAGGAAGATATGTCACTGCCAGCTTTCCCCTTTCCGTATTCACTACATACAATGCATTTGGAAGGTCTTCACACCCTTTCACTTTATTCACATTTAGTTATGTTGCGACCTTGTGCTAAAATAAACAAAAAAAAAATCTTGTTTTGCCCCATCAATATACACTCAATACCCTATAATGACAAAGTGAAAACAGAATTTTAGAAATTTCTGAAAATTTATTACAAAGGAAAAACTAAAATGTTGCAAGGGCATAAGTATTCAAACTCTTTACTATGACACTTGAAATTTAGCTATGGGGCCTTCCATTTCTCTTGATCATCGTGGAGATGTTTCTACTCCTTGATTGGAGTCCACCTGTGGTAAATTAGGCTGACTGGACAGGATTTGGAAAGATTAAATATATATATACGTCTCACAGCAGTTGACAATGCATACGAGAGAGAACGAGAGAAAAAGCCAAGCCGTGAGGAGGAAAGAACTGCCTGTAGAGCTCAGAGATGGGATTGTGTGGAGGAACAGATCTGGAGAAGGGTACAAAAACTTTCTGCTGCACTGACAGTTCTCAAGAGCACAGTCGCCTCCATAATTCTTAAATGGAAGAAGTTTGGAGTCTTCCTAGAGCTGACCTTTCCACTTTACTAAGTCAGTAAAGTGGAGAAGGGACTTGGTAAAAAAAAGGTGACCAAGAACCCACTGGTCACTCCCACTGGTTTGCAGATGCTCACTGCAGATGTTCAATGCAGATCACCTCTTTACTATATCATATTTCATCAGAATTGCTTTCCTTTACAACCGTATATGTTTTGTGTCTGTCACATTAACATAGCGTCCGAGATGAAAGCTGCGTGTGATAGAGCAGGAGGAGCTGAGCAGATTGATATATAGTTTTATAGGAAGATACTCAGTAAAACTTGTAATTTATTTCTTTATATACATGCTTATTTAGGGCTTTAAAGTCAAGGAGGAAGTCTTATCAGTGATTGACAGCTATCTCTGTATACACAGTCATAGAGGGAAGGCTGTCAATCACTGATAGGACCGGGTCCTGGACTTCAAAGTTCAGAATGAACGTTTTACTGAATCTTTTCCCACAAAGCTATACAATCTGCTCAGCTCCTCCTTCTCTATAACACACTGCCTGCATTTTTATGGTGACAAGTTTCCTTTAAACTATTATTTGAAGGTTCAATAGGCATTATAAGACTGTGAAATGTGTTTGTGGCACAAAAACATCTGCTCTATGGGGCAGCTGAGAAGTATCTGAAGTTGTTAGGTCAGTAGCAGTGTATGCTGGTATGAAAGATGTGCATGACCATGGGTGAGAATTGTGAGGAGGGTTGAGAGGTGGATAAAGTAAAACAAGAAACTCCTATTCATTTGGGTATGTTTTGATGTTCCGTATAATTTCAATAAGCACATGCAATAGAGTTGACCATGTGATGAGCGCTTGGGTCTCATATCAAATCATTATCAGCTGAATGGAAGGCAATTGTTTCACGTTTCTCCTGGCATATTCTGATCAGTAAAAGACATGAAGACTCATGTGACGGAGCTTATAAAATGCTTGAAATAGTACAGATTACAGAAAGCAAAAAGCTCTCTCTTTCAGTTATACGGCTATGGGGCTTCTCTGTATGAGTGTGCAAAGGTCTCCTAAGTCCACACTCTAAAAAACTTGGAGAAGGCTTTATTTAGGCATTTTATTGACGTGTCTTCTAGGAAAATGCTGCAGACGTACCAGCCGTTTGGATTCCTATTGTTTTACATTCTTTTCTTTGTGTGCAATCCGCACAACTATTTTTAGCTTCAGTCAGACCACTTCCAGCATGGCGTAATCCTTTCCTACGGCTGTCAAGACGGGAATATTGCTGTGTGGTTTGAGGAAATTAAGCTGAAGTAACATCAAGATGCTATTAAATACTGAGCAGGCTCATTTTTCTCCCTTTACCATAGCAGAATAACAGACTCAGTAAATATGGTTTGGGTTAGGGTCTCTATCTATTTAACTGTGTACCTGTAACAAAAGTTAAACTGCATTGCTACTTTTTAAATTGCTTAGCAAAAAATGTTTTAGTTTTATTTTTTTGTCAAATAATAGGAAATATATTCCGTCTTAACAAGATAACAGGATAATAGTAGAGGTTTAACCAGCATTTGGACAAATCAAACAGTACAGCCTCGGAGAAGGATACAGTTGTCTAAAGACAGTTACATCATGATATAGGGTAGGCAACATTTTTTAGGGCGTAACTAACCACTTCTGCCCCTGTTCTTTTTATGCTACTTTGACATCTACGTTTTAAATTCCAGCAGGTTGTTCTGGCCAAGAACAACCTGCCAGAATTCTCCAGATCCAGCGCTGACATATGAGGAGGGAACATACGCCAGCCCGATTAAGCATAATGGGGCCCGGTGGAGATTTGTACACATTCCGGCAGGCAAGTGGGGAACCAGCTGGTCACCAACTGCTGCATGCTGCCAGAACGGCCACTGGAGGTGTGAAAGTAGCCTTAGAAGGTATTGTCAAGGATTGTGTGCTTTCTTCCAAATACTAATGTCCATGTCTGGTATGGCACTGTAGCTCCACTGGATACCACAAACAACCAGTGGACAGATGGGGGCTGTTTTTGGGAAAAAGCAGCCATGTTTTTCTAATTCCAGAAATCAGTTTAAGGAATTCCTGCTGTCCTCCAGCACAAACACTTAGGGGGTCATTTATTGGTCAGAAATACACCTAAATTAGGCGTATTTCAGGCGCAGATGGCAGCGCAATGGTTAGACTTTTCCTCTCTCACACCGGGTCTAAAATTGTGGAGAGGGCAGGCCTGTCTCATTCATCAAAACAGGTGTAGAAAATGGTCTAAATGTAAGAGACCTCTCCATAACTTCGGTGGATCCACTGCCAGCTATGGGGCTTAAACTCCGGTCTTAATAAATGTGCCCCATAGTTTTACACATATGTTAAAACATGCAGTTAAGAAACAACAACACTGGCTGACGAAAGCCATAGAATGCAATGTAATCTGCAGGCAGCATGTTATAGAGCAGGAGGAGCTGAGCAGATCGGTATACAATTTTATGGGAAAAGATTCAGTAAAACTTGGGGAGATTTTATCAGTGATTGATAGCAGCGCTCGCATGAAGCGCCATCTCCTCTTCAAACAGCTGATCAGCAGGGGTGCCGGGTGGGGGCCCCCATCAATTACATATAAGGCCTCTTTCACACAAACAAGTTTTCTGTACGGGTGCAATGCATTCATGTCATGCACTGAATCCTGAACCGTTCACTTTAATGGGTCTGTGTACATGAGCAGCGTTTTTCACGCATCATTTCTGCGTTTGGGAAAAAAAAAAATAAAAAAATAATAAAAATAAAAAATAATAAAAATCGCAGAATGTTCTATATTCTGCATTTTTCATGCAGCTGTATAGAAGTGAATGAGGCTTGTGTAAAAAGTGCATTGCAAATGCGTTTTTAACTGTTCGTTGCTAGGAGATGTAGATTTTTATTCTATATATTGTACCTGCGCAGAAAAAAGTGAAACACTGAATGTAATCATAAACAAGACTAACTGAACTTGCGTGCAAAACCATCAGTTTTTTCCGTAACAGATCCTGACACAATCCGTATTGTTCATGTGAAAGAGGCCTAAATCGCTGCCCAACCCCTTTTACATCTACTAAGCTATAAAATTTAGGTCACAAAATCATAGGTAAAGAATCAATCCTTAAATTGCTGCTTCATGACAGTCTAATACTGTAGGCCACCACAAATAGCAACTTCACCATATGATGCTCTTTTAAAGTGGGTCCTGGGTGTCAGAACCCCGCTGATCAGATATTGATGACCTATCCTGAGGACGGGTCATCAACATACCGTAAATCACTGCACAACCCCTTTAATATTCCCTTAGCCCAAAAGTTCAGCAAAGGATAGAGTCGAATGTATATGGGTTCCTTTGACATTAGTTTCCCTACAAAGGAATGAATTGGCATGGGACAGTACATAATGAGTATACAGAAAGGTAAAGGCAGCTCTCACTTTTCTTTTAAATATCTTTGTACAGTATATTGCTTCAAACACGATAAGCATTTTCATAAACTCTTTAACAACTCTTTTAGAAAAAACATTCACTCACCTAGTTAGTCATCAAGTGTTTTACTGGCGCAATAAAAATATTACCTGCCTGCCAGAATATTTCCAGCGAGAATTCTTGCAGTATGATACGCAGGCTTTAGTATGAATTTTACTAACCACTGCTCAGAGAATAAAATTATACGGATTTACAATCGGTGCTCACATTGCATAAGTCTAGGTACGCACTTTGTACTCCTCGACTCAATAAGTCCTACAGACTTCAGAATACCTACTCTGCTCAGTTTTCTGCTATAGAAAGAAGGACAAGATGACCTTTGTAGAAAAGGAAAATATCTAGATTTCATGATTTCAGCAAGTCTCAACTTTTATTTTTTAGTTCCTAATCTTGTCTGCTCCGTACTCCCCTCCCCCTGCTCCACTGTTTCTATCCTCAATCTTTTTCCCAAGAAATGAAAAATGTTACATTTTTGTTTTTTACTCCTTGCCTTTCCTGAGCTATAGCTTTTTTTTATTTTTCTGTTCACTTACCTGTATGAAGACTTTGTTTTTTGCGGGACAAGTTGTACTTTCTAATGGCACCATTTAATATTGCATGCGATGTAGTGGGATGTATCGGGAAGGAGGGAAAAATCACTATTATTATTATTATTAAATGCAGTTGTTTTTTACAGCATTCCCTATGCGGTAAAACTGACCAGTTACTTTTGTTCTCTGGGTCAGTGTGATTACAATGATACCACATGTATAGTTTTTCTTGTGTTTTAAAAACAGAAAAAATGCATCACAATATTCTGACTCCAATAACTTTTCAATATTTCTACAGAGTACAGCCACTCCCCAGCCCACAGGGAGTGCACATTCTCCTCCTGGCTCGTGAAAGGCCAGCACGTGCACTCTAGTACACACCAGCCTATGATTGGTTATCTCTGGGTACTTAAGGTACCTTCCCCAGTAGAAGGGTGCCTGAGCAATAAGTTTCCTAGTTTGTTAGTTCCGGTTAAGGTGTGCTATATTTTTGCCCCTGTAACGACCTCGTATTGACCCAACGCTGCCTGTCCTGACCTTGGACTGTTTACCGTTAAGCACATACTCTGCTTGCCCTGACCTCACCTATCCCTGACTACATTTTGGCTGACCCTTCGGTGCCCTGCACTGTTATCTCTGACCCCTATGGGTCAGCTATTAACCACACAAAGACTAAACAGAAACTCTAAGAGCCAGTACTCAGTAGGGAAGAGAGACAGCGCTCAGCTGGGCACTTCAAGCACCTAATTTTAGTAATTGGGGGTGTCAGCACTCAGAATGTCACCGTTCAAGACCTTTGATATGTCATTATAATATTTGAGAAGTTTTTCAAAACTGAAGTTCTGACTATATACAAGGGGAAGACCCTTACTTATCAACTACGGAGTGGATATAACTTATTTCTCATAAGAAATGTAATTAAAATTCTAGCATAGCAACTGAGTTCAATAAAATGTATCTGTATAGCGCCACCTTCTCTTTGTTCTTTTCCTTATTTTTTTGACCTGCTCACTGAGATGGCCGCACATGCTCAGTTTCATCCTTCAACTGCCTCCTGAGCTGTGATAGGGAGAGCTGAACACGCCCCCTGAGCTTCAGCAAAATGGACACTCTCCTTGATATAAATCTAGCAGAGCAATGAATGGGGAGATCCCTGGATCCATGTGAGGTACAGGGCTGGGTCTAGCTTTGTTAGAAAGAGACTGTCATGTACTATATGATGTCTGATTTTCATTTTTTATAATAATCATGGAATAATCCCTTTAAAGTCATTTTCACCTATGTAACTAACAGCAGTGTCCCACAGAAGGATGCAGACACATCCCAGACATACCTGTGTACACTGTGGGTCTGTATTACATGTCCAGAAAAAGCATGTTTATTCTGCAGGAAAACAGCTCCCAAGTGCTCGGCTGAAAGTGAAAGTAAAAACAGCTTTTTCTCCCGACTCAATTTCTAACAGCTATATCTTCTAATGCTGTGATTGTGGTGTCATTTTAAAGCTTGGAATGTCAGATTTCAATGAAGGTCAGATTCATTTTTCTATCTGCTACCAATCCCAAGATATGAGCAGCTAAAGCAGCCCTCCCCTCTTCAGTCTGGTTTGCTTTGAGCACTTGCAGCAGCAGAGCTGGGCACTTGGGAGCTGTTTTCCTGCAGAATAAAAGTGCTTTTTCTGGACATGTAATACAGACACACAGTGTACACAGGTATGTCTGGGATGTGTCTGCAATCTTCTGTGGGGCAGTGCTGTTAGTTATATAGGTGGAAATGAGCTGACAGACTCCCTTTAAGAGGAACAAAATATGTTACACTATCAGAAAAACATGTCTCCATTGGTGGGAATAAGTTCCCTAAAATGTTCTGAGGGATTTCACATAATGTCCCTTGATTTATTAGTTGCATCTTCCTACTGTAACAGACAACACTGGTATAACTCATCTGCAAAATACAAGGTCCGTCTCTGACAGGGGGAAAAAATAGCTGCAACGCAGGCAGACACAAGCTCGGGCAGCTTTATTGTACACATCATCATGTTAGAGAAAGATCCTTGCTTTCTCTCTTTCCCTTTTATAGATGTGTTGAGTTAGCTCACCATATTGGCCCCACCTCTTTCTGTGAAATAGACATTACCTTATTCAAGAAAGAATCTGCACCACATTCTTCTGTCTGGTTCTTGAAGGGATAATTTTCATGTAAGTTTAATTATGTTTTAAGTCAGCCTCAGAGCAGCAGAAGAAAACACTGCTGGTCATCCGATCTTCATAGCAAAAAAATCTAATCACACAGCAAGCCACCAAAGCATGGGGCCCAAGGATCTCAGAGGGGATTGACTCTCTCCATAGAGGTTCTGGGACAAAGAGATTAAACTAAACCACTCAAGCATATTTATTATAAAAATAAGTTCAGTGCTGTAGAAGGAGTTAAAAACACATAGCTTGGCTGATGTCGGATCCTGAGAGTGAACCTTGTATATTAGCTGCTAACAGATGCGTAGAAATCAAAAACTTGCAGCTTTATACCTATTCATCCTTGTGGTGTCTATTCTTATAAACATGCAGAATTTTTATATATTTTATTTTATTTTTTTACTGATAGAATGTTAAAGCATTTATGAGCTAGATACTAAATCACCAAAAAAATACAAAAACATTTCATTAAGTCTAATAATTTGGTGGTCGCCGCTGACTTACTGTGCAGTCACCATATACTTTTGTGTAAATGATCACACATGACTCAACAAATCCATCTGCATAAAGCAAGCCAAGTTCAGAGCCTTCCCAGGAGGGGAGGAGAAGAATTGCTTTGTGGAAAGGACCTGGAGCTCTGCCCTTTCTCTGGCTCAAATTACTCGCCTGTCAGGCTTGACAGATTTGGCTGAAAATAAAAGGAAACGGCCGTGAAAAAGAGATGAATGAGCTCAGCAGTTCCGTAGATAACATAGGCCTTAGGGCTGCCCAGATCTCCCGAAACAACATCTCCTAGTGCCACGTACATCAGTAGTGCCCTGTCGTAGTAAACGAACAGACCGGGAATTAATGCAAATAAAACACAATAGGATAATTAACTACCTCTTCCCTCCCCTGCTGCAACACAGGAAAGAAAAGGGACGGTTTAGAAAGACTAACCGATGATGTCAACTTGTTCCTCGCCAACAAAGAGCTAAGTCATTTGTGAAAGTGTATGCCTGGTGACCACAGTGGGTATTAAGCACTCAGCTTGGCAATGACATAACAGTCTGTAATGTGAAGCACTAAGAAATGCTCTGGTTTTGAAATGCCTCTCTCGACCATCAGCCATATGTTTGGCTTCTCTATTTTCAGAGCGGGTGTTCCAGCAGGCCATCTGGTTTCTATGCAGTGAAATAGATGTAAAGCACAGAGTATTTCCCTGTGTGGATGAAACCTCCTCCCTCCCTTCCTTCTTTTAGACTACTTTCCCAGACAGAGTTCCTTTTCATTCACCAACTTTCAAAGCAAACTTTACCTCATATAGCATCCTGTCCTCCCGTCCCCCTTTTCCCTCAGCTTCCATTACTATAATTACTGAAGAATGCAGAGAGCAGCAGTGTAAACAAGACAAGTAGAGGCATTCCCATTTGTAGACTGCACAGCGGAGGGCTTCCTCGTACACTCAGATAAGGATTTGTAACCAGCGTTGCTGATATTTGATCCCCAGTGTTTAAAAATAGGCGCATTCTTGGCACAGGCAAGAGTTGCTGTGGCGCCCTTGACACTTGTTTCACATTGAGAAAAAAAAAAACTCAAACCCTCCCCATGAAAGTGGAAAAAGCACATTCACCATAAATTACATCAGGTTCATAGCTAAACATGGATAGAATTTCAACAATGAGGCAAATAGACGTTCTGAGGGGAAGAGAACTACACAAAACGGCAGCCGAGGAGACATTGCATCTGGCCCGGAGATGCACACAGACGGGGCGGGCCACACATCTGTAGACGGTTTACTATGCATATCATATGATACTTTTACTACATATTACTGTGTGTGTATAAAACTCAGCTTTCTTTACCTATGTCACTTTTGCAGTCAGCAACACGGTGCAACAGGACTGACATCAGCAGGCGGCTCCTTACATCTAGAGGCTTTATTGTACTGAAATATCTAAGTATCATGCATGGTTTAATGGTGAATTCACACGTGGCAGATCCCCTGCTGATTTGCTGTTGCTGACTTTTGCGGCGAATCCACTGCATTTTTTACACCAATAAAGTGGATGGATTTTCAGAAGCTATAAGCTTCAAAATAATCTGCATAATCAATCTGTTGGGGATCTCCATCGTGGATTTCAGCTTATTGGAAAGTAAAGGGTGAAAAACACAGCCATTTCTGTGGCAAACATGCATGTAATTCATGCTTTTTGTTACTGTTTTTGCAGTGGTTTTTCTGCAAATCCACAGCAGACTTTTTATACTGTATTTTATGCCCTGTGTGGATGCACCCTCATAGCTGTATACAAGATGCCCGACCATTTGTTACATCAATGAAATACGCACTGTTTCTCAAACCAAAGTAAGGCTACCTTCATACCTGCGCTTTCCCTTTCCGCTATTGAGAACTGTCATAGGATCTCAATAGCGGGGGAAACACTTCAGTTTTGTCCCCATTCACTGTCAATGGGGACAAAACTGAACTGAAGGGAACGGAGTGCTCCAGAATGCATTCTGTTCCATTTCATTGCGTTCCCATGATGCACACAAAATCACTGCAAGCAGCGTTTTTGAGTACGTCCTGGGATGCGGACAAAAGACAGATCCGTCATGACTCACAATGTAATTCAATGGGGACGGATCTGTTTTCTCAGACACAATAGAAAACTGAGCCGTCCCCCATTGACTTACAATGGTTTTAGTGCTGGATCCGTCTTGGCTATTTTAGAGATAATACAATCGGATCCGTGCAGAACGGATGAAGACGGTTTTATTATCATGATGGATCCAGCAAAAACGCAGATGTGAAAGTAGCCTAAGGCTCCATTTGTGGATCCTAAACCATGCAGCACAAGGAAGATGCAATGCGGTTTGCTATTCAGCCTCTTTACTCTGGCATCCATGAATCCATAATTTCCACTTATCCTGTCCAGACCTGCCACAGACAGTCTAACAGATAAAATAACAGCATCTTATTCGATATTAGCACTCTATTTTGCACTGCAATGCACTTTTCTATGTCTATCTGTGCAGAATATTTCACAGTGCAGCACTTCTGGTTCCATTGCTTGCAAAATGCCTCCATCTTGATGCTGTCAACTTCCTGTGATCCAAATGACAATGAGAGGAAGAGGAAAGCAATCATTCACAGATCGCTCCACGCGTCATGTGCTGCACATAAGACTAATGAGCAATGCAGGGCACGATAGGACAAGTTGCTGAGGTCATGATCAGTGACAGGGATGCTTTAAAGCATTGGCAAATTAGTTTATTTTTTTCTTCAGTTTCTCATTTCCTTGATCACTTCGAGGCACGCCGACACTTACGCCTTCTATAGCGATAACCGGTGTTCTTCAAAACAGCAGCAGATGTGGCAAGCCAGTACAACAATGTTAAATTCTGAGCGACCAAAAAGGCACTTGCAGGGAATAGCACACCTCAGTAATTAAACTGCAGCAGCCAGCAGGCGCACAGGGTTTTGTTTCATGCCCAAGAGCAACTGAAACGGATCCTAATAAAAGCAATTGCAAATAATTAACAAAACCAAACTCACAGCCCCCGTGAGGAAAGCTGCTTTCCTCCGGTGCCTGTGCGCATTTAATGGGAGGCTATGGCAGGGGAAAGAATGCCACAGCATACAGTACATTGCTGGAGCCTGAGTCACAGCAGTTATGTTCAATATCTGAGTCACTAACCACTGAGCCACCAGCAGCCGAGGGGAATCCTAAAACCTATAAATCTGCAGCACATCATCTAGAGCTGTGCTAATGTGGCCATTCCTATGTTTAGCCTCATGTCACGTGAACTGTATACTCGCTAAGATATAATCTGCACTGCCTGTATGTTCTAAAAAAAAATAGCAAGGATCTTTTCATGTAAGCAGGATACTAACTATAAAATGACGTGCCTGGAAAAGTATGCTGCTTTTACATAACCTTGGGACACTAGCCGCAAGCAGAACAAGAGCTTCTTTAGGAAAAATGGTGCGTTTTGGGGCAGCCTTTTTCCCTTTTGCTTGAAAAAAAAAAAAAAAAAAAATACCGCCGATGAATGTTTACAGAAAGCCAACAGCGAACTACAAAATGCACTACAAACAGTGCAGTTTTTCAGACGTTTTTATTCACTTTTTAGTTTTTTCCCTTCACTTTAGGTGTTTTTTGGGTTCATGATTTTTTTTTTTTCTAAAAACTTAGCATGCTTAGCAAGTGTGGCATTTTTTTCTGTTTTTTTTCTCATAGTTGAGCAGCAATACCAAGCACAGCTGCTATACAACATACGGCACTGCTGGGAGCCCACAGCGCTCACCAGAGCTTTGGTGAGCATGGCGGCTCCCTGTAACAGTTAAAGGGTCATCCAAGACCTCTAATGTCCCTACATATGCCTGAGCCCCTCACACAGATATTACTTACCTCGCTCCTCGACACTCGCGTTGCTTCTGATGCCAGCATGGCCGCTGCTGCATCTCCCCGTCGTGCAGATGAAAACATCCCTAGCGTCCTGTAAGGTTCTGTTCCCTTTGTGGTCTGCTATTGGTTGACACCAAAGCCCGCCCCCTCCAGAAGCAATGCAGGTGCCGGGGAGCGAGGCAAGTAGTATCTCTGTGAGGGGCCCAGGAATATGGGGGGTCATTATAGGCCTTGGATAACCCCTTTAATGGGTGGCAAATAACATATGAGAGACATGTACATTTTTTTTCTACAAAAGCTGCATAAAAAGTGCACAGTTAAATAAATTCTTCATATTTTTTTCCCTCACCACAATTTGTAAATCATATATTTTCCACAATGGAACAGTGTTTCCTTCACAGACAAGAATGGCTGGTGAACGTGTCATGGGACAGCATCCCGGTTGTGAGTTAACCTCATTTCACCACTGACATTCCAGTTTCGATATGCTCTACATTGAGAGCACTGGAAGGGATCAGTTCTGTATATTTCGATAACTACAGTCTACATTACATTATACTCATTGGTACACTTCTAGTGCATCGGTCCACTAGCAAGAAAACAAGTACTACACACCGCTACCCTTCAGACATCAGCTTCCAGAACTTGTCTTTTAACAGATTTCTTCATCAATATTACCAAAGTCTACATTTCCTTACCTGAAGCTCGTCCAAAAGCAGTCATTTAATAGTACACTATATCAGTAGTGCTTGTCGATCGTGATCTTTAATCTTTCCTGGTGAAATCGTCTCATCCAGATGTCACTTTGACAACTCACATGACCTATGAACACAACAACAAAAAAAAATGAGATTTACATTTCTATTTTACAATTACATTTCTAATGCCTAATTTATCTATATTCTTCTTAGGCCTGGTATGTTTTACAACATTTCATTTATATGCATTTTGCCGATCTGGGTCTACACCAAACTGAACCTACGCAACCTGAATGTAACTACGGGAATATGCAAGTAAACCGGATCAAAATCAGTTTCAACAAGAGAGCACAGTCCAGTACCTTTCCCTCCTAGCTGAACACATTCACTTTTCTCTGATGCTCCTCTTTGGGGTCTCCTTTTTATTTATTAGACTGACACAAAATGAATACTTACAGATCAGAATACGTAGAACTAGGTGCTTTTGTTTGCCCTTATTGTGGACACCACACGTCCATAATTCCCACCAAAACACTTTGCTGATAAAATCATACACAATGTTGCAGGTAGGAACAGAGGTCATTCTGGCTCAATATTATACCTTTGCTTGATGCTGACATCATCTAATACTTGTCATTTCTTGTAAATTTGCACTAAAACTGTCTGTCTACTTTTTGACAATGTCTTCCATAGCCCGCTACAGTCACCAGAGCTTTTTACAGTGCATGCCAATGTGTACTGCTGTCTACAGAGCAGGTAACAGTTGCCATGGAATCCAGTATGTTAACACACAAATCCAACACTTAGAAAAATTCTGAAAATGACTGTGCGTAGGTGGCTGCAAAGATAAACGTTTTGAGTGAGTTTCTTCAATTAGATCCAATATTACCCAATCGTAGCTAGAAATTATTTTCATACTGTGGTTTTGTGTTTTACAATTTCCAAAAAGTCTTTGAACACAAGTCTTTTCTCAAAGTAATTTATGTTATATATCTATCTATATATATATATACACACATATATATATATATATATATATATATATATATATATCTCCTTACAGACTAACATATATATTACTTATATGTATAGTTTATTTAAACCCTCAGCAATTTTCTTAAGTTTTTATCTTTGCATTTGCACAAAGCCATGACTTTATTTTTGGTGTCTGTGCACCTCTATGAGGGTTTGTTTTTTCTGGGACAAGCTGTATTTTTAATGCCACCATTGTACAGTACCTCATTGTAATCTATTGTGTACTTTAAAAAAAAAAAAAATTAGTTAAAAAAAAACAATCAATTCCACCATAGTTTTAATGGTTTAATTTTTATGATGTTCACCGTGTGGTAAACATGACATTACTTTATTCTGCAGGTCAGTACACTTATGGAGATTCCACATTTATTTAGCTTTTATAATGTTTTACTACTATTATAAAATTAAAAGTAAAAAAAAAAAAAAAAGGTTGGCTTATTACCATATTCTGACACCCATAAAGTTTTATTTTTCTAAGTGAGCTGTGTGAGGGCTTGTTTACTAGGGGACTGAGCTATAGTGTTTATTGATAACATGTTGGCATACATGCAACTGTTTGATCAATTTTTATTCCAGTTTCTTTTTCGGACGCAAGATGACAAAATACTGACATTTCTAAAATTGGGATTTTTTTTTTTTTACAATGTCCACACCCTGTAATAAGTAACATATTTTAATATATTGGATAATAATTAGGTTTATCTTTTATATATAATGAGAAAAGGGCTTAAAAAAAAAAAAAAAATTTTAAATTGAATTTGTCACAATGAAAATGCAGCATTATCTGCAGGCAGCATGATATACACTGACGAGTACTATGGGTATGAAAAGGATGACAATGATCCAGCAGGACAACGACCCGAAGTATATGTCGAGATGGGTCAATGACAATGAAAAAGAGGAGCTGGTTTGGCCCCCACAGTCCCCAGACCTCAACTCAATTGAACACTTGTGGGTAGAGTTGAAGAAAAAGCTGTATTCATACCGAAGTGAGTTGACCAGTATATACCAACATTGGGAACGTGTAAAAGAGACCTGGGAAGAGATTTCGGTAGAGACATGTTTGAATCTGATTGAGAGCATGCCCAGAAGGATTCAAGCAGTGTTGAATGCCAAAGGTGAATTTACAAAATACTAAAAATTAAAATTTAGAATTTTAGGAACAAAACAGTAACATTGTAGTTACATGACAAGAATCTGCATAACTAATCATATGCTAAATAGTTGAAAGTCCAATTTATGCATGACATAGCCAAGATTATTGTCTATAAAAGGATGGTAGTCTCACGTTCAAAGCTGTAGTGAATGGTGAGATATGGAGTCCGAAAGTCAAAACTTCAAAACACTGTTACCCTTTTGCTCGTCAGTGTAGAACATAAGGAGCTGAGCAGATTAATATTTTACAGGAAAAGATGCAGTAAAGTTTATATTTTATTCATTTAAAACTCTGCTCCTTCTATACGTAAGAGTCATGTGGGTGGTCCTATCAGTGACTGACAGCTCTCTCTGCATAACCAAGTATACAGTAAAGGCTGTCATTCACTTTTTTGTGCACTTAGGAGTACTGGATCTACTGTATTTCACCATAAAGAGATACTGACATTTTATGAGATCTTGACAGAGTCAGGGTGTAACGTGTCTTAAAATGGCAGGCCTAGGGGCCTTCAGAATAGGTTTTCTGGCTGTCCTCCATTTGGCGCAATGCCTGGATGGACGCTTGGGTGTCCTTCTTTTCTATGGCTCCACGCTCAGACAGCAGCATTGAACTGAGTGTGAGCTCCAACCACAGACTGACTGAATGAGGCTTTTTCTTACCACCATTCAGTCACTAGAGCTGGCTGACATTTCACTCTGTGACTGACTTAAGGTGAGAGAAGCAATGGTTTAGCATAGTTGGGGAGTATGGTCTCCTCTTTTTGGGTTAAACAAGTGGCCTACTTCAGAGTTCGCCTGGCTGTCATGACAACTACTCAACACTCTGTGATTGCAAGGTGCCAAGCAGTTGTTATGGCAGCCAGAAGCCTTCAGAAGGCCCCCAGGCTTGCCATGTTAAGGCATGTTATAGCCTGCCTCTGCCAAGCTGCCTCTCTCTATCCATGCCACGATCACTATCGACCACAGCATCTGAGGGATTAAGAGTACACCTGCAAGTGATCGCACAGGCATAGCTTCTAAGCCCATGCCTTCACAGCTCCATTTTATTACGGTACTGAGTATTACCACAACCTAACTGTGGGGAAAAGTGAATAGATTTTTTGGCTCATAGCATCACTCCTTCACCCCCTCTAAAGTCAATGTGGTTAGCCTTCAAGACCATTTCAGTGCAAAATTCATAAGTTTTGTTTAAAACTGACCTTGGCCAGCTTTATTTTTCTGAAGCGCAGCAAGACCATTTACAGTACATTGCAACGGTTCAAAACAGACCATATGGCCTCTAACAAATACAGTGTCAAGACCCTCACCATCAGGACCTGGACCTACTGCTCATCATCACAAACGCAATGTTCAAGCAGTCAATATGGTTCTGTTTTTTTTTTCTGTTTTTAATTTTTATGAATAAAAATTGTATTCTATGACACCCCCCTTCCCCCAGTCAATACTAAGTAGGAGAATTACAGCTGCAAGTCTTTTGGGGTATGTCTCTACCAGCTTTGCACATCTAAAGGCTACAATTTTTGCCCATTCTTCTTGCCGAAATCGCTCAAACTCAGTCAGATTGTTTGGAGAGCGTCTGTCAACAGCAATTTTCAAGTCCTGCCACAAATTCTCAGTGGGATTTAGGTCTGGACTTTGACTGGGCCTATTCTAACACATGAATATACTTTGATCTAAACCATTCCACTGTAGCTCTTACTGTATGTTTAGGGTTGTTGTCCTGCTGGAAGATGAACCTCTGCCCCAATCTCAAGTCTTTTGCAGCCTCTACCAGGTCTTCCTCACAACTGTACACTGCATTGTTCCTCCGTTATTAGATACTATTTATGAAGAAAACTGACAACTAGGTTTTACCATTCTCTGCATCGATGGCATTTGTGAATACAGACTCTGTCAGCACAGATTGGACAGACTAGTCTTAAAGAGAACCTGTCACAGTGAGTAGGCAGTACACTCTACAGATGGCATGTAATAGAAGGAACTGAGCAGATTGATGTATAGCTTTATGGGGAAAAGAACATAAAACCTTGTAACTTCTCGTACATTAAAATCTCTGCTCTTTCTGAGCTCAGCCATATAGGTGGTCCTATAAGTACAAGTGGGTACACACAGATAGCTGTCAGTCACTGATAAGATAGCTACTGAGCTCAGAAGAGCAAATATTTTAATAAACAAATTATATTGAATCTTTTCCCTTCAAATTATATATCAATTTGCTCAGCTCCTTCTGCTCTATAACCTGCTGCCTACAGATTGTACTGCATGTTCATAGTGACATGATTCCTTTAAAAGGGTGATTCCCACCAAACATTCAATATTTGATTGCTGGGACTCCCATTTTCTAGGGTGGCAATCCAGATTTCCCCGTTTCTCCTCTACAGACCCTGCATGGAGCCATTTCCCTAACTTTTATAGAGCTTGAATGATGCAGCAGCACATATTCAGGAGAGTCTGTTTGGAGGAATTCTGAACCCAATCCTAATGATCCATGTGGGTAACGGTGATCAAACATTTATTACCTGTCCTGTGGATGCTGCAAATCTGAGGTCACATATTGTATTTTTGGAGTATCAATTTTACACCATTGCTCTTGGTATTCCATTGTACCATTCATTCACCTTAGTTCTTGGTGTCCAGTTTCCCCTCCACTCTGCATTAATAATATAAAAGTACAGTAATCTATAAAACACTGCATGCCATATTCTAGCGTCTTTTGTGACAACTGTAGTTTGTTTGCCATTCAGAAAAACAACACCTGCAGCTGACAGACGCTGAGCATACATTTACATACAGGCACACGGTTCCTTAGAAGGCTCCTTCCTTCACTTATTATGCTTCATTACACAATTGTATGCTTCAGTAACATTCTCAGCAATGCACAGTTTTAGGGGTGGCGTTTGCAAGATAAACTGAAGATGAGATAAGAATGTGTATTTTCCTCTTTATGGAGACATTTAATTGCTGGTCTGATACATACTGTATCGTACATACAAATATGTTAACAGCAGGCAGCGAACTACACATTGAAATGCTCAGGTCTCTGCTCACCTTTTTTGGCACTAAAATTGATGCATAAGGCGAGAGAGAATATGCCGACATATACTTTGAACACAAAGACCCCTGATGCTTGCAGTGCTACGCAAAAAACCCCAACTTTAATGTGCAGTATACTTTTTTTCTTCAGGTTGTCTTTCCATTGAAAAGTGCAATCAACTGTGTTTAACCCCTTAATGACCGGGCCATTTTGCACCTTCGTGACCAGGCTTATTTTTGAAAATCTGACATGTCTCACTTTATGTGGTAATAACTTTGGAATACTTTTACTTATCCAAGCCATTCTGAGATTATTTTCTCGTGACACATTGTACTTCATGACAGTAATAAATTTGAGTCACTATATTTCACCTTTATTTATGAAAAAATCCTGAATTTACCAAAAATGTTGAAACATTCGCAATTTTCAAAATTTAAATTTCTCTGCTTTTAAAACAGAAAGTGATACCTTATAAAATATGTATTACTTAACATTCCCCATATGTCTACTTTATGTTTGTATCATTTTGTAAATGTCATTTTATTTTTTTGGGACATTAGAAGGCTTAGAATTTTAGAGGCAATTCTTAAAATTTTTAAGAAAATTTCCAAAACCCACTTTTTAAGGACCAGTTCAGGTCTGAAGTCACTTTGTGGGGCTTACATAGTAGAACCCCCCATAAATGATCCCATTTTGTAAACTACACCCCTCAAGTTACTTAACACTGATTTTATAAACTTTGTTAACCTTTTAGGTATTCCACAAGAATTAAAGGAAAATGGAGATGAAATTTCTAAATGTCACTTTTTTGGCAGATTTTCCATTTTAGTCCATTTTTTCTTTAACACATATAAGGTTAACGGCCAAACAAAACTCAAATATTTATTACCCTGATTCTGCGGTTTAGGGTGCATTCACACGAATGTATTTTTCATCCGCGTCCGATCCGCAACTTTTGCGGACCGGGTGCGGATCCATTCATTTCAATGGGGCCGCAAAAGATGCGGACACCGTGTGCTGTCCGCATCCGTTGTTCCGTTCCGCTGCGCCACAAAAAATAGAGCATGTCCTATTCTTGTCCGCAAGCACGGACAAGAATAGGCTTTCTCTATATAGCGCTGGCCATGTGCAGTCCGCAAATTGCGGAACGCACATGGCCGGTATCCGTGTTTTGCGGATCCGCAATTTGCGTACCGCAAAACACTTACGGTCGTGTGAATGCACCCTTACAGAAACACCCCACATGTGGTGGTAAACTGCTGTATGGGCACACGGCAGGGCGCAGAAGGAAAGGAGCGCCGTATGGTTTTTGGAAGGCAGATTTTGCTGGACTGGTTTTTAGACACCATGTCCCATTTGAAGCCCCCCAGATGCACCCTATAGTACAAACAATCAAAAAGTGACCCCATTTTGTAAACTACGGAATAAGATTTTGGGGTACATATGATTTTTAATCGTTCTATATTATTTTTTTGGGAGGCAAGGTAACCGAAGAATGGATGTTTTGGCACTGTATTTTTTGTTTTTTTATCATGTTCATCTGACAGGTTAGATCATGTGGTATTTTGTCATGTTTGATCATGTGGACCGCGGCATGGAAGGGGTTAAACGGCCGACATCGCTGCCAGCCGCTGCCTCAAGCTGTTACATTAGATTGTCAGCTGTATGTTACAGCTGACAATCTAATACCGCACGGCCATCCTGAAAATGGGGGGGCTTTATTACTTACCGGACGACGCTGCTGTGTGTGGGTGGGTCGGAGGGTCCGCTCGGCCATCCTGTAAAATTAAAACATAGCAGCGCAGCCCCAATGTCCTCAAGGGGCTCTGCAGACTGACCAATCACAGCGATCGAGGGCGGGGGAGGGCTTTGATTGGTCCCCCAGAGTGTTGCTGAGAGCCTCAGCTGTCAGAAACAGTCGGCCCTGCAATCCTGTCACCCTGCACTTTGGCAGGGTGACAGTTAGAAGCCATGATGTGCCTGCACGTCTCAGTGCCTTAAGGCAGGGCAGCCCATGATGGTGCGGTAACAGGTTAAAAAGTATCCTGGTGTATACCACCAAAACAAATAAGATAAAGACACCCATTTGGCATACATCAGACCATTTCAGGGCATGCACTGGGAGAATTTACGGTGTGCACAGAAAACAAACACTTATAAACCCCAGGTTGAACAGTCATTAACTGCGGAAGTTCAAGGAGTGTGCACTCTCTAAGAGCCAGAGGGAGCGCACATGCCCTATAGATAAAGAAATGAAGTGTCGGCAAGGAGCACCCTGCAAAGGGATGGGACTTGACCACCGGGGAACCAGGTAAACAGAGCAGAACCTGTGCTCAGGACCAAAGTGGCGGCAGGCACAGGCCACTGCTATTACAAGTTCCTTTTAACCCCTTAAGGATTGGGCAATTTTGGGCTTTAAGGAAAGAACATTTATTAGCTTTTTTTTTTTTCTTTTCTAACTTTCCGATCAATGTAGCCGTATCAAATTTGCTTTTAAAATTCTAAGCCTTATAACATCCTAAAAAATAAAATTACATTTACAAAATGATGCAAACATGAAAGTGGACATATGGGAAATTTAAGTAATAACTCTGTTATGATGTATCACTTTCTGCCTTATAAGCAGAGAAATTTAAATTTTGAAAATTGCTAATTTTTCTGTAAATTTGGGATTTACAAAGGTGAACTATATCAACTCAATTTTTCCACTATCATGAAGTACAATGTATCTTGGGAAAATAGTCTCAGAATGGTTTGGATAAGTAAAAGCATTCTTAAGTTATCACATAAAGTGACACATGTCAAATTTCCAAAAAGGTCCAAAGGTCCTTAAGAAGTTAAAAAAAATGTATGAAAATGCATGCAATAAAATATGTAAAAATGCAACAATGGTACCATACCCTTTAAATAGTGAAGTTTGTAGTTTACAACTTGTTTGCAAATTTTGCAAAGTAAATGTATAAAATGTAATTTTTTTTTACATTTATTTAGAGAATAGGAAATCATACAATGTTTAAAACGATGCTCATGTGTCTTTACAGAGCAGTAGACTCTCTTTAAAGAATAAAAAAAATATGACCTGGTTTAGTCCTGTGTTCTGCATCCACAGAAGAACTGAATAGGTCTACAGATGGTGCCAGTCATGTGACCCTCATACATCATGTGACCTCTGGCACTCAAACAGGTTGGTTGAATTAAATAAAAACTAAGGCAGTAAATGGTCTAAAATAACAAAGGAAACCACACTTACCCGTTTTTATCCCTGCCGCTTCCTGCGTTGTGCTCTGGTGCTCCCCACTGGTGTATGTTTTCCTGGCTGCACACCACATCACCACTGCAGCCAAACAATGGCTTGAGCAGTAACGTCTTGTTTACTGCTGAGGCCAGCGATAGGGGCATACTGTAGACTGAAACCAATATTTTGGATTGTCTGCATCTTCACCAAGTACAGAATTTAGAATGAATATTCAAAGAAAAGTACACCACTCCAGATTTTCTGGGTGTGTTCTTTATAATAACCATTTGAGCAGGAGATTAATTGCAACATTTTGAGCTATCACATTAAAGTCCTTTCTGAAGTTTTTGTAGGTAGATGGTCCACCTGTTGGTGCGGGCTTGATACGGGGCTTTTAGGCGATAGCCCTAGATGTTGTAATTTATATCCTCTGGTCACAAACAGCTAAAATAAGACACTGATGCTAAAAAAAATTCTAAATCTAGTCTGTCCTCATCTTGCACCTGGATTAAATCATGGGTATCATTTACAAAAAAAATAAAAAATTAAAGCTTAATTTCCCATCATTATGATTTATAAGCTAGTCAACAAGTTTTCTTAAAGAGGAACTGTCACCTCTTCTGACGTCTGTTCTGGTTACTTGCATTCCCCATATAATACCAATTCTGGAGCATCTGTTCTTATGGCTCTATATTATGCCATTCCTGGATTATTCCTGCAACAAACAATATGCCAGCAATCTGCAGTAAAGGTACTGCTGGGTATTACTAGGAGCGTGTGTGTCTGACTCTCTCCAATCAGTGCTGCTAGTACCAGACTGCGCAGGGTCACAGCCTGGTAACACCCATCTGTACCTTTACTACAATTTACTAACAATTTATTCATAACTTCTAGTAGAAATAATAAAGGAACTTCACAATATCGAGTCATAAGCATAGATGTTCCTGAATTTTCATTACAAGGGAATGCAAGTAATTACTACAACAGACATGTCAGGAGAGCCGACAGGTCCTCTTTAAGGGCTCCTACGCACACTTTTTTCATCCTGTTAAGGTTGTTTTCACATGGCCGCGTGGGCTCCACAAAAGGTGGTCCTTGTGACAGCCACATTTCCCAGACCAAACGTCATCTAGCTGTGAGTTCCAGCCAAACCATGTACTCATGTACAGCATCAATTGAGTACAGGACACTAGACTCACAGTTGGGCTGGGGCTCACATCGTCGTAGATCATATTTAGTTTGTCTCACGTGAGCTGAAGTTAGACATCACACGGACTGCAATCTACGGATCACACACAGCCATATGAAAGTAGTCTAAAAGGTTTGGAAAAGACATGCATATCAAGCATTTTAGTAGTGTTTATTACATGTGCTTTCTTTTATTTTGTACCCTTTGTACTTGTTTTTCCTATGGAAAGAGGCCCCCAAAACACAGAATACATAGCACATGCTGTGTTTGGGGGGGGGGGAAGCCTCACAGTCCCCAAAATTGCAAATAAACAAGAAAAGCTAAAATAATTTGTATCATCTGGTTCGAGCTTTTTGAAACTGCAAAAAAAAAGAAGAAGAAAAGAAAACCACCAGTCCAAAGATTTTTATTTCAATTTCAACATGAGACATGAGTGGTGATTCCTGAAACAATGCTACAACTGGACCAGTTTGCCTACAATCCTACTGGATAAATATTAGTCATATTAATATGCTGTGGAAAGCATCTAAATAACTAGCTGGGCCACAATTTGTAAAACTGCTTTATTTCAAACACATTGAGGGGCCTTTACTAATGTCTTTACCCCACAATACTCACAAATTATGGTGCGTGTTCAATAATGTGACTTTTTAAGTTAAAAAAAGGGGGGGGGCTTAGTGGGAAGTGCAGGGCTTTGTGCGGCCTGCCAGATTTACTATGACTTATGCCATACACTGACATAATTTATAGCTGAAGTATACACCAGCCCGTGGAGTATGGGAGCGCCAGTCTTGTGGCTAATAAAGATGCCCTGTGCACAGTACTCTCCAAGCACTGTATATCACAACTTCAAATGCCCTGTGTGTGTTGGAAACTGGCAATGACAATATTTCAGAGCCTCTTAAAGATCCAGGCACCCCAAATAACTGGCACCCCAAAGCTCGGCAGATTCTACAGTGTGCACTAGCATCTCTTCAGGCCGATGTCAGGTAATGTGGGCGATCGGAATTGGAAGGGCACTTTATTAGTTGTCTCATTCGAAAACTTCTGTCATGAAGGTTCTCCCAAAAAAACATAATCACAGGACGTTTCACTGCTGTGAGCCTCAACGATCCCCTGTGTTCTGTGGGGGGAACCTGGCAAAATAATACCGCAGTCCCCTACAGCACCACCTCAGGAGAAATTGTGCATTACATAAAGCCATTTTGAATCTATTTGCTGTCCATGTAATGTCAGAGGTCCCATATATATATATATATATATATATATATATATATATATATATTTTATATCATTTAAAATGATTAGTGCACAACACAAAGAAAAATACTCTCATGAGTCATGAATAACTGGTTGTTACTAAGACAGGCTTTGAAAAGACACATATCTTACAGCTTGACTAATCTCTTATAATGCATTCCTCTCTACTGCACTAAACTCCGAAAAAATGTTGTTTCTGTAAATGTGAGTAATAGCAATGTATTCACATGAATAATATGGATATGTAAACTGTGAAAGGTTTGTAGACATTAGCATCTGCTCTGTTTTCAAACTGACACGGGGAACCTCAATGACATGACTAAAGGGCCACCAAACCCAGAATCCAAACAAAACGCAACATAATCTCCTTATTTGTCTTTGTTGTTTGTTCTTGTCTCGTCAGATATCACAACTGCAGATATCACAATCTACCAAGACAAATCCCCCTTCTCATTCCTCAATAGTGACATAGCTAGGCAGATCTGTCTTTCAGGGTCCTCGGAAAGCTGGCACGATGTAAGGGTAACATTATCTGGACACTGTATGCAGAGCCACAAAACTTGTAATTCAGATTTCCCACATTGATGGATAACAAATTTGCCTAGACAGCCAGTGAGGAATCCCTACATTATTCTGTCAAAAATTCCTGTAAAATATGTTGGGAACCCTGATAAAGGCTCTGAGCCTTACATGAGTTTCAACATAATTGTAAAATTGCTAAAGCAAGTTGTCAAAGCAGTGTTAGACAGGTGTACTTTACTTCCACCAGTGGGTTAAGCCTCGTTCACACATCAGTGTTTTGGTCAGTGATTTCCATCAGTGATTGTGAGCCGAAATCAGGAGTACACGGAACAGGTGCAGATCTTTTCCTTAGACCTTATGTCTGTGGAAGCTCCAATCCTGGTTTTGGAAATCACTGACCAAAGCACTGACGTGTGGGTGAGGCTTTAGGGGCCATTCAGACGGCCATGGTATTGCGGATCCGCATTTTTGGACGGATGCCGCTCGGCGTGTGTTCCACAATTTGCTGAACACACGGCCGGCTGCCCCGTTCAAAATGCCTATTCTTGTCCGCTATTGCAGACAAGAATAGTGCATGTTCTATATTTTCTTGCAGAGCCGCGGCTTGACAAGATCCCGTGCCAGCCATTGAAGTGAACGGGACCACACCTAGTCCGCAATTTTGCGGACCCGTTCACACGGTTGTGTGAACGGGCCCTTATTCTATACTTTTTCAACATCTGCTTACATCATTAAGGATGAAGAGATGATTTACTAAATGTATTAACACAACATGACTATAGAACTCAGCAGCAACTGATTGGCTTCATTCATATTTTAACCCCTGGTCCTAAGGATGCTACCTGACCGGATATTACCATTTTCAGAATAAGCATTTCCATCCATCTATTGTGAGGGCAACATGACTGATAAGTGCTTAAAGGCTATGTACTCATTTCAGCTTTGTCATAAAGGGTTAACCTCTTCCTAGCTATGGGAATCATATTTTCACTTTGTGCATCTAATAACCTTTATCCCTAAATTACCGGTACTAACAGTTCAAAAACACTTATTTAAGCCATATTCTTATCATTAAGATAAGGATTGAGCTATAATGAATGCTTATTAGGTCAGACAGCAGATATAAAGAGCCCTCAGTTGAGCTGCCTGATGGAACACAGTAAAAACACAGAGCACGCTACTAGAAAATCTCAAGGCTGTACAAAGAAAAGGGCTCAACATTTTTTTAATAAAGACCTATTGAAAAAAAGATTTTAGGTCAATAGTACAATGCAATAATTAAAAAAAATGCCACCAAAATGTGTCCATAGTCTTTTATGAGAACCTGTTGCCTCAATTTTTGACTATTATCTACAGTAATATATGAATAGTACTGCAGATGAGGAGTCCAGATCATAATTTTTTTTATTTTATTGATGCCCCCTGTTCCCCCACTGTCAGCACTCAAAGCTGCACTGAAATACACAGTCTGGACTGCTGTTTTGTTCTAACATAATGGAGGGGATTCATTTATGCATGCACAGCAGTCCGGACAATGTATTTCAATGCAGCTCTGATGGACAAAGATTTGCTATTGCTGTCATTTATTTACCTATATGCGGACACTATCACGTTTAGGTTCACAATACTCGAGGGGTTGCCAGATTTTTGAATGACCAGAAAAATCTTCAACATTCAGAATTTACAGTTGCAGTAATAACTATGACTTTAAAGATCAACGAACAATATCATCAACAGTAATTAGTCACTGAAACATTGTCATATGTGAACTTTCCTGAAACCAACGATATTGTAGATTTGTTGTTCACGCACTACAGTACATATATTTTTGTCTGTTGACTATGCCTTGTGTAAAAAACTCTAAAGTGGTTACAAACCACAGTAGCGTACAGACTCCTACATACTTTCATAACCCTTCCCACAAACAAACATTACCCTTATTATGAATTCATGAAATATAATGTACAAATCATTGCCTAAAGCTAAGCAGGCAAAGATACTTAAAGGGGTTGTCCGAGTTATGACAAAAAATATATAGCACTGTAAATCTGATGGGCAGCAATATATAACTAAGTTAAGCAAGTTTTAGGCAAAAAAAAAAAATCTATATTTCCTAATTTCCCTGGTTCTCTTCTGGTCTTTGTTTACATGCAATAACAACAATCTCAGCCCCTCCCCCCTTCTCTGCAAAGGCAGTGAATACAAGTGCTGAGTGACATGTCTGCCTGCTGGAATACTCAGCAGCATGTTGTATGTGTAGGACTACAAGTCCCAGCTGTACAATGACACTGCTAATACATACAGGAATTTCTCCCTACCTGTTCTTGTACAATACAATTCCTCTACAGCTCTTGTGCCCAGCATTTGTCTCCTCTCACTGCTGCAGCTACTGTTTGTTGTAAAGCCTTGAGCCCTCAGTGTGTTCTGGCTGAAGGGGTTAATGTTTTATCTGAAGGAAACCAGGGAGAGAGCAGATAACAGCCCAGCAAAGAAAGGGGGCGTGGCCAGTGACGTCTCGTGTACAGAGTGTTATCTGAACTCTGAGGCTTGTACACGAAACATCACAGAGCAGAGAGATAAGGTGACATCACAGGTCATGTGACCCTCAGTCAACTCTGAGAAACCAGCAGCTTTAGAAACACTAAGTATATGGGAAAGTTGTTATACCTGACAAGTTAGAAACATATAAAGAACAAAAATATAACTCGGACAACCCCTTTAATGGTAAACCACCTAAAGAAAATATGTTGGCAAAAGTTTCGATAAAATTTCAGTTGACACAAAAAATATACAACTGGGGTCTAAAATGTCTAGAATACAAAATACTGTAGATTTGTAGTAATAAAATATATGCTTTGTGGTTTATGATAATTCAACTAAAAGATCTATTACAAGGATAATTCTTCTCAGTTTTCTATATTTATATGCACTGAATGACCAATTTATTAGAAGCATGCATCTAGTAGCGTGTTGGACCTTTTTTGGACTTCAGAACTGCAGCACTAGGTGTTCAAATCACTGTGCAGGAATACTGGCCCATGTGGACAGGAGATCTTCCTACAGTTGCAGTAAATAGTACTGACATGCTCTTAACATGTTCTGTTCTACCTTGTCCCAGAACTGCTCTATAGGATTAGGATCTGGAAACTGAAGGACAGGGTAGCAAGGAAAACACACTGTCATGTTCCTGGAATCAATCCAGGACTAAAAGACCCTTGCAGCATGGTGCATTGTCCTGCTGAAATTGTCCTTCTGCCATTTGGGAAACAGCTGCCATGAATGGAAGAACTTGGTCACCCACAATGCTTAGGCTAGCTCTACTGTCCAAATATCCATCTACAGGTATCTGAGGATCCTTAGTGTGTCAATAAAACATTCCCCACAACCATTACTCAACCTCCACCAACCTGAATTGTTGACACCTAGCGGGAAGGGTTCACCAATTCATGCTGCAATTTGCTTGACTGTGCACCACATGTTTAGTGATTCTTGGCATCGTCCTCTAACCACTTTCTTCAACTACTTCTTTAGGTCCATAGGAACCCCTTTTTGTTGGATGTTTTTCATCATTCACAATATACTTTCAACACTGTTACACAAGAAAACCCCAAAAGGTTGGCAATTTAAATACTAATGTGGACTAATACTGAAACTTGCTCACTTGAATTTATGAGGCATTTCGGAGTGACATATCTAATTTATACAGCGAACCTCCAACTGGAAGGGCAGACGACTCTAATAAGAAGTTCATTCAGTGCGTGCGTCTTCCCTGTAACCAGAAAACACTTTGACCCCACTTGTATAATAAAATTTGGCTCTCTTTTCAGCAGATCCTGATGTGTCTTAACAGAAAAAATACACGGCAGGCTTATATGCTCATCAATTTTTTTTTATTTTGTAACCTGAAAGATACTGCCACACTATATATTTTTCTGCTATTTTTAGGGCTTGTAAAAAAAAAACACCATGAAACTCTTTTTTTTGTGGAATTTTTTAGTGTTTTATTTCATAGTTCTTTTTTTTTTTTTTATAAAAAAAATGCTGCAATCTGAAAAAAAATGAGAAAGGAACAAAAACGACATAAGCAGTGCTTGTAATGCATTTTATAACTTCCTATTAGCTTAGGCTACTTTCACACTAGCGTTTAAGTTTTCTGGTATGGAGTTCCGTCATAGGGGCTCAATACGGGAAAAAAACGCTTCCGTTTTGTCCCCATTCATTGTCAATGGGGACAAAACTGAACTGAACAGAACGGAGCGCTCCAAAATGCATTCCTTTCCGTTTAGTTGCGTTCCCAGACCAGAGTGCAAACCGCAACATGTTGTAGTTTGCTTTTCGTCCTGGGATGCGGAGCAAGACGGTCCGTCATGACCCCCAAAGCAAGTCAATGGGGATGGATCTGTTTTCTCAGACACTATCTGACAATAATAATTGCATCCGTCCTCCATTGACTTTCAATGGAGTTCATGACGGATCCGTCTTCGCTATGTTAGAGATAATACAGCCGGATCCAATCATAACGGATGCAGACGGTTGTATTATCAGTAATGGAAGCATTTTTGCTGAACCCTGCCAGATCCATCAAAAACGCTGGTGTAAAAGTAGCTTAACGTGTAAAATCTGGCTGCATTTTTGCAAAAAAAAAAAAGTGATAACGAAAATCTGATTGATTGCCAATGGCGTGCTGCCTTTCTGTCTGTGCTAGCTTTGATGCATGTGGCAAATATGACTCTCTTCACTGCTAATTCTGCACGTGCACTGGGCAACAGAATATGTCATATGCCAAGAATATAATATATTAGGCAGGCATTGCCAACTAAAAGAACAGAAGCAATGGTTGTAGCATGTTGACTACCTGTAAACATAAGGAAACTGGCGAGATGATACCTGGAAATAATGGGAAATGCTGCTTGTGCAGTCTTCATGCTTTCACAGTGACATAACATGAACTTTAATAGAGGTAAATCTAAAAGGTCATCCTACATGAACATGAGTAATGTGTGTGGTTCATATATTTTGGCTGCTAGATTTTCATATACCGTTCATTTTCCACTTGCTGAAAATGTTCTCAGTTAATAAATGGGTAGGAACATGGAAAAAGGTGAATTCAAACAAATGAAAATGGTCATATGAACTTCTCGACTACGAACCTGTTCCATGTGAAAAAAAAAGACAGATGGGCCTAGAGTGTCAGAATGTGCTGAACTGCGAATGCTGTCCCCGGTTTCAAAAACCTTCACAGAACTTACCCTCTCAGACCAATCTCTATCATCCAGTGGATAACACAAACACAGGAGCTGTGCCCACACCATCCACAGCCATTCTTCCTCTGCAACTGCCAGGATCAGAGCTTCCCCTGATCCCAGCTGTTTTGGTACATGCAAATGTGTAAGCATATATGATATTGATGGAAATGTAACAGCCCACGACAAATAACAGTTTATTCAAACCTCACAGTGAATAGTGTAAACGGCAGAAAACAGCAGAATAGCTTTTCATACCCCTCCAGGAAAAAAACTGCGTGCACCCAAAAAGATTCTACTAAATAAAGTCATTGCTCTTGGAATACAGCAATACAAACAAAACCGAAAAAAAATTCTGTAGTCATACATTTCCAAGAGGGATAATAACGGAACAGCAGAAAAGTCCCCAAAAAGATGGTTTACAATTGTTATTTTATTATTAGCATTCATTAAGACCTGTCAGGAGTGCTGTTTTTTGTACTAATTTAAAATCAAGATGGCCATGTATGTGTGTACACATGTACACCATGAACAGACATATCGTTCTCCTCATTTTCAAACTATAGATCTCCACCCAACCACACTTTTGTAGTATGTCTTATGTATATGTGAACTAGCAGTCTTCAAGAACCTGCAAATATTTTACTTTATTGCTCTACTGGCATACCAAACTTAAAATGACTATGCAGGCAGGAAGGAAAATATGATTTCAGTATCATGTTTTAATCTGTAACACATTGGAACCTCAATAACAGTGTCAGAAGAAACCACTGGTTTCCTGTGAATACATAAAAAAAAAGTCAACCTAATAATAAATGTTGTAATTGTAAAGGCTATAGACGCATTTTGAGTCATTTTTGGCAACAACAAGCCAACTAGGCTTTTATTGAAAATGTTTGCTTTGTTTAACTTCTGCAGCCTCTATGTTTCACTGTCCATAGCAGAATGCTGTTCACAATGAAATCCATCAGACTGGATGTCTGACAGCTCGTGCTCAGCCACTCATCTGGACAATCTTTAGCTGGGCCCCTGCCGCTAACTGGGCAAGCACACTTCCCGCAGCCCCGTACATGTACGTCACGAGTCAGGAAGGGGTTAAAGAGGTCGCCAGGACGTCAGCCCACTTTAGCATTAAACAGTGCACCCTCACTGGCCATCAGCCCATTAGGGGAAGATACTTAGTCAAAACCTGCTTTCTGTATCCTGCCAACTGTACTACTGAATGCAGTAGGACTTTGGGAGTCAGGCGATCTGCCGCCAGTGGTCCAGATGCAGTTGCACCATTAGCCCTATGATTAAGGGGCCGTTCAAAATGCCTATTCTTGTCCGCTACTCTATTTTTTCTTGCGGAGCCGCGGCACGGAGCTGAAAACTGAGCAACAGCCAGTCTAATGGCTTTTTGACAGAACAGCTTTCTGCAGCATCTATGTACTTTGAAGCATAGAAGGTGTAGTTTCTAAAATGGGGGAATTTATGGGTGGTTTCTACTATGTTAGCCCCACAAAGTGACTTCATAACTGAACTTACAGGTATGGCTTCTACAATTCTAAGCCTTCTAACGTCTTAAAAAATAAAATTACATTTACAAAATGATGTCAACATAAAGTAGACATATAGGAAATGTAAAGAAATAACTATTTTGTGAGGTATCACAATCTGCCTTAAGAGCAGAGAAGTTCTAATTTTGAAATTGAAATTTAGGTTATTTTTAATAAATAAAGATGATTTATATTGACTCAAATTTACAGCTATCATGAACTTCAATGTGTCACAAGAAAACAGTCTCAGAATGGCTTGGATAAGTAAAACTGTTTCAAAGTTATTACCACATAAAGCGACAGGACAAATTTCCAAAATTTGGCCTGGTCCTGAAGGTGAAAAATGGCTTGGTACGGAAGAGGTTAAATGCTAATGACCTATCCTCTGGACAGGTCATCAGTATCTGATCGGTGGGGGTCCGACTCCCTGAACCCCCGCCGATCAGATACTTAAATACTTAAAGGGATTGTCTCACTTCAGCCGATGGCATTTATTATATAGACAAAGTTAATACAAGGCACTTACTAATGTATTGTGATTGCCCATATTGTCTTCTTTGCTGGCTGGATTCATTTTTCCACGTATTATACACTTGTCGTATCCAGGGGCTACGACCACTGCTGCAGAGCAGATGCGAGGGGGCTGACAGGAGAGATGCTGCTCATGGATTCCTATGTGTAGTCCCATGATCCAAGCCCCCAGAAAGGCCGGCGCTTTTTCCTATAGTATGCAAGCACAACCACCACTGCTGGATTGTAGGGTGGTCGTAACCACTGGATATGAGCAATTTCATAATATGACAGAAAAATCAGGCCAGCAAAGGAGGTAACATGTACTATCACAATACATTATAAGTGCCTTGTAGTAACTTTCTCTACATGATAAATGATGCCATTCACTGAAGTTAGACAACCCCTTTAGGTATTTTTGGTAGCCATGTGAGCTTTGTGATGTAGTGTGTACCTACTGTTCTTAGCTATGAACAAATTTACACTTATGCCAAAGACTGCACCTGACAATGACCAAAAAAATCCAACACTGCAGATTTTTCCAAAGACATCTGCCTTTGTTTGGCATCTTTTCTGGGACATGGAAAGGCTTCAATAGCAGGCAGTAAATGGTTTAATCACCCCTGACGGCCTTCTGAAATCTACAGCGTACGAGCTGCTTCAGCTATAGTTTCAGAATCAATATACTTTTGCATCAATACACTTCTATTACGCTCTACCAACATCGCCTCTAGTGCAATAGTCCTACAGCACCACCAGTTTGTATCCAGTGCAAGCCTGGAGCCTGAAGGCATCACTAGTTCAAAATCCTAAAGGGTAGGCAAGTTGACTGCATGAGGATTAGCGGAAGTACCCGAAAATACAGCAATGAGGCAACTGAAAATTTTAATACTCAGTGATTTACCATAAAGCCCTTCAGCAATTTATAAACTTCTGCATCTTATTTGAATGTTTACTATAAATCGCGATAATATAAGTTAGGCCTCTTTCACACTAGCGGCAGCACGGATCCGGCACCTAAAGGGTGCCAACAGATCCGTGCTGCCGCTGATACATGTGTGGAGCCGGAGCAGCGCTCCAGCCCCACACATGTTGACAGACATTGGGACAGAAATACATGCCGGGACGCCGGCAGCACGTCTTCACGCGCCTCCTGCGCGCAGTGATGACGATTCCCCACAGCGCCTTCTGCTGGGCGCAGTGGGGAAACGTCATAGCTGTGCAAAGGAGGCGCGTGAAGGCATGCTGCCGGCGTCCCTGCCTGGAGTATGTGAGTATGTATGTGTATGTATGTCTGTCTTTCTGTGTAGCCGGATCCGGAATGATCCCCCATTGCAAATCAATGGAGGACAGATCCGGATTACTGGTGTGTCCACACCAAACGGATCCGTCCCCATTGACTTGCATTGGGGGTCATTCCGGATCCGGCTTGGTGCGGATGCCTGGACCGGAGAGCAAACCGCAGCATGCTGCAGTTTGTTCTCCGGTCTGAAGACAGAACGGAATGCTTTTAGGAGCATTCCGTTGTCTTCAGTTCAGTTTTGTCCCCATTGACAATGAATGGGGACAAAACTGAAGCGTTTTATTCCAGTATTGAGCCCCTATGACGGAACTCAATACCGGAATTTAAAACGCTAGTGTGAAAGTAGCCTTAGAGTCTGCTCACGGGTGTCACCGAGAATTAGAGGGCTTCTCCAGTTTTATGTAAATAACACGTAATCCCTTTATAGTAAAACAGTTAGCAACTTCCTAATATACTTTGTGTCAAAATTATTAACCATCTTCAGCACTGTTTGCAGTCAGTGGATGAAAATATTTACATCTAAAAGGTGAAAAAAAGGGAGTACAGCCCTAACAGTATAATATACATGGGATTTCATTCTCTAAATGTT
This sequence comes from Rhinella marina, assembly GCA_900303285.1. Classification (NCBI taxonomy): domain Eukaryota; kingdom Metazoa; phylum Chordata; class Amphibia; order Anura; family Bufonidae; genus Rhinella; species Rhinella marina. Next base: position 127,736 of record ONZH01024480.1, on the reverse strand, counting down.
TTATCAGCTGACAGCAGTCAGAGATTTTGAAACTGGTAAGTTACCTAAACACAAAGGGGCAGATTTATCATAAAGATATGTCACTTATGTGCATAAAAAAGTCGCAGACTGTAGATTTGCAACTTTTTCAATGGCATTTGCACAAAAATTATGCTGGCCTCACTAGGGTTGCAGCGGTAACCGGTTCCACGGTATACCACGGTAATGAAATGCACGGTTATCAAACCGTGGGCATTTGCTTATTACCGGTAAATGGCGACAAGACTTTTTAGTCTTGTTGCCATTTGCGCCTGGACCCGACCGCATTACTGATACTAGGCTGCGCTACTGCGCAGCCTAGTATCAGAGGACATGGAGAAGATAAATAAAAAAAATCACTTACCCGTCCGGCGCTCCTCCTCTTTTCCGGGTCGCGCTGTACTGTCCTGACCGCGTACAGTGTCAGGACGTAGTGCGCGCACTCTGACCTGACGCTGCACGCTGTCAGGTGACAGTGCAGCTACGGGAGACTAAGGAGCGCCGACACCGGAGAGGAGCCGCAGCGCAGGAAAGTAAGTGATTTTTTTATTTTATTTAGATGGTGGGCCTGAAGGGGCCACAGTGGGCTGATGGGGGCACAGTGGGCTGATGGCACAGTGGGCCGATTTGGGTCTGAAGGGGGCACTGGGCCAATCTGAGGTCTGAGGGGGCACTGGGGCCAATCTGAGGTCTGAAGAGGGCACTGTGGGCCCAATCTGAGTTCTGAAGGGGGCACAGTGGGCCGATTTGAGGTCTGAAGGGGCACTGGGGCCAATCTGAGGTCTGAAGGGGGGCACTGGGGCCAATCTGAGGTCTGAAGGGGGCACTGGGGCCAATCTGAAGGTCTGAAGGGGCACTGGGGGCCAATCTGAGGTCTGAAGGGGGGCACTGTGGGCCAATCTGAGTTCTGAAGGGGGCACAGGGTGGGGACCGATCTGAGGTCTGAAGGGGGCACTGGGGCAATCTGAGGGGCACTGGGCAATCTGAGTCGAAGGGGGCACTGGGGCCAATCTGAGGTCTGAAGGGGGCACTGGGGCCAATCTGAGGTCTGAAGGGGGCACTGGGGCCAATCTGAGGTCTGAAGGGGGCACTGGGGCCAATCTGAGGTCTGAAGGGGGCACTGGGGCCAATCTGAGGTCTGAAGGGGGCACTGGGGCCAATCTGAGGTCTGAAGGGGGGCACTGGGGCCAATCTGAGGTCTGAAGGGGGCACTGGGGCCAATCTGAGGTCTGAAGGGGGCACTGGGGCCAATCTGAGGTCTGAAGGGGGCACTGGGGCCAATCTGAGGTCTGAAGGGGGCACTGGGGCCCAATCTGAGGTCTGAAGGGGCACTGGGGCCAATCTGAGGTCTGAAGGGGGCACTGGGGCCAATCTGAGGTCTGAAGGGGGCACTGGGGCCAATCTGAGGTCTGAAGGGGGCACTGGGGCCAATCTGAGGTCTGAAGGGGGCACTGGGGCCAATCTGAGGTCTGAAGGGGGCACAGTGGGCCGATTTGAGGTCTGAAGGGGGCACTGGGGCTGATCTGAGGTCTGAAGGGGGCACTGTGGGCTGATCTGAGCTCTGAAGGGGGCACTGGGGCCAATCTGAGGTCTGAAGGGGGCACTGGGGCCAATCTGAGGTCTGAAGGGGGCACTGGGGCCGATCTGAGGTCTGAAGGGGGCACTGGGGCCGATCTGAGGTCTGAAGGGGGCACTGGGGCCGATCTGAGGTCTGAAGGGGGCACTGGGGCCGATCTGAGGTCTGAAGGGGGCACTGTGGGCTGATCTGAGGTCTGAAGGGGGCACTGTGGGCTGATCTGAGGTCTGAAGGGGGCACTGGGGATGATCTGAGGTCTGAAGGGGGCACTGGGGATGATCTGAGGTCTGAAGGGGGCACTGGGGATGATCTGAGGTCTGAAGGGGGCACTGGGGCTGATCTGAGGTCCGAGGATTAGTGTATCTTTTAATAATATATGTAACAAACTGTGATACCATGATAACCGTAATACCGCGGTATTTACTGAGACGGTTATCATACCGTGAAAATTTCATACCGTTGCAACCCTAGGCCTCACCACTTTCCTGAAAAGGGCGCGGGACTGGATGCCCCGCCACATTTATTAACTTCTGTGTTACTTTTAATTACAGAATATGTCCTATTCTTGTGCATTTTGTGGACAATAATAGGCATTTTTACAACAGGGACACTCAAAAAGTGTGGAAAGCACACGGACTGGGAACTGCATTCATATTTTGCGGATCGGCAATTTGAGGACCACAATACGGATACGGTCGTTTGAATGTAGCCTCAGACTAAGGCTAATTTCACACGAACGTTGTGTTTTGCGGCCCGCAAAAAAAAAAACGGATGGCATCCGTGTGCATTCCATATTTTGCGGAATGGAACAGCTGGCCCCTAATAGAACAGTACTATTCTTGTCCATAATACGGACAAGAATAGGACATGTTCTATTGTTTTTTGCAGGCTACGGAACGGACATACGGATGCGGACAGCACACGGTGTACAGTCCGCATTTTTTGCGGATCCAAAGAAATGAATGGGTCCGCATCCTATCCGCTAAAAATGCGGATTGAAGCCCGCAAAAAATCCTGTCGTGTGAAAGAGGCCTAAAAGAGGTGATATGCTGTGAAAATCCACAGACACAGATTTATTTATTTTTTTTTTTATGCAGCAAGTTAACACTTCATCCACTCTGCTACAAATGTGTTCCACTGCAGTTTTTCCTCCTGCAAATTTAGATGAAAAATCGGCAGCATTTTCACTGTGTGTGGGGTTTGGATCCCTCTGTGAATCAGTCCATGCAATGACATTGTGCAGGAAGTTCTGGCGCATGCATGAGTGACGCAGACTGTTCTCCACAGACTCAAGCAGAAAAAAATGCACCAAAGCCAGATTCAGCCTGTAGATATGCAAAAGTCCCAGTGTGGTAGAACTGATCTAGTGATAGAGGCATGGAGACAAGGTCAGGGCACATGGGAAACTTTGGTGGTGTTTTTAAAGAAGAAACAGATTTCAGGAAGACTGGTCTAGAGTCAAGAACGTAAAAGGGACATTGAGCCTGCCCTATACACTACACAAACTCAGAAATATTATATATGCCCCTGACTTGTTATCAGTAATTCTTACTGCTATGATCACGCCAGTTCTCACGTGGTGTGCCCGCAAACTGGTCATGTAATATACAAAGAGAACTCCTTAGCACATGTACATAATGGGGAGGACTGCAGGAGGGGCCCTCTCTATGCCTTACACAGCCAGATTGTAGCCATACAGTGGGAGAACCGTATGAGTACAGTGATAATATTACTGATACAATGTTCGCTGCTTGTGCACTATTAATGTATTAATGGAGTTAATAGAGTCCCTTTAACAGTTACAAATACATATGAGATGATCTAACCCAGAACACAACCCCAGGATACATTTAAGTTAAAGGAATTAGAACTATGCTAACTTTGTAAAACCAATTTTCTTGTCAAAGTAACTGAAGCACCTACTCAAACAGTGTGATTATTTCCTCCAACAACCACAGCGCCTACTCACACAGTCAACCTGGAATGAAGAGGAGGAGAAGATTCAGTATGAAGCATTGTGGCACGCCACATTTTTCCATTTTCTGATGAAAGTGGTGCACTATGCTGCATGTTCTAATGGCAGTGCTCTGGCATGAGTGTATAGAACAGGAAGATCAGCAGTTATCCATTCACATGGCGAAAGTGACAAACAGGGCGAAAAGGAAACGGTTTATTCATTTTGTATATTTAAAAATATCTGAACAAAACTCTTATGGAAATAGAAATTAATGACAACTGCGTGGGAATCTCACCATTTAAATGCAGTGTCCAAGGTTAGCAACAATTTGGTCACAGACAGGGGACGGTGTAAAATAAAGGTGATTGGCTGCAGTGGTCACGTGTTGTTTGAGGTCAGCACTGCAGCCCTATAAACAGACAGGTGGGGAGAACCAAAATGGCATCACTGCAGCATCAGGCGATACAAGTAAGGCTGGGTTCACGTCACCTTTTATGCCTCCCTTTGACGTATATGTTACAAAAAAGGATACAAAAACACAGCAAACCACATTCTTGTATCCTGCACAGTCCGGTAAAACAAAAGTACACTGTTTTTCACAGTGGTAAAAAAAAAAGTTGTGTTGTTTTTTTTTTTTTTACAAAGGAACTACTCTATGGTGACAGATGCCACTATATGGCATCAGTCTGAGGGAAAAACCTGATGTGAACCCCCCCTTCCCAATTCTTATTTTGTCAGCTTACACCATCCACTGCCTGTGCCACAATTCCAGCCAGAATTCATAATGAATATTTAACACTTTCATCTAATTACCTGCTAATTGTTGATATCCTGAAGTGTACTTAAAGAGAACATGTCACCATGAAATACAATGCAATCTGCAAGGCGCATGTTATAGAGCAGGAGGAGCTGAGCAGATTGATGTATAGTTCTGTGGGGAAAGATTCAGCAAAACTAATTTCTACATTTAAATTTATGTTTTTTCTGAACTTCAGTTAAATTAGGCTCCATTCACACGTCCTGTTTTTCTTTCCTGATTCGATCCTGATTTTTTCAGGACCCATTGAAATGAATGGATCCAGATCAGGATCAGGATCGAATCAGGAAAGAAAAACAGGACGTGTGAAAGGAGCCTTATATAGAGAGTGTCATCAATCACTGGTAACACCTTCTTTGTGTACGGTTTTCAGGACAACTACACCGACGAGCAAAGGGGTAACAATGTTTTGAACTTGTAACTTTCATGCTCTATATCTCACCATCCACTACAGCTTAGAACATGAGACTACCATCATTTTATAGACAATCATCTTGGCTATCTGATACATGAGTTGGACTTGCAACTATTTAGCATATGATTAGTTATGCAGATTCTTGTCATGTTGCTGCATTGTTACTGTTTTGCTCCTGCTGGTGGAACAATATTTTTAGTCTTGTATACTATAAATTATAACCTGTTCTCACATTCCCTAATAGCTCAGTGTGCTATTAAGTTGATTCCCATGCGAAAGGTCACTGGTTCGAATCCTGGAGCAGCCAAGAAGAAGATTTCCTAAGAAATCGATAGCAGTATCTTGCCAAACTACATCATGTGAGTGTTAAGCAAAATAACGGAGTGAGATCACAGGCGTCCATGCAAGTGATGCACGTTACACAAGTCTGGAATGGTGGCCAGAAAAAAGGTGAAGAAGCCTCGACTTCAATATTGTCATAAGAAGCGTTGGCTCGAGTTTACAAAAAAGTATGAACTGTGGACAGTAGAAGATTGGAAACTGGTGATTTGGAGCAATGAGACAAAAGTCAATAGACTGGGCTCTGATGGGTGAAAATGGGTCTAGAAGAAACAAGGGAAAAGGGGGCTAACAAATAAAGAAATTGAAGGAACTGTCAAGTTTGGTGGAGGAAGCCTGATGATATGGGGTTGATTCACAGCCAAAGGCATTGGATACATCGATGGTGGTCTCAATGCTGAGCTATATGTGAGTGTCCTACAAGACGAGTTACTTCGTACACCCGAGTACTATGGGTATGAAAAGGATGACATAGTGTTCCAGCAGGACAGTCCCTAGACCTCAACCCATTGAATACTTCTGAGAAAAAGCTGTATTCATTCCCAAATGAGTTGACCAGTATGTACCAACATTGGGAATATGTTGAAGAGACCTGGGAACAGATTTGCCCAGAAGGATTCAGGCAGTCTTGAATGTCAAAATAATTAAAATTTGAATTTAGAATTTTAAGAGCAAAACAGTAACAATGCAGTTACATGACAAGAATCTGCATAACTAATCATATGCTAAATAGATAAAAGTCCAACTCATGTATCAGATAGCCAAGATGATTGTCTATAAAATGATGGTAGTCTCATGTTCTAAGCTGTAGTGGATGGTGAGATATAGAGCCTGAAAGTCACAGGTCCCAAACATTGTTACCCTTTTGCTCGTCAGTGTTAGGGCTCATGCACACAAACTTAGCTTTTATCCATGCCTGTTCCAGTTTTCATGTATTCAAAAGAATCTGTGACTATTTTATATCACCTGAATATCAAAATGACACGTATATGAAATGCTAACTCACTTCATGTCCTATGTGGACTTACTCCTTAGCTTGTCTGTGGTGACAACAGTCATGTCACTTTTGTTATTGATGACAACTTGCAAAACAAGTTGCCATTTGGCTATGAAGACTATGGAAAGAACATGAGATCGTACACATGATATACTGCAATGTTTACCAAACTGTAAGGTAAAAATCAAAAGAGCAATTTTTTCCAACCTTTTGCTGAGACTTACTAACTAAAACCACATGTTTTATTATTAGAAGAAACCAACTCACTGATACTAATGAGTCACTTGCATCGGCGGAAACCAAGAATCACTATCTTTGGCACAAGTTGAACGTTGATTCAAGTCCATTACTGTTAGAAATATACGCATTCTGTGTAAGGCTGATTGATAGCACAAGTGGCATTTTCTATACAACATATGAAGGAACTTATATGACGGAACTAACTTTCACAGTAGTCAGGTTTACCACACATTACACATGCGTCCTTCCTTACCTTGGCTGGACACATCTTGATATGAGTGTCACGAGATAACCAGCTTTTGAAAACCACATGATTTAGTGATAGACTGTCACAAGATTTCTATCCTACACAAGTCTATGAATGGCTAATGGCAGTGATTGTAATGTGAACTGCAGCCTGTCAAGGGTTTTTGCCAGAATGTCACAATACTATACTGAATTTGCTTTGTGGGAAATTGGAGTTTTTAGGCCCCTTTCACGCGGGCGATGTTTCCGCGCGGCTGCAATGCATGATGCGAACGCATTGCACCCGCACTGAATCCTGACCCATTCATTTCAAAGGGGCTTTTCACATGAGCGATGTTTTTCACGCATCAGTTCACCGTTGCGTGAAATTCGCAGCATGTTCTATATTCTGCATTTTTCACGCAGCCCTGGCCCCATTGAAGTGAATGGGGCTGCGTGAATAACGCATTGCATCCGGATGCTATGCGGATGCAATGCGTGATTCACTGATGGTTGCTTAGAGATGTTGTTTGTAAACATTCAGTTTTTTATCACTCGCGTGAAAAATGCATTAAAACGCTTTGCACCCTAAGCCAGCGGGAGCTCACCGGTTAAGTGCTACTTGGAGACAGGTCACCTATGAGGTCAGCAGTTGGGAGGGGGGGGTGTACCTGCATAGTCTGAAAACAGCAGCACTGATTGGATGCAGGTACACACCCCCAACTGGTTACCTCCCCTCTGTACCCTTACTGCAGACTGCTAGCAATTCAATCATAACTTCTAGTAGAAATAATAAAGGAATGGTACAGAGGACGGACAGTACAGACTGTGGTAAAATTATCCTCTTCTATGTACTTCAGGTTTCCTCATGAACTCCATTCATGTGGAAGAATTTCAGAGATTCAGCTGAATATCTTATCAACTGTATTCAGAATCATAACCCCTGACAAGCAGAGAGGAGGATGAGGCAGCTATTTACCTCAGTGATCTAAAATAACTTGTCCTGCTGTGTGATTAGGACAGGTTTTGTGTGCACTAATAGGACAGCGGCCATTTTATTTCTCCTAACGATTGCTCCCCAGACAAAACGAGCCATTCTAACTAATGAAAGGTATTTGGGAATATATTTATTATAAAGTAATATTTAAGTGTTTTCATATTCTTAATTCCTGGAGAGCTGCTTTCATGGGTAGAAGTAGGTTTAGCAGTATGAGGGGCCTACACAATATTAAAGGGGTTGTCAGCTCTGAACCCGGATATACCCAGAATTTCACCCAGGCAGCCTGCCTGTCAAGAGCATTTCATGCTCCGATGCTCCCCTTTGCCCTGCGCTAAAACGCGCAGGGCAAAGTAATTTTGCGCAGTTCCGGTACCTAACCGGACTCTGCCAGACGGAGGCTTCCTCCCAGCAGTGAGCCCAGTGACGTCACCGGCACTGATGAGCGGGCTTTAGCGCTGCCCTAGCCAGTAAAATGGCTAGGGCAGCGTTAACGCTGGCCCATCAGAGCCGTTGACGTCACCGAACACCCTGGCGGGCAAAAGCCTCCGCCCAGCAGTGTGTGTTTACAAACAAAAGAGCCCTTGCCCTGTGCGATCCAGTGCAGGGCAAGGCAGCGCATCGGAGCATGAAAGAAGAAGGCAGTCTGAATATTATAGTAGAGTGTTGTATATTAAAAAGTTACTTGTACAAAATGTTTAAAACCTTTAATAAAGATTTAATAAGTTGTACAGATTTGATTATCCAGTGTAGGGACCCGTCAGTCCGTTTATGCTACCCTCTCTGACTGATGCTGATTTCAGCATTGTATCACTTATGTACAAATAGGTTTTCATCCTGAATAACGTACAATGGTTGGCTGCAGTGGCATATGTAAACATAAGGAAAAGGCTGTTAATCTGGCAGGAGGGGGTGGGAGTCCATATCTCATGAACATGAATGAGAAGACTCCTGCCTCACAGCTCTGGTGTCAAACTGCAATGGATAAACCTGTAAAGTCCAGGAATACAGATCTCCAGACCTCTGACTTCAGCATGTCAGTCACTACTTTGTTCCGGCCTCAGAGAGGGTTCCAATTACCTATACCCTTTATAGTCAAAAGAATAAAATATTACACGCTGCACATACAAGATGTTTTATTTAACTTTTGTATATATGGTACAACTAGTGTACTTTACCTGCCTGGCTGGGAATGCACATGCTTTTCTCTTGACTCTAATGTCCAATCTATCATGGTTTTGCAGTTTTTCTTCACTTTTGTAGTGCTTTTAAGATAGTGGATACTTAGGTCTCATGTACTATAGCCATATTTTGTTCTGAGCCATAATAGGGCTGTCAGAGAGGTGCACGGGGTCACTACTGTACCTCTGCATGCCTGTGATTTCACACGGAGGAATCTTTTTCCTGTCAGTTTTTGTACAAATCCAAATTAAAAAAAACAATTGTGGCATGTTCAGACGACATATGTATGGATATACTTTGCCCTTAAAGGGACACTTACATTACATTTTTTTTTATAATATATTAACCTACATTTTAATATTATCTTTAGTAAACAGATGGTTTTCTGGGTATGTTTTATCAGGTATTATATGTCCTGTCCTGGCTCTTTAACTGGTTTAGGCATGACAGTCTCGCTTAACTTTTTCACTCAAACCAGAGAGCCCCCCCTGTAGTGACTGAACTACAGCATCACACATTTAACTGATTAATGCACTGCTCTTCTGTGGGAATCTTTATCTAGGCCTATCAAGAGAACAACAGATCTGTCATACTGTTATCCCAATTCTACTTCTATTATTATACTGATTACCGTGCAGATAACATCTTCCCCTCACAGCAGCATAACAACAGATTACCTATGTATGTAGGTCTTATTTATCTATTTATTTTATTTCTACAGAAAGATAATATTTTGCATTCAAAGGGGACATCAGGTTTTTTTTTTTGTTTTGTTTTTTTTAGGCTGGTTTCATGTCACCATTTAATTTTCCATTCTTCTGATCCATAAAAAAAAAAAAAGTATCCAGTTGTATCCGTTCTGCACATTTGGCATCCACTTAAGACATTTCAGTCTGAGATCCGTTTTTTTTCTCCGTCCAAAATCCTGAATGCAGTCCTTTTTTTTCTGTCGGAAATGCTCAAACGGATGCAAAATGTGCATAACAGATGAAACGGGATTTTTTTTTTTTTTTATAGGATCCCGAGTTTGTTTTCCTGTTCTTCTGATGGATCATAAAAAATGGAACGGTGATGTGAAACCAGCTGTACAAAAGTGCCTGGAACAATGTACAAATTAACAATAAAAAAAAAAAAAACTTCCCTTCCTACAACTGGCTCTGATCCAGCACTGCCACCCTGTCATCATCCCTAGGCTGCGCAGGTGACATATCGTACACTGCTGCAGCCAGTCACTCTGAGAATATATAATGTTGTGTATATATGTGTATATAATGTTACTGCTGCAGCCAGTCACTCTGAGAATATATAATGTTGTGTATATATGTGTATATAATGTTACTGCTGCAGCCAGTCACTCTGAGAATATATAATGTTGTGTATATATGTGTATATAATGTTACTGCTGCAGCCAGTCACTCTGAGAATATATAATGTTGTGTATATATGTGTATATAATGTTACTGCTGCAGTCAAACAATATATCATTAGTGCAGCCTGGGGACACATGACTGAACAGAACAGTGGCGCTGGATCGCAGCAGGAGGAGGAAGGGAAGTTTTTTTTCTTCTTATTATTTATTATTTTACTAAAATAATTAAGAAACATTTTGAACAACCCCTTTAAATTTTATTGGCACAGTACTGCTGAAATGAAAAAGAGAAAACAGCTAATAATTCCATAAAAATAGTTTTCCATGAATATTCAAGGTCCCTTTAAATGAATGCTTCTAAGGAAGGATAGCTGCATACAAATGGAACCTGATGAGTCTGGCTAGCAGCACGTATCAGTAAGGGCTCATGCACACGAACGTGTGCCGGTCATTCCCGTGCTACGGACCGCAAATTGCTTGAATGGGGTCCGCGATTGGCATCCCATGATCCTCTGTAGTGCTTCCCTGGTATTATGATCCGTGCCTCCGTTCCACATCTCCAAGATTGCAGACCCTTTCAAGTGAACAGGTCCTTGATCCATGATGTGGGGTGCACACGGCCAGTGCCCATGTATTACGGACCCGCAGAATGCGTTAGCATGAGCCCTAAGTCTAAGCCTCTGAGATCGGGTCTATCATGATCAATCTTCTAAACTTATAAACATCAGTTGATCCAGAGAAAAGTGAAAACTAGTCTAAAATGGTATAAATAGAAAAATTCCTGCAACTGGTCAGATCCAGGGACATTTGTAGAAACACTTCCTAGAAGCTACTTGACATCATGATTCCAAACATTTAATGACTGAACAGTAAATGGCTGTTAAAAAAAAAAAAAAGTGTATTTAGTGCCAAAATCCGGGTAAAAACCACCATTTATATTGATGTGGATTTTCTCCCTGTCACTTTTTGGCGCAGTTTCTGCACAGAAGCCACAGAGCGAGTCTGTACATGGATAAGCCCCACTCAATGTGAAAAATCCATGGTCAGATCCAAAGCATGACAAACTACAAATCCTCAGCAGAATCCGAGAGCCAGTCTTGGATTTCTGCCACAGATTCCGAGGCAAATACACTTCAGATTTTTCCGACGTGTATTTTGCCATGTTAGCATATGCTTAGGATGATACTGAAACAGCTTAGAAAAGCAGCGAACGGTTAAAAATTTACCAGGAAGCGGATACAAGCTCACTGCCTCTATGTACATGAGGAGGCACCACCTCCACAAGTAGAAACTTTTAGTATTGAAAGAAGCCGTTCAAAACAGCTAGCGTCAAAAAGACTAAACTGAACTGTGAAAACTGTACTCGTAAAAAACACCATTACAGCAGGACAGCACTTTTTCCTATAGTGTGCAAGCATGACCACCGCTGCTAGATTGGAGGGTGGTCGTAACCCCTGGATATGGAATGTATAATATGATGGAAAAATGAATCGTAATACATCAGTAAGTGCCTTGTATTAACTTTCTCTACATAATAAATGCCATTTGCTGAAATGTGTCAGCTATAGCAGAATGATATTCCAAAAGATGATCGCTTATTTAATGGTTCTTCAACCATCAATCAACTACTACCAGATTAGTATGGCCACCATTACAGATACCAGCAGGAAGGGGAAGAAGGTTAAACACAGCAGATCAGTAAGTGGAGAGGGAAGAAAGCAGTCATGTCACTATATCTGAAGAAACATATGAAGCAGAGCACACATACCAGTCTGCAGATGGAAGAGACAGGAGAGAACCCACAGCAGACTCTGCAGCAAGACAGAGGGAAAAATCGCACACTCCTCAGCCTCAGTTTCTGTCAGCACGGGGGGAGGAGAGGAGATCCTTTACTAGATGTATCAAAGGGAAGAAAGTGTGCAATGAAGTTGAGGACGAGTGCAGCCAGTAGCATCCTGAATTTATTGAGTGCTGTACACACGCTGAATAAATATGCTCTGCTAGAAATGCAGTTTAACCTCAAACTCTAAGCACATTATGGGGTTGTATCTTAGCTATTTTAAAAAGTGTATTAATGTTTCAGCAAATACAGTAAATTTTATTCACTGTATATTGAAGAGTTCTATAGTTTTTTTAATACACTTTCTGTGTCAATTGCTAATGGCTTTCCAAATCTCTGTTGGTCATTCATTAGAAACCTTCCTCGTTTACCTCCAGCAGATAGAAATTGGTTATGGATAAGTGATCGACCCACAAGTACAGGACTGATTATAGGAAAAGTATGTGCGTCACAGCTGGGTCTTGTAACATGGACAGATTTACATGGCAATTCAATTCTAGCAAGCAGAGATCTTGAATTTGTTTTCTGCAAAAAACATTTTTACACAAAGAAAAAAACATTTGCTGAAAACAGAAGCACTCTTTAAGATTGGTTTTATACAACTACCAAAAGCCATCCCAGAAAACATTTTAAACATTTTCGGAAAAAAAGTTGCTATGTCCTGTTTTAATTTTTTTTCTTTGCCAAATTATAAAAACCTCCCTGAGGGACTGCAAAGCTTCATAAATATTTCAAAAATGAAAGGAAAAAAGGCACCATATAAATGACTTAAAAATTAACCAATAAGATAACACCTGGGGTTGCATACTATAAATGTGAGAATTCAATGTGTAAGCGCTACCATAAAACGGAAGGTGTACTATACTGCTTGGCATCTGAAAAATAAAAGACCACTAAATCAAAAACAAATTAGGAATTAGCAAACTTTTCCCAGATTCATTTGCTGAACAAGTGTCAAACTTTACCACTGGGACAACTGTGTTACCTATCCAAAAGATCGGGGAGGGCAATTTGGTGAGCTAATGTAGCAAATACAAACCTAATAAAATGGCCACTTGTAAGAGTAGAATGCCCATCATATCTTTGAGAATAAGTAAAAACTAAAAATGAAGCCATGAATGATTGCTATTGAAATTTCTTACAGTTAAAGATACAGAAGTTCTGCTAATTACTGTTGTTGAAGAGGAGGACAAACCATATGTCAGTGTGGTGGTCGGCGATTTGTCCTTATGTAGGGAAATATGATAATAAGGCTCAGGTTCAATGACACAAAATAATACAAATAACCAGATTTTTTTCCAATGACTGCATCAGATTCCCCTAATTAAATGCATTTGAAGAAATAAAGCCTAATCCCACATGCAAAACAACATTTCTGAGCTGAATTTTATGTTCTGCTGCCACAACAGTCAATAAATTATTGGATTTGGGACTAAACAGTACATCATAATACAGAAAGATAGTGTCCGGTCATGGTGTATGGAAACAGACAAAAAAGAACGGTATGTGAAACTGAAGATGGAAGCTTGTATTAGACCAAAGGCAGAGAGTTGTGGATTAGTGATATGGATAGCGATGAAGGAATTCCATATCTGGGGTTAGTCAGTCATCATGTGGCGATGTCATATATACGTACCTGGCTTTCTGATACATGGAAATATTTATGAAACATGACAGATAAAAATTGGAAAAATGTCACCATGGACAGAGCAGCTAAACAAAGTCGACTGTTATAAATGGATTGCAGTGTGTAAACTACACAAGCCAGTTACTCTGACAGAAAATAAAATCCACTATTAGAGTCTTCCTTGAAAATTATTTCCATACCCAAGGTCAGTTTAGCAGCAGCGCTACTGGTCAAAAAGCTCAGAACGAGGATAAACTATTCACGCGATAAATGTAAATGCTCATCCCGTTTCCTCTCCATTACAGTGATGGAATTTGCATTTGAAACAGTAATACATATATTAATAATCGGAATGGTATAAATCTGTAGCAATTTTTGGAGCTGAAGACCTGCTCCAGAAGTCCACATGCTTCACGACTTCTTCTCAGACTCAAATAGCTAAAGAAGGTCCAAGTGGACAGATATGTCTGATTAGTATGAGAAATCACAGGAAAAAATTATTTTATTTTTGTCTGGACCTAATTGATTCAATGCATTAATAAAGGTTTTCTCTAAACGCAATGTTGAGTGCCGTGATACTTCCATTTTTTCGACTGGTCACAGCCTGCCACTGGTACCACTACTACTTTAAAGGAGTAGAGGTGTCAATTTGTCCCGTTTCCTCTTGAACTCCATTACAGTGATTGAATCTGCATTTGAAATCTGTCCTACAGTAATACATATAATGGTATAAATGTTAAAGGGGTTGTCCGAGTTCAGAGCTGAACCCGGACATATCCCCGTTTTCACCCAGGGAGCCCTCTTATATGAGCATTGGAGCATTTCAAGGGCTTTTTCATTAGATCCGGTGACGTACTGAGTCTCTGCTAGGCGGAGGCTTCTGCCTAGCAGTGAGCCCGCTGATATCACCAGCACTAATAGGCGGGCTTTTGCACTGCCCTAACCTGTAAAACAGCTTAGGGCAGCGCTAAAGCCCGCCCATCAGTTCCAGTGATGTCACCGGCAACACTGCTAGGTGAAAGCCTCCGCCTAGCAGTGTAAAAAAATATAAACACACAGCCCATGAAACGCTCCTAGGCTCATATAAGAGGGCTGCCTGGGAGATGAAGGGGATATGTCCAGGTTCAGCTCTGAAACCAGACAACCCCTTTACGTTTGTAGCAATTTTTGAAGCTGGAGACCTTCAGTAGGTTGTTTAGAAAAGTGTCAGGGACCTTCTAGTGCACTATGAACATTGTTCATTCTTTCATTTAATGAATTGCGGCAGATCATGAAGATAACGCTTTGGATCTGAAGGCAATGTACCATTTTAATGAATAATGAGATGCTGGTCAGTCTTTGATATATTTTACTGCTAAGTACAGAAGTCAAATATAGGAAACTGGCCTGGAACCAGTGAGGGTGTATAACACAATTCAGGTAACATTGGAAGAGGTTTGAGATTTCATTACATCTGGATACCAGACAAAAGCTCATAGAAATGGGGAGGGGGGCATGTGGAAAATGCTTGTGGGATCAAATGACCCGAACTAACAGAATCACAGTTCCTTATGATGAGAAGTTTGGTAAAGCTGGTTATAACTCATCTATAGCAGTTACAAGCACCTTATTAGAATCCAACAAAACGTACACTGAAATCAAACGGTATTACTTCAAACAACGTGTTTTTGATTTATAGGAGGATGAGGAGGTTTTCAGGGCTATTTCACCCAGAACACCTTCTGCTGGTGAGGTTTCTTGTACTCGATGGCATACACGAGCAAAACATTTGATTAGAAAATTCGATTTGCTGATGATTCAGCGAATCTAAGCCTCGGATTGAGTTTGTAGTGAATGAACAACAGGCAGACCGTGTGACACAGATCAATGTTCTCCTGAAATCTGTAATAAGACTCCCATGACTTCTAAAAATGTGTGGTGAACACCACACATTTTTAGAATTTGTTCCCTACCATGGGGAGAAAAGAGATCTGAAATCTATCATTTTAAATTCCATCGCCTGCAATGGGGAGAACACAAATACGTAATATGCATCAAAAGCCAACGTGGTCTAAACCAAAGTACGTATAGATTGACTTCTGTGGCGAGTCCAAGGATCTAGATTATGGATCTATATAATTAGACTGTTGTCATCTATGGGAAGCAGATAGATCCATGCTTTCTCTATTTGAAGGCAATGAAACCTAATTTAGGCTGCGTTCACATCATTGTTTTGTTTTCCATTCTGCTGATTCAACAGAAAAAAAAACGAAAACATTATTTTGAGCATCCAGTGTGCTCATTTCATGCATGCAGGACTTTTTCTCCTGTCTAAAATAACGGATCTTTGATGGACAAAAACGGATGCACAATGAGAAGGGATGAGCGAACTTCATGTTTTGAAGTTGGGGTTTGGTCTGAATTCCGTTATGGAATCCGAATTCCTGTTCTGCATAACGGAAACTGGCCCGATCCGTTATGTTGCCTTCTATTATGACGGAATGCCTGTTATAGGTTTCCGTGGTGCGTGACGTCATAGAATTCCGTTATGGTCCGCGGTAGCGGAATCCATTGCGGAATTCAGGCTAAACCAGAACGCCGAACTTCAAAACATGAAGTTTGCTCATCTATAAAAATGAGCACAACAGATACTCAAAATAAAAGATCTGACGGATCAGACGGATGGAAAACAAGTGGCCTAAAGTCCCTCTACATAATACCGGTACCTTTTTCATTTTCAGATTGCTTGTTCTATAAAATCATGGGTAACTTTTTCTGTCTTTGTAATTAGATACTTTACGTTATGTGTTTGCCTAGTTGCTTGTACATAAAAAGCAAGCAGTAAAGGCGGTACCATTTATGACATAGAATCTGATGTGTAAAGACAGGAAAGAAGAGAGGGAGCAGTTGAAGGCCAGCAGCAGGAGACAGTACCGGAGGTGTCATCGGCATTAGGCGCTCCCCTTCAGTTTCCGTATACAAACACTGCAATAAGCAGTTGCTGTTGGATGATCCACTTCTGCATGACTGTACAGATTCCTTCCAGGTCATTCACCCTGATTTCCTGAAAAACACCATGAACTTTAACAGCTAAGGACAGGCTCTTTCCTACCTCCTGGGCTCACGTCCCCAATGAAACTATTATTTGCTTGGAGAATTCACAAGAAACATTGTGATACGGCCAACAAATTAAAAATGGCGCCAATTATTGTATATTGTGATTTCCACAATCAACCATTGCAGTTGGTAATCAAATCGGAAGTAATGACTCTCTTAGGGTATGTTCACATGGTGGATCTTCACGTGAATTTCACAGCTTGTTCCATGAAGAAACCTGCCTCCATTGTTGTCAATGGGAAACCCGTGTTGTAGTTTATACAGTGAAGATTTTACCTCGAGCGGATTTGAAATCCTTGCTGTGGGAGAAAGGGGCCATGTCACTTCCACACTTAGCCCGGTAGCTGTATAAGGGCTTGCGCACACAAACTTATTTTTCTTCCGTTTGCGTTCTGTTTTTTTTACAGGTCTGTAAGCGGAAGCATTCATTTCAATGAACAGAAATAACTCTGTGTGCATTCCATGTCCGTTCCGCTCGTTTTGCGTTCAAGGACAGCCATTGTTACAATGGATCCGCAAAAAAAAAAAAAAAAAGATGCAATATGGACGTCATCCATTTTTTTGCAGATTGGTATTTTGTCAACTGCAAAATACATACGGTCGTGTGCATGAGCCCTAAAGGTTAGCCTTATTGAATGGGGCCAGATCTACATAAAGATCCACTGCCTATACAAGCGCCAATCTGTAATAGAACTCCAAGGGTCCGTCTCGGATTTCCACTATGGATTCTGCCATGGGTATATAGTCTTACAAAGCCGAATGTCTGGACTAAAGAGTATAAAGCCCAGCATTCTCTCGAGCCGCATACAGAGCATACATTACCTAAATCCAAGCATCTAAAGAGTCATAACATGCCCAAGAAAATAAAACGTAAACTCTGAAAGCGGAGGGTGGACTACTCCTTAGTCTGAGGACTGTAGGAGTCTTATTTACATCTCCGCACGGGGAAGGGCTGTGGAAGAAATCCCAGAAAAATAGCCTGATGCATGCAACACAGAGGAGAACAATACTTCCTTTGTTACAACCAAAATGATGCAATTGTTCTGTACTCCATGCCGGAATGAGCCAAGTGCAATCAAGGTAAAGTCTGGGCAGTGAAGTATGTGCAGAGAGTAAACTGCCCCGGCCATGGTGTCAGGGGCATGTGGAAGGGAGAGGAACCCCCATCAGATAACTGAGAGTTGCACATTCTTTGGAGAGGGCAGCTGAGGCAGACACGTGAGTCAGCAGCAGCTGCCTGGAGGAAACTGCTGACAGGCGCTATTGTTCTGCCATACACACCACTACACACACCTACCTCAGAAATAAAAGATGGACACCGACAGTTCCTGTTTTCTACCTCACGGTCAAAATTAACCCATCTTATGCCCTGCAGAGGATTCTGTGATGCTATACTATTCTAGATTGCTGTAGATCATAAAACAGTATGGCTCCCGGAAATATCACATTTCCAGGAAACATATTGCTATAAGCCATGGATTATTATTATCTGATCAGTAATCAAACACTGATGCACTCGGCACCACACAACCGACACACAATCAGATCAGTCATGGACGCCTCTGCTATTCGGGAACAATCACAACCCTGCTCTGGGCTGCTGTTTTCTTCCGTAACCTCAGAGCATCAGTCAGTGCGCACAGAACTTCCTCTTTTCTTACTACAGCTTTCTGAAAAGCGGAAAAAGCTGCATCTGGTTTACGGGTGGACACGGTAGGGCAGTCTTCAGGCAGGACATTTCTGACTGATTCCCGATTGACAGCACGTGGGTAAATATACATCACCGCTCTCGTACCCACTGATTGGGAAGGGCAAACACCCCTTCCTTCAAAAAAAATTAAAAGTGGAAAAAAACATGATGGCAAGTTGCTACCAAACATGTAAAGTAACATGGGGAGAACAGGTTTAGTCTTTCTCCGAGATTCAACAGGACCATTCTTCTTCATGTGGTGGGCTTGGACAAATAAAATAAGATGCTTTTTTCAAACGTTATACATGTAAATGTTTCTCAGAGCAGATGTAACTGTGATCACGGAGCTGACAATTTGTGAACTTCTTGTCAGTCATCCACCAAAAATATTCATCAACAGCTGGATACAAATCCATGAATCCATCTCCATCACATCTCATCTGAATGTTCCCCAGAATATTTTCTTAAAATTTTCTGATCCCTGTAACAATCTAAACTATCTGCATGCGGGTGGGTAGACAATGCTCCTAGCGATTGCTGCGTATCCAATGGTTTTCTACTGGGGTCTATGTATTGTCAAGTCACTAAAAGCTAAAATGGCTCCAGGACTGTTCTGGAACCTTAAGGTAGGGTCACACTGTTTTTTTCCGGATGAGGATTTGAGGTAGATTTTACAGCAAGAGGGAGACATATAAGTCCTTTCTTTACATTTCCAGTTCCTTTTGAATCCACTAATGACTTGGCCTAAAAAAGAAAAAAACTTGTAGGAAAATCTGCCTCCAATCCTGCTCCAGAAAACTGCGTACAGTGCTTTGTCCAAACCTGACCTCTCCAGAAAGCTCAGACTGGCTGAAGTTCTGGTACACCTTCCTAGGTCCTCGTGCATACAGTGCAGTAAGTCCAGTCCCTGAGGGCAGAACCCTGTGTACCCTGGAAGGGGCATCATACTCGGTAATCGATAATCCAATTATATTATGTGTATCTCAGTTACAAGAATCAAACTAGAAACAAAAAAAACAATAATTCTTGTAAATGCTTCTCGTGTTGAAAAAACGGAATGACGTCAAATCAGACAATAAATCTCACAAACACAAGTGTAAATCACTTTAGAAAACTTAGTTTTAATGTACAAATAACATTGCAACCAAATCTGACCGAAGCTTAAGGCTAAATGCACACGATCAGGATTGTGTGCGGCTTTGCATGTGGAAAATCCGCACTGTAGGTCATATACATTGTATTCTATGAGAATCTGAAATTCTCATGCACACGGTGCGTTTTTTTTCCCATGCAGATTTTAAAATCTACAGCATGTCCATTTATTTTATTTTTCCTGACCAGATTTTCTCCATTCACTTCAATGGGGGAGAGTAAAATCCGTATGCGGAAAATCTGCCCCAAATGATGCGGATTGACAGCACGGCTTTCCCTGCGGATTGTCCGCACATAAATCCTGAACGTGTGGATTTAGCCTTACACATCGTGGGAACGCATCGTGCGTGCACTAGTCTTTATGGAAGAGATCCCAGCAGAAGAGAGGTTTCCCCACGGAATCAGAAAGAACACGTACAGCGCGCGGATCTCTTATAGCAGCCGTATAGTGAGGTGTCAAACACCCAGCAATAAATACATACTCCGCGACTGAGTAACATTACTCTGATCAGTTTAAAAAGGAGTTACTTATTATTCAACAAAATCTCTCTTTTTTTTTTTTTTTTAATTCCTTTGTTTGCACAATACAAGTGGTCAGGACAATGAGAGTTTGCTCCGGTGTTTCTTGAGATTTCACCATGAAGCAGATGCTGAATTGATATAAAATTAAAAATCATAATAACAATGGGGTCCATCAAAGGACCTAGTCCACAGGCGTAACTTTAGCCATAGCACATGCTGCTGGGACCAGAGGTTGGGATGGTCCAATCAGGTGCAAGAACATTGGACCTTGTTGTGGGGAATATCAATGGCGCCTTGTTGCTATAATGTGGGTTTTCAGATATATGGCGAATGCTGCTGTTTTAATCTTCTTCCACCAGGCGGTGGGGCCCCCGTCTTATCTTGCTATGGGGCCCAATGAATTACAGGCATGGGGTGGTGACGGGTCTTCTTCAATATGTTTTACCTTTACATTTTCGGACACATTACTGTGCACCCAGAGCGAGGGGTGGAGAGGAGTTTACTGAACACCTTTTTCAGACGGATTTCATTTTCACTGCTCAATGCAGACAATTACCAGAATATGTGAGCACATCACCATGAATGGTCCAGAATATATCAGCATGTCTCAGCTATCAGAATGAATGAGCATTCAGTGCTGTGTGGAGTACTTTGGCACCATATAACTAGGGGCAGAGAAATCCCAAACTGAACCAAGCACAACCCAGTGCTAGTCATATAAAATACCAAAATCTCAATAAATAATGAAGGCAACAACAGACATGGCAGTGCAGGGATCAGCAACCTCCGGCACTCCAGCTGTTGTGAAACTACAATTCCCAGCATGCTCCATTCACTACTGTAAGAGTTCTGAGAGGAGCAGAGGGAGTATGCATGCTGGGAGTTGTAGTATCTCGACAGCTGGATGTTGCCTATACGTATACAGCTGACTGTAACCTGTGCCGCCATCACTGTCACTAACAGTGTCTACACAAAAGCATCACATAAAATAAATTAGCACCATCAGGGAGTGTTCACACACTGCAGATGTGAGAATATGCCCACAATTGTCCACAACTGCCATGTAATCACTTCAAGAATTTTAAAAACCATCTTAAAAGGAACCTGTCACATTGAACATGGTGTCTGCACTGCAGGTAACATGGTATAGAGCAGGAGGAGCAGAGCAGATTGGAAAATGACATTATAACCTGTAATTTATACATTTATATTCCTGCTCATTCTGGGTCCTATCAGTAATGTATACATAGTCATAGTGGGAAGGTTGTCAATCACTGATAGGACCGTCTCCTGGACTTCAAAGCCTAGAGTGAGCAGGAATACTGAATTTTTCCCCATAGAACTATGGGAGTCATTTATCAAAACTGGTGTAAAGGAAAACTGGCTTAGTTGCCCATAGCAACCAATCAGCTTCATCCCTTCAAGGAGCTGTGAAAAATAAAAGGCGGAATCCAATTGGTTGCTAGTAGCAACTAAGGGCTCATGCACACAAATTTATTCCTTTCCCGTCTTTATTCCGTTTTTTTCTGCGGACCGTATGTGGAACCATTCGTTTCAATGGGTCAGCAAAAACAAAAAACTAAGTTACTCCATGTTCATTCCGTTTCCGTATGTCCATTCCGCAAAACATTGAACACGTCATATCATTTTCCGCATTACGGACAAGGATAGTAATGTTCTATTAGGGGCCACCTGTTCCGTTCCGCAAAATACGGAATGCACACAGATTTCATCCATATTGTTTGTGGATCCGTTTTTTTGCAGACCGCAAAATACATACGGTCGTGTGCAAAAGCCCTAAGCCAGTTTTCCTTTACACCAGTTTTGATAAATCCACCCCTGTGTATCAGGCTGCTCCGCTCCTCCTGCTCTATAACACGCTGCCTGTAGTTTACATTGCATTTTCATGGTGACCAATTACAGAATGTATTCCTTTTAGATCTCCAAATTTTCTGACAAACACCATGTGAACTAACACAGTTTTCTGGGCAATTTTTTTCTGTTATTCATCAATATTCATCAGTCAAAAGGTCATCTAACACTGATGTGCTTTGTACAGGCGTTTTCCGGGATCACAGGAGCTACAGGTTACAGTGGTGTGCTCCTAGAGGTTCCTCATGGTGACCTCAGGCTGAGGGTGATGAAGGAAGGAGGACGCCCAGTTTAGCTCCAGAGCTTAGTCAGGCTTCTCGGCTGTGACCCGGCAACTATTACTAGGCTGAAGGTCACCGATCACTTATTCAGCATTCTCCTACATAAGCCCACAGTAGTGTCCACACCTGGCTCCTTCCAGGAGGTCACTACATTCGATGACTGGTCAGATCTCAGCAGGGAGCTATGAGACAGCACAAAGCTGCCACGTACAGACACAACTACACTGCACTCCCTGAAAGGTGCGACCAGCTGCTCCACAAGATCTCATCTCTGGTAAAGTACAAGCTAAATAAAAATACAATAAAAAACCATGAAATCAATGCAACTTCTATAAATGATAGAAACAGTAATGGGCACAACAAGCGTGCAGAAAGCCGCACACTATCGAAAACCAAATCATACACCGTGTACGCACAGGTGTATCTAAACCCTAAACTCACTACGCATCTAACCACATTTTAGAGAGCTCTTTTTCCCTATGTTCAGGGTGACGTCACATGTAGGTTTTTAGTAGTTTTCTGCACTTTTGAGGGCTTTATTTGACGCGGTTTTTTTTGCGGTAAGGGCGCCAGACCCAGATGTCAGCTTAAGGACTATAGGAAATTATTAAACACAGGACATACAAACGTTTTTTTCTCCTGGTGTTTGGTTCATTTGGTGGCTGTTTTCCGTCTTTCTAGCTTCTGTACAAAAACACAGCATGCCGTAGCACTTGGCGTTTTTTTTTCATATCACCTTCTCTATAGGGAAAAACGCCACAGAGAAAATGCTAGTGGTAAAACACAAAAAAGCCAAAAAAAAAAAAACAAAACACGATTATTGAGGCTTTTCATTTTCTGGTAAAAAAACAAACAAAAAACGCCAGAGACAAATTCATGTGTGCAAAGACCCAGAAAATGAAAACATATTCAAAGGCTGTGAAAAAGGTGAACACAGCCTCACACTCCTCTGTCATGGCTGGACGATTATACATTACAATATGAAAGCAAACCCACGGATGCACTGAACAAGTGCACTATTTCATGTACATGACGATTATTTTTACCACAGACTTCATGAACAATACCGTATATCTAGAGATAACAGTACCTATGTCAATGCATAGGCCATGGCGTTAACCTGCGACCTCAGCGGCTTTTCATTTTTGTGAATGGAAGTGATGATATCATTGAAAAACTAGAGAACAATCTGCGTCACAGCAGGGCTGATCAGACACGTTTAGCTAGTGGTGACCTAAACCTCTAACACGTGAGAGATGGACCGCGCCACACAGATCAGTTTTTCTGTCCTGCGGTATGTCACCCCCGGTTCCCGACACAAGGGGGTAAACTTCTTGATATGTTCCCGTGGACAAATTCTTGTGTTATGTAAAAACTACAGTCGGAGCTACACCACATTGTACAAAATGTTCTACGTCTACCACTACAGGCAGAAACCTGTTGTACGCAATATTCTACATTAAGACGATGATAAATACGGCTGACAGCCGTGCCCCCGTCACACCCCTGCAACGCCCCTTCTTCTTGAAAAGTGTTGTAAGTGTCCTAATAGCTTCAAAACGCGGCAGCTGTTTGACACATCGGGTGACCCGAGAATGTTGGGACCCTCTTTACTCTCGTTTTCCAGCCGCCACGCACGGATCGCCCTGCTATAAATAGGCGGTGAGCATTTAGCTTACATCTTCTCTGTCCGGTGTGTAGAGGTGTAGCATGATCCGTGTGTACATGACACATACGTGCTCGCTCCAGAATGACGTGTGTCCCTGTCACACTCTCACAGACATCTGTCAAGTCACCGTTCAGCAATTCCCATAAGGTGACCCTGAAAACGCTGAATAACGTGCACAGCATTTTCCCTGCCGGAGCCAGCGAATACGACACGTAACCCTGAGTAATGAAATATTAACCCGTGGAAGGAGGGAGAAACCACAGCAGTATTAACACCTTCAGCACTGGCAAACCGCCTCACGTGGACCACCAAATGCACAACGTCCACGCAACCGTTATGAATGGAAGACAACTTCCAGCACGCAGCGCACACGCACAATCGATTCCCTGCTTACAACTTTTACAAACGGTTGCCTCAGAGACGAAAGAGTCCTGGAAAAATCACAGCAAAAACGCCACCGTTTTACCACACCATTTTTGCGTCCGTGTTCTCTGACAGGTTTGGGGGCTCGATACAGGGACGGTACTGACAGCACAAGGGCCATGCAGGGGTTAATCACCACACAAGGGGCCTCCAAGTGTGACAGCTGTTTCTCCCTCCAAGCACCACAACAAGAGCCATGCTGCAGATACTGCTGAGCCATGCACCGTGTGACAGGCTGCCGGGCACAGCCGGTGACAGCAACTTTCCCTCCATCCATGTTGGAGTGGCCTTTGTTGTATGATGACAGGGATGCACAGGGCGGGCGCTGTAACATTCCAGTATGTGTCCGCGCTCCCCCTCCTCACAGGCACCGCACTCACCTTGTGTGCACTTTCAGTTCCTCCCGCTGGTTTGGCTTGTACGAGCTCACCCCTCAGGGAGACATCACATGGCCGGCATTCGTGGCTGCTCCGTGTTGTTGTTGTTGTTCCCAGGATCCAGGGAGAGCTTCTCTCAGGATCCACCCCCAGCCCTTTTACGTGGGGCTTGTGAAGAGGAAGGAACGTAGCCGCAGCCTCCTGTGAGCGCCTGTGTGGAAACGTCGCTTCATGCAGCGAGGAGGCAGTGTGACCCGGGCTTGTGTGTACAATCACTGGCTTGTGTGTGTGAGCGGCTCTCCCCTCATCCTGACGGCAGCGTGTGTGAGCGCTGTGTGTTTGTTGCTCTCCGCCTGGCCCGCCCCCGGCAGCAGCCTCCTTCTCCCCGCGCCTGTTGTTTATTGGCAGGTTACTCGTTACTGACATCTGCTGTGTGCGCTGCTGTGTCACAGAGGGATGCGCGCTGTCACCGGCGGCACACTGGCCGCATTGTGGAGTACTATTGATTCATGCTACGCGTCAGGCCGGCTGCTGGCGAGGTGCTCCTGCGCTACACATCTAAGAGGAGAGTGACTCATTCATGGAAGAGTCACAGCAGGACAACCCTACGGAAGAGCCACAGCAGGACAACCCTAGGGAAGAGCCACAGCAGGACAACCCTAGGGAAGAGCCACAGCAGGAAAACCCTAGGGAAGAGCTAAGGGTTAGCTCACAGCAGGACAGCCCTAGGAAAGAGTACTCTGTCAGCTCACAGCAGGACAACCCCAGGAAAAAATCCTCTGTCAGCTCACAGCAGGACAACCCTAGGGAAGAGCTAAGGGTTAGCTCACAGCAGGACAACCCTAGGAAAGAGCTAAGAGTCAGCACACAGCAGGACAACCCTAAGGAAAGAGCTAAGGGTCCACACACAGCAGGACAACCCTAAGGAGGAACTCTCTGTCAGCTCACAGTAGGACAACCCTAGGAAAGAACTAAGAGTCAGATCACAGCAGGACAACCCTAGGAAAGAGCTAAGAGTCAGCACACAGCAGGACAACCCTAAGTAAAGAACTAAGAGTCAGCACACAGCAGGACAACCCTAAGGAAAGAGCTAAGAGTCTGCACACAGCAGGACAACCCTAAGGAAAGAGCTAAGAGTCTGCACACAGCAGGACAACCCTAGGAAAGAGCTAAGAGTCAGCACACAGCAGGACAACCCTAAGGAAAGAGCTAAGGGTCCACACACAGCAGGACAACCCTAAGGAGGAACTCTCTGTCAGCTCACAGTAGGACAACCCTAGGAAAGAACTAAGAGTCAGATCACAGCAGGACAACCCTAGGAAAGAGCTAAGAGTCAGCACACAGCAGGACAACCCTAAGTAAAGAACTAAGAGTCAGCACACAGCAGGACAACCCTAAGGAAAGAGCTAAGAGTCTGCACACAGCAGGACAACCCTAAGGAAAGAGCTAAGAGTCAGCACACAGCAGGACAACCCTAAGGAAAGAGCTAAGAGTCCGCACACAGCAGGACAACCCTAAGGAAGAGCTCTCTGTCAGCTCACAGCAGGACAACCCTAGAAAAGAACTAAGAGTCAGATCACAGCAGGACAACCCTAGGAAAGAGCTAAGAGTCAGCACACAGCAGGACAACCCTAAGGAAAGAGCTAAGAGTCCGCACACAGCAGGACAACTCTAAGGAAGAGCTCTCTGTCAGCTCACAGAAGGACAACCCTAAGGAAGAGCTCTCTGTCAGCTCACAGAAGGACAACCCTAAGGAAGAGCTCTCTGTCAGCTCACAGCAGGACAACCCTAGGAAAGAGCTAAGAGTCAGATCACAGCAGGACAACCCCAGGAAAGAGCCCTCTGTCAGCTCACAGAAGGACAACCCTAGCGAAGAGCTAAGGGTAAGCTCACAGCAGAGAAACCCTAGGAAAGAGTGCTCTGTCAGCTCACAGCAGGACAACCCTAGAGAAGAGCTAAGGGTCAGCTGACAACAGGGCAACCTTACAGCAGGACAACCTGAGGAAAGAACCCTCTGTCAGCCCACAGCAGGACAACCCTAGGAAAGATCCTTGTAAATAATGATGTCAGCTCACAGCAGGACAACCCTAGGAAAGAGCCCTGTAAATGATGTCAGATCACAGCAGGACAACCCAAGGAAATATCCTTGTAAATAATGACGTCAACTCACAGCAGGACAACCCTAGGAAAGAGCCTTGTAAATAATGACATCAGCTTGCAGCAGGACAACCCTAGGAAAGATCCTTGTAAATAATGACGTCAGCTCACAGCAGAACAACCCTAGGAAAGGCTGTGTAAGGGCCAGCTCACAGCAGAGCAACCCTAGGAAAGAGTGCTCTGTCAGCCCACAGCAGGACAACCCTAGAGAAGAGCTAAGGGTCAGCTGACAACAGGACAACCTTACAGCAGGACAACCCCAGGAAAGAACCCTCTGTCAGCCCACAGCAGGACAACCCTAGGAAAGATCCTTGTAAATAATGTCAGCTCACAGCAGGACAACCCTAGGAAAGAGCCCTGTAAATGATGTCAGCCCACAGCAGGACAACCCTTGGAAAGATCCTTGTAAATAATGTCAGCTCACAGCAGGACAACCCTAGGAAAGAGCCCTGTAAATGATGTCAGATCACAGCAGGACAACCCAAGGAAATATCCTTGTAAATAATGACGTCAACTCACAGCAGGACAACCCTAGGAAAGAGCCTTGTAAATAATGACATCAGCTCGCAGCAGGACAACCCTAGGAAAGATCCTTGTAAATAATGACGTCAGCTCACAGCAGGACAACCCTAGGAAAGAGCTGTGTAAGGGCCAGCTCACAGCAGGACAACCCTAGGAAAGAGCCTTGTAAATAATGACATCAGCTCGCAGCAGGATAACCCTAGGAAAGAGTCCTTTGTCAGCTCACAGCAGGAAAACTCCAGGAAAGAGCCCTCTGTCAGCTCACAGCAGGACAACCCTAGCGAAGAGCTAAGGGTCAGCTCACAGCAGGGCAACCCTAGAGAAGAGCTAAGGGTCAGATCACAGCAGGGCAACCCTAGCAAAGAGTGCTCTGTCAGCTCACAGCAGGACAACCCTAGAGAAGAGCTAAGGGTTAGCTCACAGCAGGACAACCCTAGGAAAGAGCTAAGAGTCAGCACACAGCAGGACAACCCTAGGAAAGATCCTTGTAAATAATGTCAGCTCACAGCAGGACAACTCTAGGAAAGAGCCCTGTAAACAATGACGTCAGCTCAGAGCAGTACAACCCTAGGAAAGAGCCTTGTAAATAATGACGTCAGCTCACAGCAGGACAACCCTAGGAAAGAGCTGTGTAAGGGTCAGCTCACAGCAGGACAACCCTAGGAAAGATCCTTGTAAATAATTACATCAGCTCGCAGCAGGATAACCCTAGGAAAGAGTCCTTTGTCAGCTCACAGCAGGACAACCCTAAGAAACAGCCTTGTAAGTAATTATGTCAGCTCGCAGCAGGACAACCCTAGGAAAGAGATCTGTAAACAATGACATCAGCACACAGCAGGACAACCCTAAGAAACAGCCTTGTAAGTAATTATGTCAGCACGCAGCAGGACAACCCTAGGAAAGAGATCTGTAAACAATGACGTCAGCTCACAGCAGGACAACCCTAAGAAACAGCCTTGTAAGTAATTATGTCAGCACGCAGCAGGACAACCCTAGGAAAGAGATCTGTAAACAATGACGTCAGCTCACAGCAGGACAACCCTAAGAAACAGCCTTGTAAGTAATTATGTCAGCACGCAGCAGGACAACCCTAGGAAAGAGATCTGTAAACAATGACGTCAGCTCACAGCAGGACAACCCTAAGAAACAGCCTTGTAAGTAATTATGTCAGCACGCAGCAGGACAACCCTAGGAAAGAGATCTGTAAACAATGACGTCAGCTCCCAGCAGGACAACCCTAGGAAAGAGATCTGTAAACAATGATGTCAGCTCAGAGCAGGACAACCCTAGGAAAGAGTCTTGTCCACTCCACACACAGGAGTACCCTAAAAGCATTCCGAATTATTTTCGCTGTATCAAAAAGTTCATGGAAAGCATAACACATTTGCCAAAGCCTAATCATTGGAAAAGTCTGCATTATAATAGTGAAATGTGTGGGTCACACGGTGCGCTTCAGCCAGAAAAAGAGCTGTACACACGTTCAGAACATTAGGCAGATTTACTAATGGTGTCGCACTTTGCACCATGGGTGGTTTGGTCAAAAAACTGATGGGAAAATTCCTGGTGGGCTCATGCCCAGGGGGCCGTCTGAGCCCTCCTTATGGCCGCCTGGCCAGGTACATAAAGATCTGATGTACTCAGCATTATCGCGGGTGATGCTAGGGAGGCTTGTCTCTGTTGCGGCCTGCTATTGGCTGACATCCTCCCTCCATCGTTGGATATTTTGATCCGCGTGACGGGGAGATGCAGAGGCGGCCTTGCGGGCATCAGAAGCGACAAGGAGGTCAGGGAGCAAGGTACGTACAACCTGTGTGAGGGGCCTGGGCATTATAGGGGGCATTATAGGGGTGGGATAACCCATTTAAAGGGGTTGTCTCACTTTAGCAAATGGCATTTATCATGTAGACAAATTTCATACAAGGCACTTATTAATGTATTGTCATTGTTCATATTGGCTCCTTTGCCAGATAGAATAATTTTTTTCATCACATTATACATGGCTGGTTTCCATGGTTACGACCACCCTGCAATCCCGTATCAGTGGCCGTGCTTGCACACCATTGAATAAAGTGCTGTACACACACTCCCACGACCTTGGCCACCAGAGAGGTTTGCGCTTTCTCCTATATTATGCATCCATGGCCACCGCTGCTTGATTGCAGGGTGGTCGTAACCATGGATATGAATAGTGTACAATGTGATGCAGAAATGAATCTAACCAGCAATGAAGCAATATTGACAATCACAGTACATTAGTAAGTGCCTTGTATTAATTTTCTCTACATGATAAATGCCATTTGCTGAAGTGAGACAACCCCTTTAATAAATAATGGGAGCACTTACTCACGTACTTATGCCAGTGGCTGCAGGTGCCCTCCTGAATTCAACTATAGCACTGTCCTAAGGACGATACAGTTGAATATTGTGGCAATGGCTGCATTATTTTGTGCTGCACTGTGGTATTTGGTTCTGCTGGGGCAGCACTTTGTGCTGCACTGTGGTATTACAGGCCAGGCGACTTTTTTTCTCCAGTCCTCCCCTGCTTTGCACTGTCTAAGAATATGAGTCACAGTCTTAATATTAGACAAATTTAGTATTCTGGACCGTAGACCTTTCTCAGTTTGGAGCATCGTAAATCATGTGTCTGATTTAGGGTGGGTTCACATAACATTTTATGCCTTCGTTTAACTTATATATTAGAAAAAAAAATATACAAAAACGCAGCATGGATACCAATGAAAACTAAAGCCCGTCCCACAGCTACAGTACATTGGTAAAAAAAAAATTAAAATGTTATGGCCCCTGAAAGCAATTTCAGCAAATAACTTGTTAGAAAATCCTGATTCTGCTCCTTCCCTTCTGAATGCTGTTTCCCCAAACAGCAGTTTACAATCACATATGGGGGCATTTTCTCCTGTTATGTCTTGTGAAAATGAAAAATTTAGAACTAAAATGTAATTTTGGAACTAAAACTAAAAATTATTGGAACTAAAATGTAATTCTTCATTTTCACAGCCAAATGTTTCTAAATTCTATGAAACACTTGTTGGTTCGAAGGATTCACATCACCCCTTGATCAATTACTTGAGGGGTGTAATTTCCAAAATGGGGTCACTTTTTTCCTTCTAGGCGTACCCCTAGATTCCAGAAGAATCTGCCCTCCGTTAACAATATGGTGCTCCTTTCCTTCTGCACCCTGCTATGTGTCCATACAGCAAGTTACGACCACATATACCCCAGAATCAGCATAATAAATATTGAGGTTTGTTTTGCTGTTAACCCTTGCTGTGTTACAGAAAAAATTGATTTAAATAAAAAATCTGTACAAAAAAAAATGACATTTTTAAATTTCACTCACTTGCTGTTCACTCACAATTACAGTCAGTTAGGGCTCAGTGATTAAAAAAAAATCTCGATTATTTTCAATTTTAGGACAATTATAGATTTTTCTCGATAACTTTTTTCTGGTGGTAACTTTTTCATTTTTCTAAGTATACAAAAGCTTGATTTTTGCAGGACAAATTGTATTTTTTTAATGACTCCATTTTGGGGTAAATATAACGTAAAGATGAACTTTTATTATTTTTTGAGGGGTGGCAAAGGAAAAAAGCAGTTCCGCCATTATTTTTGCATTTTAAATTTATGATGTTCATAGCGCAGGATAACTAGGGTGCTACTGTTATTCTGTGAGTCAGTAAGACCATCGCATTACCAAATATGTATAGTTTCATTTGTTTGGGGTTTTTTGCACAATAATTGCACATCTCAAGCAAAAACAATAGTTTTTATGTCACTATATTCCAAGAGCCAGAATAATGTAGCTTGTTTTTTGCAGAACAACTTAAAGTTTCATACGTACCATTGTAGGGTGAATGGGACTTATTGATTAACATTTATTTTTGGGGGGCGGGGAAATCAGAAAAAGACACTTTGGTTATTTTTTGAGTTTTTTATGTTGCTCTAGGGCTGGTTTAAATAATGTTATCTTTATTATAAGGGTTGTGGAGAATACATCAATACTGTAGATCTGTGCATTTGTTTTACCACTTTTACAAAATAAAACCCACTTCTTATGGAAAAGATGTTTTTTTTTAAACTTTATTAACCTTTTTTTGTTTGTTTGTTTAAAAGGGTTTTCCCAGATTTGCGTAATTAATAATGGAACATATTGATCACTTTTTGTGATGTTGATTTTTCTGAAGCTTGCTTGGATTATTTTCCAAGTATTTTGTTCTTATTGGATTATTGTTTGTCTTCTAATTGTCATCTCTGGGACTAAGATTTATATATGAATCAAGGCACCAATAGGCACCAGAAAGGGCTTTGCCTCCGAGAGGTGGGGTCGCCCCTTTCGGAGTGGGTGCTCTGCCTGTAGGTAGGGGTAGGGAAGGGACACAATAGGGACAGCAAGGATTTTTTTGTCCCATGATCCTCTACCCCATGACATGTGAATCTACAAACCGTGAGTAAGAAGGACACTTACGAGTCCCACTACAGTAATTTACTATATATCGAATTATCTGGATGACAAGTATTTGTGTAATTATTTTGTATTTGTGTAATTTTTTTTTCTCCAATTGATTGAGGGATTTTCTATGTCGTTTTAAAGGAATTATTAAAAGTTATTTTTTTTAAAGTAGGGAGGGTTCTTTTGCATTAGATATTTTCTATACTTCCTGCAAGAATATAAATTGCTTGAATAAGCATTCGAATTTATCCTATTTATACTTTTATTGCTGCTATCTTGTGTTCTGGGCTGTGGTCACATGACCATGTTCATGCAGCTCTTTCTTATTTCCTGTGATGTTATGTCCATAGGCGTGTCAGTGATAGGGGAGTGTCTATGTAACCAGCTGGGCGGGAGAAGCTATAAACTAGTTGTTAGGGGTGGTGTGGGAACTGTGGCAGAGAATGGAGAGGTGCATCATGGGTTTGGTTGGATACAGCAAAAGGGAATGCTACATACAGGATATAAACCAGAGTGATTTATTTATAAGGTAAAAACAGGCGAGTTCAAATTGAAGAGAAAAAAAAAACCTGGGGAAGATGTACATAAGACAAGCAGAAAAAAAGTCCATGCTATTATTAAAGGGAAACACCCCCTGAACTAGAGTAAGCGTTGTACAGTGTAAGTGATGCTGAATGCGAATATGTAAGTTTTATCTTCATACTCCCTTCCATTCTGACTCTGTGCTCCCACAAACCAGCAGTAAAATGCACTCACTGGACTCCAGTTATCACTCACATAATGGAGAGGACTCAAAGAAGAGTCCTCTCAATGTATTTTACTGCTAGTTTGTGGGAGCACAGCGTCAGAATGGAAGTGAGTATGAAGATAAAACTTACATATTCGAATTCAGCATCACTTACACTATACACCGCTTACTCTAGTTCAGGGGGTGTTTCGGAGATGACAGGTTCCCTTTAACATAAAATATTAATAGTTCTCCAAATTGAGCTTCTGTGTTTTTTCATCTCAATAGCAAATCATCTCTGAATTTCCCATACCATAAGATGGAGTGAAAAAAAATAGTTTTAAGAGGTGAAAAAGAAGACCTTCTCCTACCTCGTCATCACTATGTTATCAAATATAGGAGGAAATTCAGCCCCCATACTTGTTCCTTTGATCTAGAGGAAAAACTTGTCTTCAAAACTGAAGAAATTATTTCTGAACAAAAACTCTTACGGCCAACAGAATATCCCTTTAGTTCTTTGGTGTAGGTCGTGAATAAGTTCAAATGATGAGACAGACATTATAAATTCAATTTTTGTGGAATGGAGGTGTAGAAGGCCACTACATCCCATGTGGTCCAAGAATACGTCTGCCTCCGCGTTATATTTTCCGTGTGGATTTAGTGTGGGATTTGTAGCGTGAAATGGGCAACCAGTATTGTCATTAATAGAGCGTAAAAGAAGTAAATTAGTTTGGTCAATAATGGTTCTGTCTCAGATGACCCATTTTCGAAACCTAGTCCTTTTTCTAGTAGAGAGATCTGGTGACCTGGCTGAATGTAGCTGGACACATTCAATACAGAGAGATTTAGTTGTTCTTTTTGTGAGAATGATGGGATATCTCCTACCTCCTTCTCTTTTGTTTCTGTCCATCCCTCCTCCTCTTTCTGATTGTATCATTTGTAGATTTATCAGATGACGTGGTCTATGGGGACCTGTGCATAATTGCAGTCCACAGTAGATGCTGCTGAAGAGTCGGAACCATCTTCTGATGTATCAGTTACTAGAAAGCTCATTTTCTTAGCTTGTTTGCATTTCTTTTTTCATAAGATATCCAGATATGAACTAAGGTTGTTTCATTTCCAGTGATATACTGAGCTGTTCTGATAGTCCATGAGTCCATAATATCTCTTTTTAGTGGTGATATAATTTTTTGATCTTCCAATACTTTCTTTGATGGCATAGCCAGGTTTATAAATTCTTCTTGGTTACTTGCCGCTCTTTTATTTTGGTACAGCAATTTTGGGAAATGGGGAAAGTTGCTCACAGGGTAAAAACACTAGTGAAACAATTCCTCACAGTGTAAGATGGTGCTCACCTTGTGCTATAGGCACAACACTGTCACAGGGCTGGCCTTGGGAGGAGATGAATAGCATAAGGCAGGTAATTGGACTTGACTGGAGGTGGATTTACATCAAGTGGATTCTTTTTTGGGATCTTTTAGATTGACAAATCTAAGAGATCCCAATAAAGAATCCATAATTATGCCTTATGATCATGTTGCACCACTAGATGTTTTTTGGTGATTTCATGTACATTGACCTCCAGTCGAGTCCACTTATCTGATTTATTTTGGTACGGCATTCAGTTAGAGCCATCTGTAACAATTTATTCCATATGTTTCAGGGAGAACCATGTTCCATTCCTCCATGAATTGCTATAAATAAGCATTTTATTAATTCTGACTACAATAGCTCTTATTCCTTCCTTTCTACTGGTAGAAGTGTACCATATGACCCTGCAGGTGATGGCTTTAATGAGGTGTTTTGTCACTTGAGAAGTGGCATTTCAGGCTATATTCACTTGGGCAAAATCTGCCACCGATTCAGAAGTGAAGTAGTCATAGTCCATTGATTCGGTATTGTTGTCACTGTTGGAGGATGTATAATTTTAACATCTGTTTGTACTTTCACCTGATTTTTCTGTTTGGTACAGTAACTCCTGTTTTAGCTTTTGTGTACATATTTGTAATATTAGTATTTTACTACTACTTAAATGGAACCTGTTGAGTGATTTTGCTTCCCTATCTGAGAGAAAGATAAAGTATAATAGAGGGAGAAAAGCTGAGCTCTGTGATATATAGGATTATAGGAAGCAGGATTTCTCAGTAAGAAGTACAGTAAATCCTAGAGTAAAGACAGGTCTCCTAGGAGAGGCAGAGTCCTGATTACCACTCCCACAAAGGATGATTGTCTCCATCTCTCAGCACGGAGACCCAGTAGTAAGCACTTGTGCCTTACAACACTGGGATCCTGGGTTCATATCCAAGAACAACATCTGAAAGGTGTTTGTATGTTCTCCTCATGTTTGTGTGGGTTTCCTCCAGGTACTCCAGGTTCCCCCCATACTTCAAAGACACACTGTAGGGAATCTAGATTGTGACCTCCTCTGGGGACATCAAGTGATAATGTCTGTAAACTCTACGGAATATGTTGGAGCTATATGCATAAGTAAGCAAAATAAATAAAATGAGTATGTGTACTCAGAAAGCTGTCAATCCAGACATGGGATTCAGACAGTTCCCTCCAGTTCTCCACATTTGGGTGTTAAAACCGTGTTACCGGCTGAGTCCCGATCCGGTGCTGTGGCGATAGCAGGGCAGCTAGAGATGTTCGCTTCCACTGCTGCTGATAATTTAGCTCTTTAGTTGGGTGGTATGTGTGTGTACTGTATATATGGTGTGTATATACAGTACAGACCAAAAGTTTGGACACACCTTCTCATTCAAAGAGTTTTCTGTATTTTCATGACTATGAAAATTGTAGATTCACACTGAAGGCATCAAAACTATGAATTAACACATGTGGAATTATATACTTAACAAAAAAGTGTGAAACAACTGTAAATATGTCTTATATTCTAGGTTCTTCAAAGTAGCCACCTTTTGCTTTGATTACTGTTTTGCACACTCTTGGCATTCTCTTGATGAGCTTCAAGAGGTAGTCACCTGAAATGGTTTTCACTTCATAGGTGTGCCCTGTCAGGTTTAATAAGTGGGATTTCTTGCCTTATAAATGGGGTTGGGACCATGAGTTGTGTTGGGCAGAAGTCAGGTGGATACACAGCTGATCGTCCTACTGAATAGACTGTTAGAATTTGTATTATGGCAAGAAAAAAGCAGCTAAGTAAAGAAAAACAAGTGGCCATCATTACTTTAAGAAATGAAGGTCAGTCAGTCCGAAAAATGTGTCCCCAAGTGCAGTCACAAAAACCATCAAGCGCTACAAAGAAACTGGCGCACATGAGGACTGCCCCAGGAAAGGAAGACCAAGAGTCACCTCTGCTGCGGAGGATAAGTTCATCCGAGTCACCAGCCTCAGAAATCGCAGGTTAACAGCAGCTCAGATTAGAGACCAGGTCAATGCCACACAGAGTTCTAGCAGCAGACACATCTCTACAACAACTGTTAAGAGGAGACTGTGTGCAGCAGGCCTTCATGGTAAAATAGCTGCTAGGAAACCACTGCTAAGGACAGGCATAACAAGAGACTTGTTTGGGCTAAAAACACAAGGAATGGGCATTAGACCAGTGGAAATCTGTGCTTTGGTCTGATGAGTCCAAATTTGAGATCCTTGGTTCCAACTAGAGATGAGCGAGCATGCTTGGCCGAGCGTACTCGGGAGCAATTTGCGAGTAGTAGCGTACGCATCTTCTAATCTGTATGCTAATGCGTACGCATCTTGTAATTTGTACGCATTAGCGTACAAATTTATAAGATGCGTACGCATTAGTGTACAGATTATAAAATGCGTAGGCATTAGCGTACAGATTATAAAATGCGTACGCTACTACTTGAAAATTGCTCCCGAGTATGCTCTGCCGAGCATGCTCGCTCATGTCTAGTTCCAAGCAAAGCAGTAATCAAAGCAAAAGGTGGCTACTTTGAAGAACCTAGAATATAAGACATATTTTCAGTTGTTTCACACTTTTTTGTTAAGTATATAATTCCACATGTGTTAATTCATAGTTTTGATGCCTTCAGTGTGAATCTACAATTTTCATAGTCATGAAAATACAGAAAACTCTTTGAATGAGGTGTGTCCAAACTTTTGGTCTGTATTGTATATATATATATATATGTGTGTGTGTACCATGTATATTGTGTATTTATGTGTATGTGTGTTGCATATGTATAGTGTATGTATATGTAAACATGTATCATGACGCGACGTGTCCGCTGTTGAGTAGGAAACCTGTTGTTAAAAATTTGAATTCCACCCCTGTGTCAATTACTCAATCACTGTGTATGGTTGGAGTAATCAGGACTCTCACTGTCTTTCCTAGGCGCCCAGTCAGGATTTACTCCAAACCATATAAATCTACGTATCACAGAGCTCAGCTTCTTTCCCTGTATCATATTATGCTGTCAGATAGGGCAGTAAAAACTAAGTTTTTTTATTTAAGCAATAGTAAAATACTATCATATCCTTTAATCTAACTCTTGTATGTTCAACTTCCCCCCACATCATTCATCAGAATCTAATCTGTATCCAGCACACCCCATGCACTGAAAAGCACTACAGATCGGCCGGTGACTGGATCATACAGCTTTATATATATTCCTCTGTTTTGTTAAAAGGGTTTTTTCTTTTTTTTATCACCCCTGTCTCCTCATAGATTGTATGTGAGCCAGGTCCTCACTCCCCTGTGTTATTGTTTGTTGCTATGTAATATATGATTTTGTTTTGTACTTGAACCCTCTGAATTGTAAAACACTGTGGAATATGTAGGCACTATATAAAGAATGATTATTAGTATTAGGTGGGGTAATGAGGACTCTTACTGTCTCTCCTAGGAGTCCGGTCCGGATTCACTCTCATTTTTATTCAGAATTCCTGCTTCATATAATCCTATATATCACAGAGCTCGGCTTCTCTCCTTCGGTTATACTGTATCTTGCTCTCAGGTAGAACAGCAAAAATCGCCTGACAGATTCCATTTAAATAATAGTAAATGCACATGTGTGATGATGCACACAATGTAGACAGATGCTAAAACTGAAGTAACCAAACAGAAAAATCCGGTGAAAGTAAAAACAGATGTTAAAAATTACACTTCCTCAAACAGCTACAACAATAACGAATCAACCAAAATATGTCAAGTAAAAAGTGAAAGTGAAATAATAGTATCAGAGCATCCTCCAGTTCATACAATGAAACAAGGGATGGACCAAGATGCAAATTACCAGTTGGTCCAGTGAAGAGAGTTACCCAGAAGCCACTCCAGTGGTATAGCAAAGTCCAGACAAAAAGATTTATTAGATGATGTGGTGTAAAGCTCTTAATACTGCATCATGGAGTGTGGAAGTGTATAGCACTGTTACATCACATTTGAGACACACATATATTTCCAATTTTTACTTTCAAAAAGTTGCAAAATGTTCCTACTAGCTGGGGGGTACAGGGGATTCTATGTGCAAGAAGCTGCAGGAGAGAATCCAGGCAACCAATCCCGGCCACAATGGATCACAATAGTGGTTTGGCTGTTCTTATGGATCTTGGGTAGAGCATGTAGTATTGGCATAACAAACAACAAATCCCTCTGTCTCTTAGTCTAAACTCATAAGGCACAACCATCTGCCAATAGGTCATGTAATTGCTTTTGTACCACACCCGTAGGCTCATTTGGTAAATGCCAATATTGGGATAAGGTATTCTCTATTTTCATTTGGTAAAACTCACTATCCATTAGAACTGTTCCTCCTTTATACTCCATTTTAATCGTTACGTTATTCTTTGACCTTAATTCACACAAGGCTTTTTCTGATCCCTGGTTAAATTATTATTATAAGACGTCTGAGATCTGACAGTATCATTCAGCAATTTCAGATCTCGATCTACATATTCCTGAAACTTACCCTGTTTCACTTACTCTTTGGGATATTAATTAATGATGTGGTATTCATCGATATTTACCCCTAGGATGTGATATTTCCCCTCCCCTGGACTTATGAGTAAAACTAGCATTTTTTGGAAGTGAAGGGCTCTACTGCACATGGGCACAACTGCACTCATATTACTATATTCAAACCTTGGAGCCTCACGGTTCTACCCATTTTATATTTTAAACTAATCATCAAACATCTAGAAGTAGGCAGGTACGTCGGCAGACTACAGAAGGCAGTTTCCATAAATGGTTGCCATAAATACACTTGGAACTGGGACCTGGCACCTAAAACACTGTACTATCAAAAAAATAAGGCACAAAGTCAGGGAAATGAAAGCAGGGGCATAACTAGAAAATGCTGGGCCCTACAGCAAACTAATTTAGCAAATTAATTTAGACCACCCCAGCCAGGCCATCAATTATTTCAGACCCCTAATTTAAAGGGGTTGTCTGACTCATATTAAACTTTTCTCCATGCAAATACATTGTATAAAATAATAATCATATACTCCAGTTTCTTTTGTGGCTTTTTCAGCCTGCTTCTCCTGTACTTTTCTGGTTCTTTGTATACAAGGATGCAGCCTTGATGTTGAAGTGTATGGCACATGACCTCTGCAGCCTATCACTGGCCTCAGCAGTCATGTGATATTCATACACTGGTTACCACTGAGGTCATTGACTGGCCAGCAGCATGTATACATCTTGCTTATGCTTCCGGTCCATTGGGGACGGGGGCAATGGCACTGGAATCGGGACACTGTGGAAAGATGATGGCTACAGCTGCAGAGGAGGGCTGTAGGCACTGACAGGAAAGTTTTAATTATTGAAGTTAAACAAACAGATCTCAGGATTAGGGTCCATTCACACGTCCTGTTTTTCTTTCCTGATCCGATCCGCATCCGATCCGCAAATCATGCGGATAGGATGCGGATCCATTCATTTCAATGGGTCCTGAAAAAATGCGGACAGCACTCCGTATACTGTCCGCATCCATTGTTCCGTTCCGTTATGCGGATCCGCAAATAAGATAGAGCTTGTTCTACTTTTGTCCGCATATGCGGTCCGTGGTCCCATTATAGTCAATGGGTCCGCAAAAAATGCGGATGATATGCGGAATGTATCAATATGTCATCCGCATATCATCTGCAATTGCGGATCCGTTTCCAGGAAATAGAAAGAAATACCCTACCAACATATATTCCTCCTTCCTTTTTTTTTTTTGAGGAAAAACGGAACGGATGCGGATGTACAATTGGTAAAAACGGAAGGTTTTTGCGGAAACACGGATCCGCAAAAAACGGACCGAAAATCTGGAAAAGAAAAATACGGACATGTGAATGGAGCCTTAGGGAGCCTCTTTACAGAGCACCTTTATGTGCCGTGGCAGTCAATAATGTGGCTGGGGCATCACCCTGACACACCTGACACCATAAGGCTACAATCACATGTCCGTTTAAAACATCCGCAATCTATCCGCATCCGTTCCGCAGTTGCGGACGGTTTTTGCGGATATTTTGCGGATCCATTCATTTCAATGGGTCCTGATAATCTGCGGACATTGCACCGTATGTTGTCCACATCCGTTAATCTGTTTCGTTCTGTTTTGCGGATCTGCAAACAGAAATCCTCCTGTCCTACTTTTCTCCCGAATTGCGGTCCGTAGCACAATGAAAGTCTATGGATCCGCAAAAAATGCAGAAGACATGCGGAAAGGCATCCGCTTGTCATCCGTATTTGCGGATTCCGTTCCAGGAGGGGTGAAAAAAAAAGATGTTATTCATCCTTCCGTTTTTTGCGGATCCGCAAAAAACGGATGACATATGGATTCCAGGACATACGGATGTCCTGGAAAAACTGAGCTTTTTGCGGAACAACGGATCCAAAAAAACTGACCGTTTTCCAGGATGTGCACACATACGGACGTGTGAATGTAGCCTAACACCTGCAGAAGACATAGTTATTAATATAGGCTTCCAGACTGCAACATTCAGTTGCAAACTGCGACTTCCCATGTCCTGCTTTCTTTTCTTTGCTTTCATGTGGAACATTGGGACTTCCATACAGCTGAATGATCACACTGTACTACTTATATACTAGATACTTATTGTAACAAGTATAGACAGCAGGTGGCAGCATCACCTTCAGACAGACATAGACACTATGACAATGTAGTGTTCTCTTGCTCAATCTTGTTTACTGCAAGACTAGAGTGGTGAGTATTATCTAGTGGACTGGGGCTATTACTATTTGCAAGCCCGTCAACTCATCCAGTTTTATTGGAAGTCACTCTATTTTTAGCCCCCTCCCCCACCTGTGATATATACACTCACCGGCCACTTTATTAGGTACACCTGTCCAACTGCTCGTTAACACTTAATTTCTAATCAGCCAATCACATGGCGGCAACTCAGTGCATTTAGGCATGTAGACATGGTCAAGACAATCTCCTGCAGTTCAAACCGAGCATCAGTATGGGGAAGAAAGGTGATTTGAGTGCCTTTGAACGTGGCATGGTTGTTGGTGCCAGAAGGGCTGGTCTGAGTATTTCAGAAACTGCTGATCTACTGGGATTTTCACGCACAACCATCTCTAGGGTTTACAGAGAATGGTCCGAAAAAGAAAAAACATCCAGCGAGCGGCAGTTCTGTGGGCGGAAATGCCTTGTTGATGCCAGAGGTCAAAGGAGAATGGGCAGACTGGTTCGAGCTGATAGAAAGGCAACAGTGACTCAAATTGCCACCCGTTACAACCAAGGTAGGCAGAAGAGCATCTCTGAACGCACAGTACGTCGAACTTTGAGGCAGATGGGCTACAGCAGCAGAAGACCACACCGGGTGCCACTCCTTTCAGCTAAGAACAGGAAACTGAGGCTACAATTTGCACAAGCTCATCGAAATTGGACAGTAGAAGATTGGAAAAATGTTGCCTGGTCTGATGAGTCTCGATTTCTGCTGCGACATTCGGATGGTAGGGTCAGAATTTGGCGTCAACAACATGAAAGCATGGATCCATCCTGCCTTGTATCAACAGTTCAAGCTGGTGGTGGTGGTGTCATGGTGTGGGGAATATTTTCTTGGCACTCTTTGGGCCCTTGGTACCAATTGAGCATCGTTGCAACGCCACAGCCTACCTGAGTATTGTTGCTGACCATGTCCATCCCTTTATGACCACAATGTACCCAACATCTGATGGCTACTTTCAGCAGGATAATGCGCCATGTCATAAAGCTGGAATCATCTCAGACTGGTTTCTTGAACATGACAATGAGTTCACTGTACTCAAATGGCCTCCACAGTCACCAGATCTCAATCCAATAGAGCATCTTTGGGATGTGGTGGAACGGGAGATTCGCATCATGGATGTGCAGCCGACAAATCTGCGGCAACTGTGTGATGCCATCATGTCAATATGGACCAAAAATCTCTGAGGAATGCTTCCAGCACCTTGTTGAATCTATGCCACGAAGAATTGAGGCAGTTCTGAAGGCAAAAGGGGGTCCAACCCGTTACTAGCATGGTGTACCTAATAAAGTGGCCGGTGAGTGTATAGTTGTTATGCAGCTGCTGGGGAGGGGGTATTTGGGGAATGATTCTGCAGGGTCTCCTTCACCAATATGCTATGCAGAGCTTTAATCGGATCGAGAGGATGCAAGCAGGAGCTCTGCATAGCACATGGCTGCTACTGCCTATGATGGAAGTGCTATGCCAGGCTTTATCAGTATGGTGCTGGCACAGGCAGGAACAGCAATGTGTGCTGCTGCCTGTACAATGCTCACTGCGGTCCCACAATGAAATCTGTACACCCATGTACCACTGACATGTCAGCAGTCTACGAGTGTATGGATTCCAAAGCTCTGTAGGCACCTGAACTTTTATTTCACTAGTTTGTAAGTAAAACCAAAGACGTATATTTCAAAAATGAATTGTGTGACATTTAATAGGTTTAAATATAACAGGTTTAAATACAATAGTTGGAAAGTTTAGCCACACAACAGTTAGGAACTGAAAAAAGTAATCCGATTGGTAACTAAAGGCATCTTCATTGAGGATATAGCAACAGACATTGTTCTATCTGCAGCCAGTACTGTTCCCTCCACTACCTGTAGCTAAGCTAATTCTGTTTGGTTTTAAACCAAGTTTCCTTATGATAGGCCATCAGTTATCAACCCTACCCACAAGAAATAATACAGTTCTATTAAAAAATG
Source organism: Rhinella marina (assembly GCA_900303285.1). Classification (NCBI taxonomy): domain Eukaryota; kingdom Metazoa; phylum Chordata; class Amphibia; order Anura; family Bufonidae; genus Rhinella; species Rhinella marina. The sequence continues at coordinate 85,054 of ONZH01024480.1, read as the reverse complement.
ACTTCATCCTGCAAATAATCAAGCCCTTATATGAGTACATTGATGGATAAATAAATAAAAAAGTTATGGCTTAAAATGACATTAAAAAAAACAATATTTCCATTTAGTGTGCTATTATTGTGTAAAAGTAGTAAACAATATACATATTTAGTTTTGCTGTAACTGTACTGACAGATAAAGGTACAGTAACACATTATTTATGCTGCACAGTGCAAAGTGTATATTTAAAATGTAAAAAAACAATGACACAATAGTTTTTTTCCATTCTCCCCCCAAAACATTACTACATGCATTAGTCACTGTTATAAGCAACTGGGATTCTCTGCTTCCCCATGCTTGCTTGTTTAGTATCATTGTTGGGGCTCTTGCCTTGCAGGTTCCTTGCATCGGAGTCTGGGATAAGTTATTGCCTTACCTGGCCTGGTTAAGTTAAGGTGGAGTTGTTGATTGCTTAGCCTTTTTATGTCCAGAGCTTTTGCTCCTCTGGTTGCTGGGGATAACTTATGTTTTATACATGTTTCCAGATTCAGTATCTTACTTATCTTTTCTGTTTCATCAGTATTTCTCAGGACCTATGGTACTCCATTGTTGTCAGTATTGAAGTTTATATTTTTACTTAGTTGTTTTTTCGTTTCTCTGGGCTCACTTGCCTCATTACTGGACTCCCATCTCCTTCATCCGTGGTTACCATCATTTAGGTCCTGTCATCTATCATTGAGTTTATTTCAACCATCAGCACATTTGGCTTTCAGCACCATCTTTATGCTGACAACACTCAATTATGTACCGGATTCCATTAAGTCCCTCCTGTAATGCTAAGCTGCAAAACTCTAGCTATTGTCTGCTGTCTCTAGTATCATGCCCTCTCTTTATCTGAAACTTTCAAAACCAAACCTCTTGTGCTTCCACCATCTACTAACCAACCTAAATCTAATATACTGTATAATCTGATATCTCTGTGGCAGCTCGCTCGCTGTCTTGAGGTTATATTTGACTATATATGATATTCCTTTAAGTGATATTCAGTCACTTGCCACCTGTACCTCAAAATATCTCAAGAATCTTCCTTTTTTTTATTGTGGATACAGCAAAAAATCTTATTGTTAAGCTCCTCTTGCTTTATAACATGGCACCTGTAGCTTACTTTGCATTTTCATGCGCACTAAGTTCCTGAGGTTCTGTAGTAGTAACATCTGTAGGCATGCTGGCCATGATTTATCAAGACTGATGTTGAGCGTGCAGGCCTCATCATAAATTACATACCTCCTCTGGCAGTCCATGTGCCAGCCTGAAGTCTACTCCAACTTGTAGCTGGTGTAGATTGCAGTCATTATTTATGCCAGAAACTGGCATAAATAATGATTAATGTGCTGCGACTAATGGCCCCGCCTTCATCATGCTCCCTTTCCAGAAACTGACAAGGGAGGTGTAAAAATGCTAGTTGTGGCTTAAAACGTCACAAAACTGGGGTTTTGCGACTTTTTAACATCATAAAAAAGTATGGTTTGGGGAATTATGTTTTCCCCTCTGTGTGATGCCATGTGGTTCTTCCATATGATAACATACAAACGGCGATATTAAACCTGAACGTTACCTGTTTCCCTTTCCAATTGTTGGGTGTCACGGCAGCGGCGTTCATGTTGGGAAACCTGTAAGCGGTTGCTTCGATTGGATATTCCTTTAGGTCTGCAACATATCTTAGGTATCTTCAGTGCATTTTTTCTTTAATATGGGACACTAATTCTCTGTTTCAAAGTGCCTTCCTATGCCTTCTGCCTGAGAATAATAATCCTTATTTAGGAGAATCATTTTATGCTTTACTACTCCTATTTCTCTTGCAATCATTATTGTAAATAGCAATTTCAGAGAGGATAATAGCGAAGATTTATTTTGCATACATGGGAAAGATTTCTCTTCTAAAAATAATTTCCATCCTAGCAAAAAGTAAATAGCCAGCTCGGACTGATGTACCAATATTGATATTGGCGTCATTGGGGGCCAAGATCTGTGTGTGTAAACCCAGCCTTGGCTATGTCAACCATAAATTCTGGAGTCATTAGTCTGTATGGTTTTGCTGCACATCAAAAGTCACATATGTAGATTTCTCTTCACTGTAGGACACTGATAATATAGAGAGACTCTGAAATGAAGGAGCCCCTGTGCAATAAAGTTGAATCAATAAAATATGTCATCGATCCACATTTCTGTTCTCAGTGTATCAAGCATATAATATAACAAGACACTGCGGAAAAGAAGAGCTCCAGCTGGATAAGAGTGTGTAATCCATTTCACTTATAAGACACGTACACATAAGGATTAAGAGTCATACAGTAGTCGATTATTAATCCCATTTAAATATTCCAACTGAAAAATGAATTCTAATGATCAGTATAAATCTAGAGCCTATTAGATTTTTATGTGCCTTAATATTATAACTAGTATTCAGACTTTTTTCTTCTAAATATTTGTGTCAACCATGAATACATGTGACCAGTGGCGTACTGCCAATAGAGGCAGACCACGCAGTTGCTATGGGGCCCGTGGGAGAGGGGGGCCGGGGTGGATGGAAGGCCCTTCCCCTTAATTACACTATTACAATAATGGCTGCCCTGCTACTTCCATCTTGAGTCCCATCTGTGGCTTGGGCGGGCCCTGCTTCCCCCATGCTCAGGCCTCCTCCACCTTACATACTTTTTGTCCCTCTGCCGGCTCTTGAAGTAACAGCTCCATAGAAGAGAGCTGTCTTGCCTCTCTATGTCTCCTGTGCGCAGGACTAGCCAATCAGTATTTAGCAGTGCTAATAGACTGCTGCTGATTGGCTAGCCTAGCACAGCAGACTCAGAACTGAGTGGGCGGGACTCTGAAGTAAGGACTTCTGCTGCCCATACCACACTGGCTCTGCCTGGCTTCCCGAAGTATAAGAACCTGGACGCACAGCACAGCCACAGAGTAGGTTTGCTATAACTGTGCTCTTGTACTTAGAAAGGTAAAAAGGAAAAATACTAATTGCTTTAGGGGTAGGGGCTGGGCAATGGAACCAGACAGGGGGAGGAGGTTACCTGGAGCTGCTTGGAATGATTCTGCCTGGGGCAGCAGAAAGAAGAGTTCATGGGGGTGAACATGAACTCTGCTTACTGTTGATGCTTATCATATTGAGGACAGTGTGCCCTAAGTAGCCTCCATTCCTCCCTGGGACACACTGAGCATCAGCAGCAAGCAGGTGGGGAGGGGGGGCTGCTTGGGTCACACATTGTTCTCTATAAAAACATCAGCAGCATATATATGTAGTATACATGATGCTGCCCCTCACTGTATTGGTAATATATATATGTATATATATATACTTGTATATACTTTATATTTGTGCGAGGGTGGGCATTCTGGGTTTTGCTATGGGACCCCATGATTTCCATGTACGCCCCTGCATGTGACATAGTAGAACAGAATGTACTGATCCGCAAAATGCAATATTAATAAAAAATTAATAAAAAATACTGTATACCTTCCCTTCTTGTGAAAATATACACAGTAATATCCCACAACCAGGATATTAATATCGGTGCTGTGACCAGTGGCGTAGCTATAGGGGTCGCAGCGGTCGCAGTTGCGAAGGGGCCCCTAAGCCAGGGGGGCCTCGTGGGCCCCCCTTTCCACTTGCAGGGCCACACCGCCAATTAGGCAGGGTGCGGCGCGGCTCTGTGCACAGTTGGGGGCGGCGGCGGGGCAGAGGGAGATGAGTGCTTCCATTGTCGAAGCGCTCATCTCCATAGTCATCTGTATCGCCATCCTCAGGACGGCGATACAGATGCCTGTGCTGCCGGGCAGGGGATGGAGAGGCGTCTCCCCTGCCCGTTCCTCTGATAGACTACAGGCCACCTGAGCCGTACAGCGCGGGACACAGGCCGGAAGAGGCCTGCATCGCATCGCTGCCAGATCCATGGAGGTAAGTATAAGTGTTTATTTATTTTTTGTTATTGGTGCAATCACGGACCGGAGCTCTCTTGGGGGCACTGGAGGCATTTGCATTTGGGGCACTAGGGGGCATTTATTATTGGCACATGGGGGCACTGGGGCATTTCTTACTGGCACATGGGGGCACTGGGGGGCATTTCTTACTGGCACATGGTGGCACTGGGGGCATTTCTTACTGGGACATGGGGCACTGGGGGCATTTCTTACTGGCACATGGGGCACTGGGGGCATTTCTTACTGGCACTGGGGGCATGTCTTAGTGGCACTGGGGGCATTTCTTAGTGGCACTGGGAGCATTTCTTAGTGGCACTGGGGGCATTTCTTACTGGCACTTGGGGGCACTGTGGGCATTTCTTACTGGCACTTGGGGCACTGGGGGCATTTCTTACTGGCACATGGGTGTACTGGGGGCATTTCTTACTGGCCATGGGCATTTCTTACTGGCACATAATTTGGGGGGCATCTATAGGGGTGGGACACTTTTTACTGGCACATGATTTTGAGGGGAATCAATGGGGGGAACTTCTGGCACATTATTGGGGCACTTCGTACTGGCACATTATTGGGGCACTTCTTACTGGCACATTATTGGGGCACTTCTTACTGGCACATTATTGGGGCACTTCTTACTGGCACATTATTGGGGCACTTCTTACTGGCACATTATTGGGGCACTTCTTACTGGCACATTGGAAGCATTATTACTTCTTGGGCACATTGGGGACATTAGTACTGTTGGGGCACTATTACTAACAAGTGCACTCTGGCAGAGAATTATTAGTTTGGACTTTGGGGAGCACTATTACTGTGGGGGCACCCTGGCACAGTATCAGCGCAGTTATTTCTGGGGGACGTTATGTTTACACTATTACTGTCAGGGACACTATTTGCTGGGCGCAATTATTTTAGGACACTGTGTGCCAATAATTATTGAAGGGCACTATCTGTGTGGTACTAGTGGCACAGTACTGGGGGTGGTAGGATGATTTGTCCAGAAGACGGGAGGATGATGGAAAAGTAATAAACTAAGATTTTTTTTCTATCAAACTGCAGAGATGAGAAATGGCTGAAAAATAGCGTCTGGTCTGAAAGGAGAAGATGAGGAAAGAGAAGATCTACATCAGAGGAGACGTCACTGGATGTAAGAGGTATGATGCGCTGTATTATACTGGATGTAAGAGGTATGGGGCGCTGTATTATACTGGATGTAAGAGGTATGGGGCACTGTATTATACTGGATGTAAGAGGTATGAGGCACTGTATTATACTGGATGTACGAGGTATGGGGCTGTATTATACTGGATGTAAGAGGTATGAGGCTCTGTATTATACTGGATGTAAGAGGTATGAGGCGCTGTATTATACTGGATGTAAGAGGTATGGGGCACTGTATTATATTGGATGTAAGAGGTATGGGGCGCTGTATTATACTGGATGTAAGAGGTATGGGGCGCTGTATTATACTGGATGTAAGAGGTATGGGGCGCTGTATTATACTGGATGTACGAGGTATGGGGGCGCTGTATTATACTGGATGTAAGAGGTATGGGTTGTTGTATTATACTGGATGTAAGAGGTATGGTGCGCTGTATTATACTGGATGTAAGAGGTATGGTGCGCTGTATTATACTGGATGTAAGAGGTATGGGGCGCTGTATTATACTGGATGTACGAGGTATGGGGCGCTGTATTAGGTTACATTCACACGAACGTTGTGTTTTGCAGTCTGCAAATTGCGGATCCGCAAAAAAAACCAAAAACGGATGATGTTCCGTATGGCATCGGTTTTTTTTTTGCAGATCCACTGTAACAATGCCTATCCTTGTCCGCAAAACGGACAAAAATAGGAATGGACATACAGATGCGGACAGCACACAGTGTTCATTTAAGTGAATGGGTCCGCATCTGAGCCGCAAAATATGCAGATTGGAGGCTGCAAAAACAACTGTGGTGTGAATGTAGCCTTACCCTGTATGTTCTGTAGTGATATACGTAATGTTAGGAGGGAAAGGGTTAGGGTGAGAATTTGGAATGGGGGGGGGGCTCAATTTTTGACTTGGCCGGCAGAAAAGCTAGTGCACCAGCGCTGAGGGAAGGAGGGACGGGGGGGCAAGGTGAACTCTTGCACCAGGGCCCATGAGCCTTTAGCTGAGGGATGCAGTGTCCAGCTGGCCTTCTTCAGGAGAATAAAGAATTGAGGTCAATCCTCAGGATATCGGCCTGTCCAGTTCTTAATGAAAAGAAATCTAGTTACACTGATGAGCAAAAGGGTAACAATGTTTTGAACTTTTGACTTTCATGCTCCATATCTCACCATTCACTACAAATTCCAACGTGAGACTCCCATCACTTTCTAGAAAATAATTTTGGCTATCTTATCCATAAATTGGACTTGCAACTATTTAGCAGATGATTAATTCTGGCGGATGTGGGCGGATCTTGCAAACAGGACATTTGCATAAGCTCCGCCCACTCCGTGCTGCAGCGCAGTCTGTAGCTGCACTGAAGAGGACTGTGAGCTTCAGGAACGGGACAAGATGAGTAGTGCTGTGTGTTTTGTGTTTTTTTTTTAATACAGAGGGGCACAGAGGACTTTACAACTATGGAGGGGGCACAGAGGACTTTACAACTATGGAGGGGGCATAGAGGTCTTTATAACTATGGTGGGGGAACAGAGGACTTTAGAACTATGGAGGGGGCACAGAGGGCTTTATAATTATAGAGGGGACACAGAGGACTTTATAACTATGGAGGGGTCACAGAGAACTTTATAATTATGGAGGGGGCACAGAGGACTTTACAACTATGGAAGGGGCATAGACGGCTTTATAATCATGGAGGGGACACAGAGGGCTTTATAACCATGGAGGGGGCACAGAGGGCTTTATTATTATGGAGGGGGCACAGAGGACTTTACAACTATGGAGGGGGCACAGAGGACTTTACAACTATGGAGGGGGCATAGAGGTCTTTATAACTATGGTGGGGGCACAGAGGGCTTTACAACTATGGAGGGGGCACAGAGGGCTTTATAATTATGGAGGGGACACAGAGGGCTTTATAACCATGGAGGGGGCACATAGGGCTTTATTACTATGGAGGGGGCACAGAGCGCATTATTATTATGGAAGGGGCACAGAGGGCTTCATTACTATGGAGGGGGCACAGAGGGCATTATTATTATGGAGGGGGCACAGAGGGCTTCATTACTATGGAGGGGGCACAGAGGGCATTTTTACTCTGGAGGGGACACAGGGCATTACTACTATGGAGGGGGCACAGAGGGCATTACTAATGTGAAGGAGGCACAATGGACATTTTTACTCTGGAGGGGCACAATGGGTATTGCAAATGTGAAGGGGGCACAATGGGCATTTCTACTCTGGATAGAGCACAATGGGTATTATTCCTCTGAAGGGGGCACAGTGCACAGAGGGCATTACTACTAATAAGGCTACACGCCACTGGTGTTGTCCCTCCTTATATATTTTTTTGTTTTGCAGCTCGGACCTTCATCCTACAGCAGACTCAGGTAGGTGGACCTTTACCAAAAGTACTTGAGTACCCCTGACCTACAGGCTGGCAGGCTAACTGCCTACCTACAGTGTGCAAGCTAACTAACAGTGCTACTGCGCTCCACTAGGGCGGATATGCCCCAATTGTCTGATAGGTGCGGGTCTTAGTGGAACGGAGCGTGGAGCGCTGGGCCTAGAGGCTCCCCACTGCTCCCATAGAAATGAATGGGAGCGCACCGTGCACGGCCACCGCTCCCATTCATTTCTATGGCGCTGACTATTTTCGGTGGCCCCATAGAAATTAATTGAGCATTGCTGCTCATGCGCAGTGCGCCCTCTGCTCTGTATAGAGGTGCGCCCATTGTCACAAAATGGGAATAACCCTTTAGGTCAGTGTTATTTGATGTTGGGAAGGGGGGGGGGCACTTTTTTAATGTTCGTCCTGTTGGTAAAATTCCCTAGAAACTGCCCTGTCTATATGTATGTCTTCTACTGCGGCGAGTGCGGTGCAGCCTTGTCCTACTCTGACCTACTGAGTCCTTCCTGGTAGCTGTACCTGCACTGCACTGCACAAATAGCAGCCAGCAGGCAGGGAATGAGCCATCACAAGTCCCTCCCTCCCCCATGAAGAAGGAATTACTGTATGGTGGCAGGTGGTCATAATACATAGGGGGGGCACCTTATGGCTGCTGCCCCCACTATAATGTCTCCTTGTGGCTGCTGCCCCCATACTGTAAAGTCTCCTTGTAGCAGCTGCCTTGGTAGACAGTGTCCCATAGTGCCATACAGTATAACAATTAACGTCTCCTTCTGGCTGCCCAAGCCCATAACATCTCCTTGTGGCCCCCATTGAGCCCATAAAGTATGTCTCATTGTGGCTGTCCTCATGTCTCCTTGTAGCCCCCATACAGTATAAAGTCTCCTTGTGGCTGCCCCCATACAGAATAACATCTCCTTGTGGCTGCCCCCATACAGTATAACGTCTCCTTGTGGCCCCCCATACAGTATAATGTCTCCTTGTGGCTGCCCCCATACAGTATAACCTGGCCATCTTCTTGTGGCTGCCCCCATACAGTATAACGTCTCCTTGTGGCTGCCCCCATACAGTATAACGTCTCCTTGTGGCTGCCCCCATACAGTATAACGTCTCTTTGTGGCTGCCCCATACAGTATAACGTCTCCTTGTGGCTGCCCCCATACAGTATAACTTCTCCTTGTATCTGCCCCCATACAGTATAACGTCTCCTTGTGGCTGCCCCCATACAGTATAACTTCTCCTTGTGGCTGCCCCCATACAATATAACGTCTCCTTGTGGCTGCCCCCATGCAGTATAACATCTCTTTGTGGCTGCCCCCATACGGTATAACGTCTCTATAACGAAAAAAAATTCAAAAACACTCTTCACATTACTGAACATCAGTGATGTGACCCCCATATGTCATGTCACATGACAAATGGGTGACATGTCACGTGACCCGTTTGACCACATGACCTGAATCAGATTGGATGTTGACATACGGAGACTGCAACAAGGCAGTGACGAAACCAATGGAGCCGAAACCTAGTGGGGAGCAGGTAAGTACACTTCCCTGTTCAGGTCCATGTAATGTAGGGGTGGAGAAGAGGTGTCTGGGAGAAAGGCCTCCAAAGGTGAAGAGCCCCTTTAAGGAACTGGGACAGAATATGTTATTGGGGGTTAGGATATGTCTGCAAATATTGGAGCCAGTGCTTATGGTCATAATTCAAGGCTTCTACAGCTAATCGTTTAGCCATGATTTGCAAGTCACACGTGGCTCTGTTTGGAGACTACTGCTCTACATGCTACTGTGACGTGGAATCAGCCTTGATAGGCTTATACACCTTGCAGATATATAATATATTCACAGCCTGCAACAGGAGCAAAAGCATCCTGTAAATCACACATACCGGCCACGGAGTCACCATATCTCCAAATATCTCATTCTCCATTAATAAGTCAAGTTCCATTCCCCCCAGCATCTTCCACAATACATCCCAGAAATGTCCACTCTGGAACATACTTGTAATATTGTGTCCCTGTAGATGTTTAGTTATTTAAAAACCACTTAGAATGCTTGAAAAATACACAAAGTAATACTTACATATGGAGGGAGTAATATCCCAGTTCCGATGCTTCCTGGTTTCCCCGCCGTTTTTTCGTCTTGGCATATCTCTATACAAACATGTGACAGCTGGTGATTGGCTGCAGTTGTCACATGTCTATATGGAGAGGGACCAGTATATGCACATGTGAATGGAGACTTAGTACTGGAAATCAGCAGATGGGAGCAGATAAGTGCGTTTCTTGTTTCATATATGCCATATTCCAGAGCCTAATTATAAAGGGGGTTAAAGCTGGAAAACCCCTTTAAGGTCTGGGGCACTGTTCTTCTGTACAGCTTCTTTTCTGGGGTCTAGAACAAGCTGGAACAATGCTAGTAGCAGATCTCTTATTCATGTCAGTAGATCCTGCTGTACCGCTTGTATGAACTAAGTAACAGATCCAGTCACTGATTCCAGGTGGATCATTCCAACCAATGGCTTAGATATTGTTGAGATCGGTATATATGGATTAGGGGTTAGCAATGACAAAATTCAGAGGCTTCAATTAAAAATACAACTGGCTTTATTTGGTCCAGCGACATCACATAGATATCAGAGATCAATTCAGATGAGAGTCGGTCCACTGCGTTTACTGTGCCTTCCCAGACTCAGACCTTGACTGGACTTTTCAACAGTTTTATGCCCCAGTAACGAGCCCAACAGCATCGCCTGGGGTAATTGGTGGGGGGGGGGATACTGGAGGGGGAGGGAATGGCAGGTCCCACTGCCAACCTACCTGCCATTCCAAAAAAATTCAGGCCCGGAAAACAAAGTTACTAAAAGCCTCAGCAAAGAGGAAACCCAACTTTCCTGAATTTTTCATCTCACCTACATTAAAAAATGTGGATGAGATGTACACCCCCTCCAGGGGTCTTCCATCTACCTATGTATTCTACGATAGATAGACAGACAGACAGGGGGAAGACAGACATACAGATAGACAGACAAACAGAGGGACAGACAGACAGGTTTGGCCACTGATGATGTTGTTTCAGGGCTTTAAAACTAAATGGGCATGATGGTAATACACAAACTCCATTTAGTCCATGGACCGGCAGGTGAAGCAGGTGGTAGTAGTGTGCTCGGTTTCTTTCCCCTTGTTCTTCTTTTGGGTCTTTTTTATAATCCATTTACGGAATCTTTTCAGTCGTGATGGTCGCTTCATGATGTTCTCTTCCTCAGTTTTTGATGTTATCAATACTTTCTTCTCTGCTTTTGATGTTTTCTTCCTCATCTTCTCTTCCTCTTTTCTGGCAGCTTTCACCCGCTCAATAATTGGTGGTACTTTCTTGATTTTTTTCTTGGCTGGTTTGATCTTATTGTTAGTTGGCACAGTAGGTTTTTGAACAACTACAAAATGAGAAGGAAACCATCACCAGGTAGTAGATATAACAGAATCTATCATTTTAATATTATGAGCAATGCAGTAATATAGAAATGCAGCTCATCAGCAGACATGAGTTGTCTCTCTCATCTCTGAATTCTGCTGAATTCTGGGGTAATAGAAGGACCCCCAATGTCTGTGATGAGCAGATATGAGAGGTAACCCTAAGCTCTGCCTGTACCCCGCTTATATATGTTATTATTATTAGAAATTATTACCTGGCTTCTCCACCCGCACCATCTCGAGATCTCTTGCCTGCTTTTGCTCACGCCGGCGCCAGGCCCTGTACCTGTGAGACAGAGAAATGTCCTGACATGAGCTTATACAGATGACAATCTTCAGTTCCCCATCAGAATATACCCATGACCCTCCTCCCCACCACAGGGGGTAAGATATAAAGGTGCAATATATACCAGGCAGGAAGGATATGGTGCCATAGTCTATATTATATCATAATACAGCAGCAGGAAAGTGGGGACAGTGATTACCTGATTATATCCCTGCCCAATCCAGCCCCTGTATTATAACCTGACTGCAGTAGTTACTGCACCCCTGTAGGTCAGATATTATAGTGTATAGAGAATAATGTGATGTGTAGAGTAGAAGAAAACTGGAAACTCACCAGCAAAAGAGGATAATCCCGGCGGCAACCAATAAAATTATGAACAGCGGCAGGACAACGCGGTACATGGCTGGTAAGAAAGACACAAGATGCTCGTTATTAATTGTTATCATAGAGAACATATGATACAAGACATTGTCCAACATCTCTAGATCCTCCTGATGCAAGCAGTGCCTTTCATGAGGACATCAGCAGGTAGGCACTGGCAGCTTGGCTGGGCATGGAGGGGGTAATTGCTGGACTGTGGGCTGGTAACGTCTGAATAAGGGGCATTATATGTTCCAGCATCACTTTATAAGACCAATCCCTCAAAGGAGCAGCTTAGTGGCTGTTCTCCTCCACTACAGTCAGGGCTTGCTAGAGGATGATGAGAGTAGAATTAGGAGAGGAAGGAACTGTTTACTCACTGTTATTTGTACCCGCGCTGTCCAGACCGGGGGTTGTTCTAACCGGTCCTGGGAAAGTCACTGTCCATGAAAGAATGAAGGAAAAAAAAGACATGAAATCAATGATAGCGGCAGCTGAACAAAGCGGTGACACAAGGAGACAGAAGATGACAATCAGTATTTAGTAAGTGCCCACTAGTGGTGGCTACAGACAAAATGTCATCATTTAAGGCCACTGTATGAGATTAGAAACCTTGTGGCTTTCTTTCTGAAATATCCTCCCTCTTGTCCAGGGGTTGTGTACAGTATTGCAGTTCAGCGCCATCCAAGTAAATGGGGCTCAGCAACAATGCCGCACACAGCCCACTGTCCTATAACCTGAGCTCCAAGCCACAGAGATACCAGCCAGGTTTGCCTCTAGGACCTGTAATCATGTAAGGATAAATACAATATTCAGCCCCATTCAGTAAGATAAACCCCCGGTGATAATATCCATTACCTGTAGGTGTTTTTGTGGGCTTTCCTTGAACAGAAAATGCAAAAAATAATAAAAATACAAGAGCAATTCTTTTTGAATCCATCGTCTCCAACAACTAACCCTCAAAAGAATCCAGTGCACCGAAACACATAGAAGCCTGGACATAGCATTGTGATGTCACATAGCTTCAGTATTCTAAGGGGGCGGGGCTTCTGTCTGCTGCTGATGTCATCAGAGATCTAGTCTGAATAAAGAACTGTATATAGAACAGTGGTGTTTAAAGGGCAATGCTGCTTTTAGTAAACCTTTAATAAAGTCATACGTATATTTGGGGTTATTTATCAAACTAGTGTAAAGTAGAACTGACTTAGTTGCACATAGCAACCAATCAGATTCCACCTTTCATTTTACATAGCTCCTTTAAAAAATTAAAGTAGGAATCTGATTGGTTGCTATGGACAACTGAGCCAGTTCTACACAGTGCTCCTGTGAGCGCCGCTACCTTCTCGCAGTTTACCAAGCACAGTGCCTTAGATTGTACAATGGCTTTGCTTGGTATCGTGCTCAGCCCTATTAACTTCAATGAGACTGAGCTGCTAGGCCACGTGACGTCCCCACTGTCAAGCATGGAGGTGGAAACATGTTTTGGGGGTGTTTCTTTGCTAATGTGACAACCTCCTTCTCTCCACCAGGACATTAAAAATGGGTCATGGCTGGGTCTTCCAGCACAACAATGACCCAAAACATACAGCCAAGGCAACAAAGGAGTGGCTCAAAAAGAAGCACATTAAGGTCATGGAGTGGCCTAGCCAGTCTCCAGACCTTAATCCCATAGAAAACTTATGGAGGGAGCTGAAGATCAGAGTTGCCAAGCGACAGCCTTGAAATCTAATGATTTAGAGATGATCTGCAAAGAGAAGTGGACCAAAATTCCTTCTGACATGTGTGCAAACCTCATCATCAACTACAAAAAACGTCTGACTGCTGTGCTTGGCAACAAGGGTTTTGCTACTAAGTATTAAGTCTTGTTTGCCAGAGGGATCAAATACTTATTTCTCTGTGCAAAATGCATGTATATATATATATATATATATATATATATATATATATATATAATTTTCTTTTGGATATATAGATATATATATATATATATATATATATATAATTTTTTTTAGGGATATTCTATCTCTCACTGTTAAAATTAACCAACCCTAAAAATTATCGACTGTTCGCAATCGCAGACAAGAATAGGCATTTCTATATAGGGTTGGCCATGTGTGCCTAACCCTAATACTGGCCCCTAACTCGCATGCTACTCTTAATCCTATTACTGTCTCCCAATTCTAATACTGCCCCCTAACCCTAATACTGCCCCCTAACCCAGAACTGCCAGAAATTCCAGAACCCGGAGTGAAGTCAGAGATTAGCACAGCAGAGAAAAATAAAGCAAGGTATTCAAGTTCACCTTCCAGTTTACCCCAAGACGTACTGGAACCAAGAGAAAGATCAAGTATTGTCTGGATGCAAGTTTATTCAAGTAAAACTCAAGTTGAAGTTTATAAAGTCTAGACTCAGCTTATTCTCTACCAACTACGACTCTCCAATTTATTTGTACGAAGCCTAAACCTGGGGAGCAACGGTATTCAGGAGCACCATGACACAGCAAACTAATAAGGCTGCACCACTACTCGGCATCCTTAAAAACTTGGTACATGATCAGTCCTGGGGGGCGGCACGCTGCAAAGGCATCTTTGTTGGTCTCATGTTCATATGTGCCAGTATTGCTGAGAAAAATTAAGTTATAATATGTGCAAATGTGCCTGTAAGAGCAATGGGGCGTTGTCATTACACCTAGAGGCTCTGCTCTCTCTGCAACTGCTGCACCCTCTCCACTTTGGTTGACAGGATCAGGCAGTGTAAACGTGATCACACCTGGCCCTGTCAATCAAAGTACAGAGCTTGCGGCAAATGCAGAGAGAGCAGAGCCTCTAGGTGTAACGGCAATGCCCCCTTTGCTCCTGGAGGCTCATTTGCAGGGGCGTAGCTATAGGGAGTGCAGAGGTAACAGTCGCTACCGGGTCCTGGAGCCTGAGGGGGCCCAAAGACCCTTGTACCACATAAGAAGACACTGGTATAGTAAGTGCATGCTGGTCAAGTTACTGGCTGGAGGGAAGGGGTTAGGTCAAGAATTTGGCAGAATTTGGAATTTGGCCTGGGGGGGCGGGGGCGTTCCATTTAAATTTTTACCTCAGACAGCACGAAGGCTATGTGTTTCCCTGGCCATAAAGTACTGAGAGAAGGGGGGCCCAAGCTGAACGCTTGCAACAGGGCCTATGAGCCTTTAGCTACACCCCAGGCTGTGACAGTACAGTTATAATAAATACAGTGATATCACATTACATAGGTAATGTACAGGGATAATCATAATCACAGTGCACACAATCACAGGATTGTAACACAAGGATTATGCACACAGTGATAAAAAGAACAAGAAATAGAAGCACGGCAAAGGTTGCGTCTTGCTTCATCAGATTTTATTTCAAAGCATATGCAGTATTTCCTGTAATGACCCTTCATCGGTCTGTATTATGAATGTGCTATGAATGAGTGGGCACAGTAACACTTCCTGAGGAAGGGTCATTGCCTGAAACGTTACACAATTTACCCCTGACGCAGAGATTCAAAATGGGCAATTGGTCAAATTGTGCAGTGGTACATTGGATAGGCCATTTTGGAGCTATTGAGACCATTTCACTTTTTTGATGTTGTGGCCTTGTGCTAACAAAAAAAACAAAAAAAAAATGTTTTCTCTCATCAATCTGCACTCAGTACCCCATACTGAGAAAGTGAAAACAGAATTTTAGAAATGTTGGCAAATTTATTACAAAGGAAAAATGAAAATTTTGCATGGACATAAGTATTCAGAGCCCTTGCTCTTGAAATTTAGCTCTGGGAGCCTCTCATTTCTCTTGATCATCTTTGAGATGTTTCTATACCTTGATTCACCTGTGGTAAATTCAGTTGATTGAACATGATTTGGAAAGACACACTTCTGTCAATATAAGGTCTCACAGCTGACAATCCATATCAGAGCAAAGGCTGAGCCATGAGTAGGAAAAAACTGCCTGTAGAGCTCAAAGAGAGGATTGTGTGGAGTCACAGATCTGGAGAAGGTTAAAAAATATCTTAAAGATGGAGTAAGTTTGGAACGACCAGAAGAAACTTCCAGAAAGCCAACCATCACTGCAGCACTCCACCACTTTGGGCATTGTGGCAGAGTGGGCAGAAAGAAACCTCTCCTTATTAAAAGACATATGAAAGTTTACATAAAGCAACTAAATGACTCTCAGACTGTCAGTAAAAGATTCTCTAGTCTAATGAAACTAAGAACTTGTTGACCTCAGTTGTAAGCATTATGTTTGGAGAAATCCAGACACCGATTATCACATTCCCAATACCATGCCTACAGTGAAGCATGGTGTTTGCAGCATCATGCTGTGGGGGTATTTTTCAGGGGCTAGGACAGGGAGACTGGTCAGAGTTGAGGTAAAGCCAAATGGAGCAAAGTACAGAGATATTCTTATGGAAAACCTGATCCCGAGAGACTGGGCAGGTGGTTTACCGTCCAAAAATACAATGACCCTAATCACACAGCCAAGACAACACAGAAACAGTTTATAAACAACTCTGTGAATGTCCTTGAGTGGCCCAGCTAGAGCCTTGACTTGAACCCTTTCGAACATCTCTGTAGAGACCTGAAAAAACTGTTCTCCTCCAGTCTCCTTCCAACCTGACAGAGCTTGGGAGGATCTGTAGAGAAGAATGGCAGAAAATGCCAAACTCCAGATGTGCAAACCTTGTGGCATCATAACCAAGAAGACTGGAAGCTGTAATCACTGCTTCAAGTGCTTCAACTAAGTACTGAGTAAAGGGTCTGAATACTTATGTCAATGCAAGATTTTAGTTTTTCCCTTTCAGTAAATTAGTAAAGAGTTCAAACATTCTGTTTTCACTTTTTTCAGTATGGTGCTGAATGATGGAGAAAACATGATATTTATATTATATTAGCAGAGTAAGAGCAAAGGGAAAGGGTATAAAGGCTTTTCAAATGTATACCATATTAATTTTTCCTTGGATGTAGTCATATGCAGGCTTGTATTTTGCATGTCGAGATCTACCGTATTTTTCGCTTTATAAGACGCACTTTTTTCCCCCCAAAAGTAGGGGGGAAATTGCGGTGCGTCTTATAAAGCGAATACAAGTGAGCGCTTCCATTATGGAAGTGCTCACTTGTATGTATAAGGTGCCAGGACCCCCATCAGACCACAGGTCAGCCCACCCAGCCACATAAGGTTAAAATAAAAACCTCTCTTACCTGTACTGCGCCGCGGCTCCGCTCCGGGTCCGCCGCTCTTCTGTCTTCCCGAGCCGGCGCTGCACTGTCCTGACCGCGTACAGCGTCAGGACGTAGTGCGCGCACTATGACCTGACGTTGCACACAGTCAGGTGACTGTGCAGCACCGGCCGGAGAGGGCAGAGGAGCGCCGGACCTGGAGCGGAGCCGCGGCGCAGGACAGGTAAGAGAGGTTTTTATTAGCCTTATGTGACTGGGTGGGCTGATCTGAGGTCTGATGGGGGCACAAAAAGCTGATCTGAGGTCTGATGGGGGCACATACTGCTGATCTGAGGTCTGATGGGAGCACATTTTGCTGATCTGAGGTCTGATGGGAGCACATTTTGCTGATCTGAGGTCTGATGGGGGCACATTCTGCTGATCTGAGGTCTCATGGGGGCACATTTCTGATCTGAGGTCTGATGCAGGTAGAGTGGGCTGATATGGGGGCTGATTTGAGATCTGATGGGGGGGTCTGACATGGAGGACTGATATGGGGGTCTGATGTGATGTCCTGAAATTTATGGGGGGTCTGATATGAGGTGTGCTGAAAAATATTTTTTCTTATTTTCCTACTCTAAAATCTGGGGTGCGTCTGATCATTAGGTGCATCTTATAAAGCGAAAAATACGGTAACTTTATTGGTACCATTTTGGGATCCATGGGACTGAGAAAGGTTTATCTCTGATCCTGGCTATTACAGCAAAAGCCCGTTTGTTAGTCAGTGCTGGGCTCCAGCTGTGATCATGCACAATTCCTGTGTCCGTATGATCACAATGATGTAACTTAATGACATGATGTCTTGATGCAAGCCTATCCATCCTACCATTCCGTCATAGTGGCTTAACAGATTAATGAAGATGGATGAACCATTTTTTACTCTACTTTTTTTGTGTTATTGATTATGTAGGTTTAGATGCCTATTTAGGAATAGCAGACAAGTAGTTGATGGTAAAAAAAACTGTTTAAACAGTTTAACACAAGCGGTTTATCTTATGAATGCTAGTTAATTGTCTGAAAAAAAATCACTACAAACAAGACAGTTGGCATGCTGTTCTACTTCTACATGAAGCTTCTACTGTATCTCCGTATAAATCCAATTTTATGCAGAAGCCTAAAAGTTTTTTTGTTGTTGTTGGATTATGTACAAATGTGACATATAATTATTGTGGCTTGTTCCACTGGACTCCATATGAAGCGTTGCTTGTAGAGGACATTATAGTCAGCACATACAGAAGCCTGTGCTTACCAACCATCTGACCAAACTGCATAAATATGGCTACTTTCACATTAGCAGGAGGGGGCCGGCCGGATTTTTAGTCTGGCCGCCTCTCGGCATGTTTGCCATGCTGCAGCCGGAACTCTGGCCCACCCACATTATAGAATGGGGAGCGTAGTTCCGGTCGCACACGTGCACTAGCGGCAGCACGGATCCGGCAGCACGGATCCGGCAGCACGGATCCGGCATGCTGTTCACCCGCCGGAACAGCCTGCCGGACACCCCTGCCGCTAATGTGAAAGTAGCCTTATGATGTGCAGCTGATGCAATACATTGGTTGATGACTGGCAAAGCAAGGTGCAAATATTTAGCTACATATGATCTTTTAATACTAATATTCCAAATCACAATCCAATAATCACTTTTACCATAACCAAACTACTCCCAATTATGAATACAGTCCCCAAAAAAATGGAGTATTACTAGTTCATTTAAATAATCCACAAAGTGTATTGAAAATTAATTAAAATCATGATCACATAATAGATCTTAATATTAGAGACCCAGTAAATTGCCAGCTGCCACCCTAACCGGTATGTCTATCTATAAACTAAAATTCACCACAAAATTACATCAGCATATTGCACAATGCCCTAAGAGTAATCTACATCAGATATATCAAATACATATAAAAGGAGCAATCTTATAATCACGGGCTTCACTACTCTGCATCATAATAAATACGTGACACTGAATGCTTGGACCATATTATCAACAGGGCAAGGAATCACCAATCACATAAACTCAGTATAACATACCAGGGGATGGCGGCGGCTTGCCTCCTTGACGCGCGTTTCGCGTACTCGCTTCCTTAGGAGAAGACAAGTAGGGACTAGTTTGCTTTCTATTTAGCATATGATACACCAATGAAAATGGAGCATTAGAAGCCCATGAGACTATCAGCTGCGTCAGAACAAGCGGCGATCATGATCGTGACTACCTCTTGCGTCCGTCGCCCGAAGCCCAAAGTGGTGAGGGCAAGCCATCCCAAATGTTGTTTGAGCGGCTGACGTCACCAGAGTGGCGCTTCCTTGGCAACCGGCCAAAGCGTCGTTGACACCACAACCATAATGGAAGCGCTCACTAGTATTCGCTTTATAAGACGCATGGCCATTTTCCCCCTAGTTTTCTATAGAGCTGTGGTCTCAAGTTGCAATGATTATTTTCAACTTGCAATGGTTGTCCCTGAACCAGTAAAAAGGGTTGTGCCATGAAAAATATTCTAAATTTTTCTAACCAGCACCTGGATCTGAATACTCTTGTAATTGCATGCACGGTAATGAAAGATTTTGTATAGCCACTAAGTTATTCACTGAAATCCACATGTATAGCGCCACCTGCTGTCTGTTCTTTTTCTAATTTCTGTCTCCTGCTCACTGAGATGGAAGCACATGCTCTTTCCCATCCGTCAAAGGAGGACACACCCCTGAGAAAGTGCATGCTCCCTACGCTGCCATTTTGAGATAAATCTAGCAGGGCAATTGGAGCAATGAATGATGAGACCTCTAGATCCATATGAGGTACTGGGCTGGTTCTACATTTGTTAGAAAGAGATTGTCCTATACTATAGGATGTTTGATTTTCATTTTTTAAATTAACTGTAAAATAACCTCTCGTGTAGTATATGATATCTGATTTTCATTTTACCATTAATCATGGGATGACCTCTTTAATATTGTAACTTATGGGACCACTGTTGTATAACATATTTGCAATAACTGGGGCATTTGAAGGGGAGGGTTGAATATTTAATCAGAAAACAGTATTAGTCATTTCAATGTTCATTTAATGAATGTTTTCTGGGCGTGTTTCCTCTGCTTAGAACCTGTTTGAACAATGCAAAAAATTTGGTAATAGAAAAATAGTTATGGTAATTAATTCTATAGTCCCAAAATGTCATCCCAAAATAAGAGAAAAATAAGAGAAAATGAAGTCACAGGTGCACATCCATAAAGCTAACTTGCAGACATAAAAAATACATATGGTAGCACAATGTTATATATGCAGACAAAAGAACTAGGGATTAAGATTATTTTGGGTTACGGTGGTACTATACCTACTATGCATGAAGCTCAAATGTAAGCACTTTGCACATATTTTGGATCAAATGTGTGTCGGGCCCACCTACCAACGTCAAGGTGGCTTCTGCAGAAGGTATGGATGTGAGCTTAGCAGTGTTTACCTGGGTTTACTCATGCTGACATGAATAACACGTTTGCTGAGTCTCTTTCCATATGTGGCACTTAAACCCTCTGATTGTCAAACGCTACGGAATATGTTGACGCTACATAAATAAGATTATTATTATTAGCTGAAGTTTGTGAGATCTACAGTTTTTTTGAATGTTCTTAGTGTATATTTTGTGACTTTCTGGATCAGTTATTTCTTTCTTTGGGGCAATTTTGACAGGTTTTAAATCTTAAAGTTTAAACATATACGAGTAATAAAAGCCCATGTTATAGAACCCATGTAGTGGACTTACTCAGAGCTTATGACTGCCAATGATCCAATGATTTCAGCCCCTTAAAGTGTAACTGTCGGTTTATTTTTAATATAGTGTAGGGACAGGGATGTGAAACATTTATGTAATATACTTTACTACAGAAAGGTACGGTATTTATTTTCACTTGAAAACAGCCTGTAAGGAGTCTCCTTAGCAACGCTGTAACCGAGTCCATAACCTTTAAAGATGAACATCTGCTTAGCATAAGAAACATACAATAATAAGATATATATGGACAGGAGATTTTTTTTCACAACACTACAGTTTTTCCGCAGTGATGTATAAATTACAATATCCATGTTAAACCAACTTGATTCCAGTTATACACATTCAGTCATTCTGTATGTATTACAAGTAATTGTGAGTCGTTTGTGCGCTCATGCTGAAGCCTTCCACAATTATATTCATGGTACATTATGTCTATTCATTTCAGCCACAAAAAGAAACTTCATAGTAAATGTCTTGCTAAAGATCATGCAATATATGGAAAAAAGAAAAGGGAATTTCAGCTTCTCCAAGTATCTTTTAGTTGTCATTATATTTACATGTCCCTGATGTGCTGACTCATATAAGGAAACAGTTGTGTGAGAGGTTCCTGTCATATTTGGTATCACTGAGGGCCTGAAATAAATAGCTTTTTTAATCAAAGCCTAACTAGCATTCCAGGCTCTGTAGTCCCATAGTTTTGTGTTTCCGTTAATTATCTATTTCTAAAGAACTTTTAATCTGGCACGTGCTGCTCCCAACAAGTATCTGGAAGGTGGTCAATCATGTTTGCTGATAATTTGGTATTTTGTGTGACTTGCCAATACACTAAGGCTACTTTAACACTAGCGTTTTTAAATTCCGGTATTGAGTTCCGTCATAGGGGCTCAATACCAGAAAAAAAACGCTTCAGTTTTGTCCCCATTCATTGTCAATGGGGACAAAACTGAACTGAAGACAATGGAATGCTCCTGAAAGCATTCCGTTCCGTCTTCAGACCGGAGAACAAACCGCAGCATGCTGCAGTTTTCTCTCCGGTCCAGGCATCCCCACCAAGACGGATCTGGAATGACCCCCAATGCAAGTCAATGGGGACGGATCCGTCTGGTGTGACCACAATGGTAAACGGATCCGCCCTCCATTGACTTTCAATGGAGTTCAGGACGGATCCGTCACCAACACATACAGACATACATACAGACATACACACACATACACACAAACACATACATACTCCAGGCAGGCAGGCCACACGTCTTCATGCTCAGGAGGCGCGCCGCTATGACGATTCCCTACAGCGCCCAGCAGAGGGCGCTGTGGGGAATCGTCATAGCTGCGCGCCTCCTGGGCGTGAAGACGTGCGGCCTGCCTGCCTGGAGCATGTAAGTATGTATGTGTTTGTGTGTATGTGTATGTGTGTGTATGTCTGTATATGGTACTGTGTGACATGTGTGGGACCGGAACGCGGTTCCGGCCCCACACATGTCCCTGCAGCAGTCCGGATCCGACGGCACCCTTCACCTGCCGGATCCGGACTGCCGCTAGTGTGAAAGAGGCCTAACAAGCATACACATGATTTAGTTTATATGATAAAAAAGATAAGAGGTTTTACAGAGTTATCTTTAGAGTTTTCTAAATAGATAAAATACACAAAATGGCCTATTTCAACCATGAAAAACACAACTCAAGTATACACCTTTATTATATTTACTTTGTGACAGTGCCTAACACAGGAAAAGAGCCCCAGGAGAGTCCCTGAGTCATGCATCTCCCCTTAGGCCCTGCCTTTACTAGGAAAACAACAACATATTATTCTACACTTTTAGCACCTCTTTTTTGTTGTGTATGGGCAACAGCTGATATGTGTAGAGCCAGTTCATAGTTGCAAAATCAAGAAACAGGAGTAGTTGATCAAGCTGAAAGTCAGGGCAGGCAGAGTTCATACAAACGATAATACAAGCAGAAGATCAAAGGCAAGCAGCATTCAAAAATTAGCCCAAGCCATAGAGAAACTAACAAATCAATCTAGTTGCTCACTGAAAGAAGGAGATGGTGTCCTTAAATAAACATAGAGTTCAGTACTGCAAGTGTTAATGACTGTTTAGTTGTTGAACTAGATGTGATCAGGTCACACAGTCAATAAAGGAGCCACGAGGGCTCTGCCATTACACCTAGAGGCTCTGCTTTCTTTTGCAGTCCCTGCAGTTTGCTTGACAGGACCAGGCGTGATGATGTTTTCACTGCCTGACCCTTTCAATCAAAGTGGAGAGGGAGAGGGAGCGACAGTTGCAGAGAGAGCAATACCCTTGTCACTCCTAGAGGCTCATTTGCATATATTAAAACATTTTTCTCAGCAATGTGGACACATAAGAACATGGGACCAACACAGATGCCTTCAGCTGCCAAGTACACATGTAACAGATCAGCCAATTTCATAGGTACAAATCTGCTGACAGATGCCCTTTAAGAGATTTTATTCCACGATTAAAGTGTTAGCAGGCGGTCAATAATGAAATATTCTTCAAAAATGACAATCTTAATCTATTAAAGGCTAATACAACAAATGAAGATAAAATTCTAGTGTGGTGTCAAATGTAATAAAACACCAACCAGGTTACATACGATCTGTTGGTACTAGTGAATAGTTTATACTAAACTGTATTTTAAGCCATGAACCTGAGCAGTGTATACGGGTGCAGATCACAACCATTCTTATCATATTTACCACATACAGCAGTTTTTGCTTTGTTACCATAGGCACAGCTGTGGATGTTTTCTGCAAGTCCCACGCTTACTTATCGAGAAAAAGAATTCAGCTGTCAAGTTCTCATCAACTTTCAGATAATGCACATTTCTAAAAGTACTAAAAGTGTTATTGATATTCTAGCTGAATATGAGTAATTATAGGCTTCTTATTATGTATGCAGGATGTGCATTTTTCATGTTCAAGCATTTGAAGTTGTATGAAATGACAGAGAACTGAAGCTGAACAATTTGAAAAATTTATTGTTATTTCCCAAAGAAAAATGTTATATTTGAACAAATGAAATTTTATGTCACTTCAAATGTTTATATGGCTATACTTTGGAAAATCTTGCATCAAACTATCTAGGCTTCCGTTAGGGTACTTTCACACCAGTTTTTTTCTAGCAGGGAATTTTTTTGTTTTTAGAAAAACTGAATCTGTTCTTAAACCTTAGATATGACAGGCCCTTGTTTTTACCATTTATATCTGTTAAGAAGGCAAATATAGAAAAAAGATTGAGTTTGGACCTGTGACTGATTGAATATTTGACCTTTTTTTAGCAAGGTGTGTCAGTGGGAGACATATTTTTTAAATTGGATCCATTAAACAAATGGGAAAAACAAATACTATTGTATGCAATCCTTTTAATGCATCCTCTATTTAAGACAGGTTTACATGACCCAAAGAAACAGCTGATTATCGGGAAGGAAGTGTTTCTTCTCAACAACTGGCTGCACTCCATTTACATGCAGCGATCACCTTCATAGTATGAGAACGCGCGATCACTACTGCAGTCGCTCATCCTCATACATCTATATTACTTCTGGGCAGTAGATCGCTGTTTCAATGATCTGCTGCCCAGAAATGATAATTTACTTGCCTGCATAAATGATTGTTTCACCAGATGAATGAGCATTTTGCTATACCTTTAGATGGGCAGATTGTCAGGAACGAGCGTTCGTAGGAACTTTTGTCTCCGATAATCTGCCCGACCGTCGGGCCATGTAAGCCCGCCATTAATCTCAGATTGCAATGGAAAGTGCTGAATCCATTTTGGTTTTTTTGCTGGATAGAATAGAGAAGCAATCTGCACTTTCCCATCTGGAAAAAAAAAAAGGAATGCAAACAAGACAAAATGTATGCACTTTCAACATACTTTTTAAAAAATGAAAGCCTATGTATCCGTGATGTCCGTGAAGAATCCGTGTTTGGTCCATGTGTCTGTTTATGCTCTTCGTGTCATCTATATGCAACAAATGCTGCTTGGCTGAAAATTGGTTTCCAGGGCATCTCCTAGCAATTATCTATGAAAACCACAACAAACATGGGTGACTCCCGGTGTCTAACCCATAGACTATAATGTGCACGAGAGATCTGTCACCACTGACCCATGGTCAGTAGAAAAATGAATACAGACATTAAAGCCGTGGTCCATTGAAAACACGGACGGCACACATACACGATTCATTGATACCTGGAAGAGGTCTAAAATGGATATGTTTAATAGAACATAAGAAACGTGGTGTTAAAAGAGTACTTAGCTACTTTCACACTAGCGGCAGGGGTGTCTGGCAGGCTGTTCCGGTGGGTGAACAGCCTGCCGGATCCATGCTGCTTCTAATGCACGTGTGCGGCTGGAACTATGCTCCGGCCCCATTCACTATTATGGGGGCGGGCCGGAGTTCTGGCCACAGCATGGCAAACATGCCGAGAGGCAGCCGGACTAAAATTAGGACATGTTGTAGTATTATTCCGGCCGCCTCTCGGCATGTTTGCTGTGCTGCGGCCATAATTCCGGCCCGCCCCCATTATAGTCAATGGGGCCGAAGTGTAGTTCTGGCTGCGCACGTGCACTAGCAGCAGCACGGATCCAGCAGGCTGTTCACTCACCGGAACAGCCTGCCAGACACCCCTGCCACTAGAGTGAAATTAGCCTTAGATTGGCAACTTATTTATGGAGACAAATCTAAATGATTCAGCTGTTCATCACTTTTCCTGATTTTGACAACCTATAGCGCAGGGGTGGCCTGGAAGTTTACCTGTAGGACCACAAAAAAATGACTATGTGCTGTCCTAGAACCTAACCATGGAAGACAATCTCTCAGATACAAACCCCAACTTATTGTGTCCTTTAATATTGTGGCTATACCCCAAATCTCATAAGTTAATACCATTTTCATACATGCAGCTGATGCTTGTAATTCGTGCCAGCCATGGTACACCTGTAATACAACATACCTACATCCTCTATGGTCCTGCATTGCCCTATACTCCACTAGGAACGTTTAGGCCTGATTCACATTGTAGTATTTTGGTCAGTTTATATGCAAAATACTAACCAGAATACTGCCATGTGAATGAGTCCTAAGGGTATGTTCACATGGCTGTATTAGCAAGTTGAAAATGCAGGTGTAGAATCAACATCAAAATTCCATGCGTTTTCCATGCTACTTTTTGTGGTTTTCCATTTGAAGAGTTTTTGCAATTAATGCAGATTCTGATGGTGGTTTTTAGGCATCCCACTGATTTCAATTGGAACTTCCATGCAGAATCTACACTGAGAATGAAACATGTTGCTTCAGTCACGTAGTGGAAGAAAAAACTCTCCCTAAGAACTACAGTGCAGATTTCTTATTGGAAACAATGGTATGTGGATTAAGTGTATTCCATGTAGATTTTTGTGCAAAAATGTGCGAATATACACATGGAAAATCTGATGTGTGAACATGCCTTTAGGGCTCATGCACACACACACAAAAAAAATACATTTGTGTTCTTGACTCCTAACTCTGCAGAAAAAATGCAGGTCACCTAGAAATTTTACAGCCCCAAAAAGGCCAGTGCAAAGTTGTGTGTATGGGGACTAAAAGTAAAAAAGTAATTATCATCATCAACAGTGACAATTGCTGTGACTTAATTACATTTTCCATGCTAAAAATCATGATTCTCTTCCCCAGCAGGTAGCATTATAGTTGTCTAAACTCAGGAACCTACCCTAAGGTCTCATGCACACGACCATATATTCAGTACACATCCGAAACACATTTTTTGTGGATGTGGACCCACCCATTCATCATATGCTGTACGCATCTGCACGTCCGTTCCACTGCCCCAACCCCTCCTCCGCCCTCCCAAAAAATAGAACGTCTAATAACAATGTATAAATATATCAGGGGTTCAGTAGAGTGATCTCTCCCATCATCTATTTATTCCCACTGTGACGAGGGGACATCCTCTGCGTGTAGAGGAAAGAAGGTTTGTACACAAACATAGAAGAGGATTCTTTACGGTAAGAGCAGTGAGACTATGGAACTCTCTGCCTGAGATTATGTTCTACTCTTGTCTTTTTTGTGGACAAGAATAGGCTTTTCTATCATAGAGCCAGACGTTCTGATCTGGCTGGTATCTGTGTTTTACAGATCCGCAATTTGCGGTCCACAAAAATGCATACGGTCGCGTGCATGAGACCTAAGGGTAATAAAGCTCATTGAGTACCCCCCCCCAGCTGCAATCAGCATGTATAGAGAAATATATCATTATAAACTACACAGGATTCATAGTCCTGAAACATATATGACCTCTGATTTTGAACGGTTTTATATTGCACTACTTGACTTTCAGAAGCAGTGTGGTCTGAGCTATAAGTAGGGCAAGTCGCCCCAGGAAAACTGTTAATTTCACCATTGTGCTGATTAAGAGGCTTCATCAGACTATAAACCTCAACTGACTTTCTGGAATATGGTCTTCTGGTAAGTGTGCTAGGACTTTTTCAGTTAATGAGGGAATGGAAATAAAATCATCAGTAAAATAAAATAAACTATAAATCCTTCCTAAGTTGAAAAAAGCATGCACTGGTGAAAGAATTAGATTACTGCATCAATGATGATTCAGCCTGAAACTATGCAGTGTTTGTGGTTTGAAGGGCTTGTGCCAGTGAATGACTCAGACTTGGCCCGTACTCTAAAAAGAACATTACTAAGCCGCTAAAAATGAATGAGTATGCAAGAAGCGCTTGTGTTTTTCAAGGTAAAACCATCTGTATTATTTACATGGCTGGAAAAAATCTGTGGATGAATAGATAGAAAACTGCTTTAATTCAGACTTTTCCAAACACACAGTTTTATGAAATAACAGCTCTTTTTCCTGGTGTCTTTCATAGCTTATGTTGTAGGGCCAGATCTTTTATAAAATCTATAGGGAAACATGAAATGCACTACGAACAATGCTTTTCTATGGTGTTTTTGTGACTTTTTGTGGAGTTGGTCAGTGGAGTTTTTTGATCTATTTTTTTCCAAAATACAGCATGTTCTAGATGTGGTGTTTGTTTCCAGTATTTTGGCACAGGCTTTCTATCGGATTTGAAAACCCCCAGAAAAAAAAAATATGCTACAAGTTTTAATGAATTGAGAAAAAAAAAAAAAAAAAACGCAAAAACACTCACAAACTCAATAAAAGTTCATAGTATTTTATACAAGTCATAATTCTTCTTCTAGATGTTGATGATCTGTACTATCATACTTCACTCAAATATGGGAGCTGACTAGGGATGAGCGAACTTGTGTTTTCAAGTTCGGTAAGTTATGGTCCGTGGTAGGGGAATCCATAACGGAATTCTTATATAACCCAAACCTGGTACGCTGAACTTGAAAACACAAGTTCACTCAACACTAGAGCTGACCTGCAGTATGCTGGCACGGCCAGTACAAAATTTGTGCTTCCGACTTCGTCCACTGTTTGGCTTCCGGGGTCTGTAGCTGCTGAAAAACTGCTGATTGTGAGGGTGCTGGGTGTCTGCCATTTATATGTAAAAGCTGGACATCCTTTTCAAGGAAAATATTTCATCATCCATTTTCTAATATACCTGTATATTGATGACATCAAAGGAAGTCTGTCAGCAGTTTTGACTATGCAAAACTGCTGACAGTCCTAGGTAGAGCCTGGAGAGAGCAGGAAAAACATACCCTTTGTATTAGGCATAGTATGACTATGTACTTTTATTCTGCCGGGTTTTGCTCCTGCAAGTGCCTAGTAGGCGAAGCTTCATTATGAAGTGCTCTTTGCATTGGGCTAGTTCATAAACCCTCTCCTTTGCATTGAGTGACAGCTGTAGATTCCAACCAGGAAACCACTACAACTGTCAATCAGAGCAGAGGGATTGGGCTGTGAAGTGCACTTAACAGCAAAGCACCGCCTCCTGGGCACTTGCAGGAGCAGTGCTTGGTGTATGTACACCCCCTGATAAAGCTCCACAAAAATTATGTCTGCACGGGCAAAACTGCTGACAAACTCTCTTTTAAACACTACAAACACAGCATTTACTATACCATAGAGACAAGCAGGCATGGCATAGGCCATTAAAGGGGTTGTCCAAGTTATTTTTTTGTTCTTTATATGTTTCTAACTTGTCAGGTATAACAACTTTCCCATATACTTTGTGTTTCTAAAGCTGCTGGTTTCTCAGAGTTGACTGAGGGTCACATGACCTGTGATGTCACCTTATCTCTCTGCTCTGTGATGTTTCGTTCACCAAGCCTCAGAGTTCAGATAACAGTCTGTACACAGACGTCACTGGCCACGCCCCCTTTCTTTGCCGGGCTCCTGCTATCTTGCTTTCTTTCCTGGTTTCCTTTAGATAAAACATTAACCCCTTCAGCCAGAACACACTGAGGGCTCAAGGCTTTATAACAAACAGTAGCTGCAGCAGTGAGAGGAGACAAATGCTGGGCACAAGAGCTGTAGAGGAATTGTATTGTACAAGAACAGGTAGGGAGAAATTCCTGTGTGTATCAGCAGTGTCATTGTACAGCTGGGACTTGTAGTCCTTGCACATACAACATGCTGCTGAGTATTCCAGCAGGCAGACATGTCACTCAGCACTTGTATTCATTCCCTTTGCAGAGAGAGGGGGGGGAGGGGCTGGGATTGTTGTTATTGCATGTAAACAAAGACCAGAAGAGAACCAGGGAAATGAGGAAATATGGATTTTTTTTGCCTAAAACTTGCTTAACTTAGTTATATATTGCTGCCCATCAGATTTACAGTGCTATATATTTTTTGTCATAACTCGGACAACCCCTTTAATATCTATGAGGCTGGAGGTACATTTGTCCTAGATACAGTACATTTTCATTTGTATCATGGGATAACATATAATATTCAATAATATAGAATAAATATACAGTGTATGTGTATAGATGCGCCACAGGCAACAGGGGACTCCCTAGAGCAGAAAGGACTGTCTGACACCTTTCTGCAACACCTGATATTGTAGTAACATTAGTTACCTTTATGAAGGAGGTGTACTGATGTATATTTGTAGCTCTGACCTTAGAACTCAAGAAATGTATAGAGCCAAATATAGCACCGGGGATATAGCATAGAGGTTTCTACCTACAGAAAGAGAATTGTGACATTCTCCATTGGAAGCTCTATAATGAGAATATTCTGCCCAGATGCATTGTTGTGGAATAATTAGTTATGTAATGCGGCATTGTACAGAGGAAACATACAGCAGTACACAGAATACCTTCGGATCCATGCATGATATCTTATACATACTCTATTCAGGTTCCTTATTTTAAAAAAACATAGGGGGAGATTTATCAAACTGGTGTAAAGTAGAACTGGCTTAGTTGCACATAGCAACCAATCAGATTCCACCTGTCATTTTTCACAGCTCCTTTGGAAAATGAAAGGTGGAATCTGATTGGCTACTATGGGCAACTAAGCCAATTCTACTTTACACCAGTTTGATAAATCTCTCCCATAATGCATAATTACTTAGATCAAGAAATTGTTGATAATAAAAGGTCTCATCTTTTTCAGTAGCTTTTTACTTTTTTGTCAGCATCAAATACAATATTTGTCTTTCTGATATTCCAGGAAATTAAAGATTACAGTTACTAATAAAATAAAAAAAATCTGATTTCTAAAGAAATCCATTGACAAATTCGTATCTCTTACCATAAAAGCAACAAAATATTAGAGTAACCTTCATAATTTTACTACTAATTTTATTATGAATGTTGAGGTAGTCAAATGAAGTGTTTTTAGATAAAAATCTGACATATGTAACATAGTAACATAGTTTATAAGGCCAAAAAAAGACATCTGTCCATCCAGTTCGGCCTGTTATCCTACAAGTTGATCCAGAGGAAGGCAAAAAACCCCTGTGAGGTAAAAGCCAATTTTCCCCACTTTAGGGGAAAAGATTCCTTCCCGACTCCAAACAGGCAATCGGAATAACTCCCTGGATCAACGACCCATCTCTAGTAGCTATAACCTGTAATATCGTTACCCTCCAGAAATACATCCAGGCCCCTCTTAAACTCTTTTAGTGAATTCAGCATCCCCACCTCCTCAGGCAGAGAGTTCCATAGTCTTACTGCTCTTACCATAAGGAATCCTCTTCTATATTTGTGTACAAACCTTCTTTCCTCCAGACGCAGAGGATGTCCCCTCGTCACAGTCACAGTCCTGGGGATAAATAGATCATGGGAGAGATCTCTGTACTGACCTCTGATATATTTATACATAGTTATTAGATCTCCCCTCAGTCGTCTTTTTTCTAAAGTAAATAAGCCTAATTTTGATAATCTTTCTGGGTACTATAGTCCACCCATTCCAGTTATGACTTTAGTTGCCCTCCTCTGAACCCTCTCCAGCTCTGCTATGTCTGCCTTGTTCACAGGAGCCCAGAACTGTACACAGTACTCCATGTGTGGTCTGACTAGTGATTTGTATAGTGACAGGACTATGTTCTCATCACGGGCATCTATGCCCCTTTTGATGCAACCCATTATCTTATTGGCCTTGGCAGCAGCTGTCTGACACTGGTTTCTACA
Organism: Rhinella marina; assembly: GCA_900303285.1. Lineage (NCBI taxonomy): Eukaryota > Metazoa > Chordata > Amphibia > Anura > Bufonidae > Rhinella > Rhinella marina. Next base: position 53,825 of record ONZH01024480.1, on the reverse strand, counting down.
GCTTAGTTTGCTGTTCACTTAAATTCCTAGGTCCTTTTCCATGTCAGAGTTACCCAGTAATTTACCATTTAGTATATACTGGTGACTTGCATTATTCCTTCCCATATGCACAACCTTACATTTGTCAGTGTTAAACCTCATCTGCCACTTCTCTGCCCAAGCCTCCAGTCTATCCAGATCCATCTGTAGCAGTGTACTGTCCCCTTCTGTGTTAATTACTTTACACAGTTTAGTGTCATCTCCAAAAATTGATATTTTACTGTGCAAGCCTTCTACAAGATCATTAATAAATATATTGAAGAGAATAGGGCCCAATACTGAACCCTGTGGTACCCCACTAGTGACAGTGACCCAATCTCAGTATGTGCCATTAATAATGTGAATAGATAATGCTCCAAGCTCACCATAAGAGGACCCCTATAGTCACATGTATTCTTCATATATAATATATGGTTTTATATCTTGCTGTTACTAGCCCTGTGTGGTAGAGATTTTAATCTTGTCTTGTACACCAAAATGAAAGAGTCTCTTTGTTATGTTAACCTCTAGATCCTAGGTTCTCAGCCTTTTGTACATATATCCTTGGGTTTACATGCAATGTCTCCGGGGGCTACCTTCACTGTTCTCATGCTGTGCTTTTAACCTACGGTACGATGTATGATCATAGCCTTAAGGGTTCTTTGATGTATGTGGGTAGAGAACACTTGGCTTAGAAAACTGAGAACAAGCCAGCTATAAAATCAGAATGTGTACAGAAGAATGGGACATGAACTGAGACCTGTAGGATAAGCACAACCGGTTTACATACAATAGTTATATGATAAAGCACTTTAACATAATTGAAGTCTCTTTCACCAACAAATATTGAATCTTATTAGCTGTTTTAGAATTATTTATCAAGAGTACTGAGGAATGGAAACCCCTGGAGGTGGATAGATCTAAGCCACCTTTAATAAAAATCTATATGATACTATTACAATGGGGGTGAAAGACTAGTGCCAGGATCATGTAGGGAAGGTGTTGGTTGTATCCTCTATCTGTAGTGAGATGACCTCTGCCAGAGAGAATTTGTCAAAGAAAGAACAGATATCTTTGAAATATGTATACGTGGATGGCAAACAATCACTATGCTATCATTTGCCAGGAGGTTAAAGGTGGTTCAATAGTGGTACTAAATACACATAAATACTGACCTCAAGCATGAGGGTAATAGACACTTATCATATGATAACTTCTATCTACAATACTATGTTCAACCCCTGCCAAGGACTTTCTAATGACACCACGTATGGTACATATAATGTTGTGGGAAGCCAGAAACAAATACCAAAGCAACAAAAAAATGGCGAATGAGCCATTTTGACTTTTTTTACGTTTCACTGTATGGGATAAAAATATTTTTATATTTTACTAGTATGGATGTTTTTGCATGTGGCGATGCCATGATGTTAATGTTTTAAAATTATTTATGTATTTTTATTTTCAATTTGGGGAAAGGGGGTGGGGTGATTTGAATTTTTTTTATTTTTTTTAAAATATTTTTACAAACTAGGTTGCATTGTCTCAAACTTAGCCACCTAGTACACACCATGCAGCAAATTTGCTGCTAAGCCAGTTCCATTTGTTAAGGGACATACAATGGATTATTCATTTTGGCACATTTATGCATGAATATGACTTGATTTATATTATGCACCATTACACATTTTACACCAAATTCTAGGTGCAATCCCATTGGAAAATGTGAGCCTGGAACTTGTAAGGATATTCCAACTGTGAACTTTTTTCCTACCATGTAATTCTGCCATATAAGATATTGAGAAATTATGGATGGCTGCTTTATCCTCTGTCTTAAACCTGTAGTAAGGAGATTTGCTGATTCGCATGCCAACAAATGTTTCCGATCTTGTTTATTGCTAGGCATATACTGGATCCCTACAAAAAATATCACAGCTTATGTTATAAAATATTTCATAATCTTTATTGAATACACAAGCATGTAAGTTAAAAATGAGTCACACAAAAGATGAAGGCTACATTCTGGGAAGGAGCATCATGGGCTACTATATAACATATGCAAAGATGGTGGTATCAATAAATAGCTAAAAATGGCAAACCAACATGTAGTATACATACAGTGCCTTGCGAAAGTATTCGGCCCCCTGGAACTTTTCAATTTTCCACATTTCAGGCTTCAAACAAAAAGATATAACAATTTAATTTTTGGTGAAGAATCAACAACAAGTGGGTCACAATTGTGAAGTGGAACAAAATTTATTGGATCATTTAAACTTTTTTTGTAGTAATAAAACTGAAAAGTGGGGAGTGCAAAATTATTCGGCCCCCTTGAATTAATACTTTGTTGCGCCACCTTTTGCTGCGATTACAGCTACGAGTCGCTTGGGGTATGTCTCTATCAGTTTTGCACATCTAGAGACTGAAATTCTTGCCCATTCTTCCTTGCAAAACAGCTCGAGCTCTTTGAGGTTGGATGGAGAGCGTTTGTGAACAGCAGTTTTCAGCTCTTTCCACATATTCTCAATTGGATTCAGGTCTGGACTTTGACTTGGCCATTCTAAGACCTGGATACGTTTATTTTTTAACCATTCCATTGTAGATTTTGCTTTATGTTTGGGATCATTGTCTTGTTGGAAGATAAATCTCCATCCTAGTCTCAGGGCTTTTGCAGACTCCAACAGGTTTTCATCCAGAATGGTCCTGTATTTGGCGCCATCCATCTTCCCATCAATTTTAACCATCTTCCCTGTCCCTGCTGATGAAAAGCAGGCCCAAACCATGATGCTGCCACCACCATGTTTGACAGTGGGGATGGTGTGTTCAGGGTGATAAGCTGTGTTGCTTTTATGCCAAACATATCGTTTTGCATTGTTTCCAAAAAGTTCGATTTTGGTTTCATCTGACCAGAGCACCTTCTTCCACATGTTTGTTGTGTCTCCCAGGTGGCTTTTGGCAAACTGTAAATGAGACTTTTCAGGGATATCTTTGAGAAATGGCTTTCTTCTTACCACTCTTCCATAAAGGCCAGATTTGTGAATTATGTGACAAATATGTGACTGATTGTTGTCCTATGGACAGACTCTCCCACGTCAGCTGTAGATCTCTGCAGTTCATCCAGAATGATCATGGGCCTCTTGGCTGCATCTCTGATCAGTCTTCTCTTTGTTTGAGATGAAAATTTAGAGGTATGGCCGGGTCTTGGTAGATTTGCAGTGGTCTGATACTCCTTCCATTTCAATTTGATCACTTGCACAGTGCTCCTTGGAATGTTTAAAGCTTGGGAAATATTTTGGTATCCAAATCCAGCTTTAAACTTCTCCACAACAGTATCACGGACCTGCCTGGTGTGTTCCTTGGTCTTTATGATGCTCTCTGTGCTTTAAACAGAACCCTGAGACTATCACAGAGCAGGTGCATTTATACGGAGACTTGATTACACACAGGTTGATTCTATTTATCTTCATCAGTCATTGAGGACAACATTGGATCATTCAGAGATCCTCAATGAACTTCTGGAGTGAGATTTCTGAACTAAAAATAAATGGGCCGAATAATTTTGCACGCCCCACTTTTCAGTTTTCTTATTACAGAACAGTTTAAATGATCCAATAAATTTCGTTCCACTTCACAATTGTGAACCACTTGTTGTTGATTCGTCACCAAAAATTTAAAATGTTATATCTTTTTGTTTGAAGCCTGAAATGTGGCAAAAGGTTGAAAAGTTCCAGGGGGCTGAATACTTTCGCAAGGCACTGTAGTTCATATATCAAGTGCACAGTGCATACATAGCTATACATATGAAATAGCTAAAATATATATAATCAGTGATCTTATAGATACCATAATTTAATGAGTGAGACTGTTTGCTTTACCATGTTCTTTCTTGATTCTATAAAATGAATCTACAAATGTGGTTGGTTGTGCTTATCCTAACTGTTCTGCAGCTCTACGGTTCTACAATATTAGTTACCATTTCTAAAATAATGAATGGTTTTTCTAAAATTGTTTTTATAAGAAATACACAAGTTCTCAGATATTGCTTCTATTTTAAGATGATTCTATTATATTACTTTCAGATGCAGTTCGCATCAAATGAAGTGGTTTCACATTATTAGTAGCAAGTATTATTGGACTGAATTCTGGCCCAGTTTTACTTTTTTATTCAGTTTTAGTTCAGAGGTTCCTAATGTTTAAGACTTTTTTTTATTTCAAGGCATTTAAAGAGGTTGTCCAGGTTCAGAGCTGATCCTTGACTTACTCCTGTTTTCACTCCTCCGCCCCCCTGATATTTTACAGTGGGGCTTCCCATTTTACAGGCCAAGGCAGCACTAAAGCCCACCCATTAGTACCTGTGACGTCACTGGAAACTCTGCTAGGCGGAAGCCTCCGCCTAGCTTTCCCCATGGAGAGCCCGATACGTTACATGATCTCCTAAAAAATACTCCAATGCTCATAACAGAGAGGCTACCTGGGTGAAAATAGGGGTATGTCCGGGTTCAGCTCTGAACCCTTTAAAGGGTTGTCATAGGTAAAAAATCTAGGAGGTGGTGATGGTAAGTTCACTAAAGAGTTCAAGAGGGGCCTGGATGTATTTTTGGAGGGTAATAATATTACAGGTTATAGTTACTAGAGAGGGGTTGTTGATCCAGGGAGTAATTCTGATTGCCTGATTGGAGTCGGGAAGGAATTTTTTTCCCTAAAGTGGGGAAAACTGGCTTCTACCTCACAGGGTTTTTTTGCCTTCCTCTGGATCAACTTGTAGGAAAACAGGCCGAACTGGATGGACAGATGTCTTTTTTTCGGCCTTATAAACTATGTTACTATGTTACTATGTAAATTGCTGTCACAGATTAGTTTTTTTTAATTTCTAGAATGAATACATTTTATTTTGTATATTTTTATATATTTTATATTTATATAAATTGAGTAGTATGTGCAAATAGTTTCGTTTGTTATTGTATTTGGGAGGTTTAGATATTGCGGTAACATAATTCTTTATGCATTGTTAATAATAATACACTTATTTATTGCCTTAATTAGTCTTGGTGTTCAAGCAACATATAAGGACCCAGTTTTCATTTACCAAATTTAAACTATGCTCTTTATGAGTTTATACTTATATGGTATGCTACATTCACTTGAATAGGAGCTGAGCTGGCCACAACGCAATGGATGGAGCTTTCTGCCTCCACCTAAAAAGCACTGATTGGTGAAGGCACCATGTGTTTTTACATAGTATTACATAGTTGTTAAGGTTGGAAAAAGACAAAAGTCCATCATGTCCAACCTGTAATCCTGCTATATCGATCCCTGGATCAATGTCCATATTCCTTTTAAAAAGGGTTGGGCCAAAGGGAAAGGGTGTGTAGAACATGATTTCTATATATTGTCATAAGCCTCAATTTTATTTTGAATTAAAAATTCATCTAAACCCTTTTTGAAGCTATGTACTGTATTTGCTGTGACCAGCTCCTGTGGCAGGCTATTCCAGAGATTCACAGATCTTGCTGTAAAGAATGCTTGTTGCCTCTTATGACTGAATCTTTTTTTGTCCAGGCATAGGGAGTGACCCCTTGTTTTTTGAGGGGGTTTAACACAGAATAGCTTCCCTAGATATTTTTTGTGTGGTCCGTTTATCTATTTGCACAGGTTAATCATGTCCCTCTTAGACGTCTTTTTTCAAGGCTAAACAAATTCAATTCATTTAATCTTTGCTCATAACTAAGATCTTCCAGGCCCTTTATGAGTTTAGTGGTTCTCCTCTGTACTTTTTCTAACTCCAGGGCATCCTTTTTATGGACTGGTGCCCAGAACTGAACTCCATATTCCAGTTGAGGCTGCACCAACGCTTTGTATAGTTGCAATATTACATTCATGTCCTGCAAGTCCATACCTCTTTTAATATAAATTTTGAATCCCCATTGATCAGATATTGATGGCCTGTCAGGAGGATAGGTCATCAATATCTAAAATCTGGATAACTCCATTAAAATGTTTATATACCCACCATTTTCTCTTGCACAGTTCACTGCAATGCTATCTGGTCCTCCTTCTGCTGTTTGTATACATCAGCTGTGATGTGCAGGTATATGTCATGTGACCACTAAAGCCAATCACTGTCCTCAGTGATCTTGTGCCATGTACTGCTGAGGACAGTGATTGACTGCAGCAGTCACATGTAGTATACCTGCCTGTCATGGCTTCAGCCCTGTATACAAACAGCAGGAGAAGGATTGACTGGCCAGAGGATAATGCAGGAAAAAGAGGTTACTACAGTGCATAATCATTTGTATTAGAGGACATTTCACCAGTCCCTACATCACCATATAAATACCTGGCAGTGTAGGGAATATTGATGATTGAGATGTGATATTGCCTATTTTTTTTCCTATGCACTGCTCGTTCCTCCTCCATGCCCTCGTTCTGGTTTACCACCCTGTACGTAAATCCATACCATCGGTACAGGGAGGAGGAGTCGACCATGTTTCTCAATTGGCGTCTAGGAGAATGTGAGCTGTTTTTCTACATGGGACAAAAAAAAAGCTAACCCCTTGAGAAACATTGCCATCTCTTCCTCCCTATACCGATAGTATGGATTTACATACAGGACAGAAACCAGAAGGGGGAAGGGGGCACAGTGGGGGAATGGAGCAGCCCACAGAAAAAAAATATATTACATGTCATCAATATGCCCTACACGTATTTATATGGTAATGTCAGGACCGGTGAAAGGTCCTCTTTAAAGAAGAACTCCCGCAAAAAATTTTATTCTCTGACCTGTTAGAAAGGTGCATTATATAATCTGTAGTGGATGTAATCTTCTTATCAGAGACTGCGTCTGTGAGTTATCCCCTCTCTTCTAATTGTAGCTGGGTCATGTGACCGACTCCCTGACCTCCAACTGACCCAGGACAGGAAGCCAGTTACTGCTCTATTCATTCCTATGAGACTGAAAGTGAGGCTCCCATAGGAATGCATAGAGAAATAGACTTCCTGTCCACACATAAGATGCTGTGTGTGTTGGTAGGTCTGAGTGCTGGTCACATGACCCAGATGAGAAGCATCAGGGAGATATAACTCAAAAATACAGCCACTGGTAAGAAAATGACATTCACTACAGATTACATTATTTACATTTCTAGCAGGACATGGAATAAATTTTTTGCGGGAGTTCTTCTTTAAAGGGAACCTGTCATCTCCAAAACACCCCCTGAACTAGAGTAAATGTTGTATAGTGTAAGTGATGCTGAATCCGAATATGTAAGTTTTATCTTCATACTCACTTCCATTCCGACGCTGTGCTCCCACAAACCAGCAGTAAAATGCACTCACTGGACTCTTCTTTGCGTCGTCTCCATTATGTGAGTGAGCAGCGGCGTCCAGTGAGTGCATTTTACTGCAGGTTTGTGGGAGCTCAACATCAGAATGGAAGTGACTATGAAGATAAAAATTACATAACTGGACTCAACGTCACTTACACTATACACCGCTTACTCTAGTTCACGGGGTGTTTTCGAGATGACTGGTTCCCTTTAAGGCTATGGCTTTGGACTCTTAGGGCCAGTGCTTTTGGTGCTGATTTTGGCATATTGAATTTTGTAGGCGGATTTTCAAAATTCATCATGTGAACATAACCTTAGTGTTTAAAACCCGTAATCTACAGATGGATTTTTAACTTTTGCCAATAAAATATGTTTTATGGGATACCTATTGAACGCTGAATTCTTTAATTGATCTCCAAAGTTACCAGGCTGCAATCCATGCACCGAGATTACACAGGTGATAAAAATGCATAACGGTCATGCTTTTGGGACACAGCTGGTCTACTATATACTTTAGATACATTTGTCATACATGCTGGGAGATTTCCTGGCATATATGCATGGACACCTTTGGCTCTTAAATATCTAAGGAAACCTCAGGTGATAAAGCCACCAGAATCTCCATAGCAGCTGTAACATGTGTTGCACATTGTTAAAGAGGACCTTTTACCTCTGCTAATACGCCTGTTTTAATAGCTTCTTGCATTCCTCATGTAATAACAATTCTGGAACATCTATTTTTATGGCTCTATGTTGTGCCATTCCTTTATTATTTGTACTAGAGGTTATGAATGAATTGCCAGCAGTCTGCAGTAAGGGTACAGAGGGGTGGTAACAAGTTGTGGGCATCTCCCTGCACAGTCTTAAAATTGTAGCACTGATTGGATAGAGTGAGTCTGTGCAGGGACATGACTCTGCAAAAAACAAAGATTTGTTGTAATTGTTACATAATCAACATTGGCTAAAGTCATCAGTTGGTACCACAAAGGTCTGTGTAAGGCCCAATTCTTTTTAATTTGTTTACTAAAAAGGTTTTCCAGGATTTTAGAGTGAGGTGTGAGTAGTGGCTCACCTGTCTGCTGATAATGAGTTGTAGGTGCTTCTAATCACTTGGCTTTACCCTTAGCCTGAATATGGTACAGTGAATGAAATAAATAAATTAGTGATGAGCACTCATTTTACATTTGGTTTGTATGAAGTATTCATTATATTCCCCAAAAGTATGTCTGTATCCAAATATACACTCACCGGCCACTTTATTAGGTACACCATGCTAGTAACGGGTTGGACCCCCTTTTGCCTTCAGAACTGCCTCAATTCTTCGTGGCATAGATTCAACAAGGTGCTGGAAGCATTCCTCAGAGATTTTGGTCCATATTGACATGATGGCATCACACAGTTGCCGCAGATTTGTCGGCTGCACATCCATGATGCAAATCTCCCGTTCCACCACATCCCAAAGATGCTCTATTGGATTGAGATCTGGTGACTGTGGAGGCCATTTGAGTACAGTGAACTCATTGTCATGTTCAAGAAACCAGTCTGAGATGATTCCAGCTTTATGACATGGCGCATTATCCTGCTGAAAGTAGCCATCAGATGTTGGGTACATTGTGGTCATAAAGGGATGGACATGGTCAGCAACAATACTCAGGTAGGGCTGTGGCGTTGCAACGATGCTCAATTGGTACCAAGGGGCCCAAGAGTGCCAAGAAAATATTCCCCACACCATGACACCACCACCACCAGCTTGAACCGTTGATACAAGGCAGGATGGATCCATGCTTTCATGTTGTTGACGCCAAATTCTGACCCTACCATCCGAATGTCGCAGCAGAAATCGAGACTCATCAGACCAGGCAACGTTTTTCCAATCTTCTACTGTCCAATTTCGATGAGCTTGTGCAAATTGTAAGCCTCAGTTTCCTGTTCTTAACTGAAAGGAGTGGCACCCCGGTGTGGTCTTCTGCTGCTGTAGCCCATCTGCCTCAAAGTTCGACGTACTGTGTGTTCAGAGATGCTCTTCTGCCTACCTTGGTTGTAACGGGTGGCAATTTGAGTCACTGTTGCCTTTCTATCAGCTCGAACCAGTCCTGCCCATTCTTCTCTGACCTCTGGCATCAACAAGGCATTTTCCGCCCACAGAAACTGCCGCTCACTGGATGTTTTTTCTTTTCGGACCATTCTCTGTAAACCCTAGAGATGGTTGTGCGTGAAAATCCCAGTAGATCAGCAGTTTCTGAAATACTCAGACCAGCCCTTCTGGCACCAACAACCATGCCACGTTCAAAGGCACTCAAATCACCTTTCTTCCCCATACTGATGCTCGGTTTGAACTGCAGGAGATTGTCTTGACCATGTCTACATGCCTAAATGCACTGAGTTGCCGCCATGTGATTGGCTGATTAGAAATTAAGTGTTAACGAGCAGTTGGACAGGTGTACCTAATAAAGTGGCCGGTGAGTGTATATATATGTAATATATGATATATTTTCTATTGCAGTAGTGTAGAATTACAGATATCCAAAGCTTAGTTTATGTTATATAAAAAATATATTTATTGTAGAATTTTGTAAAAATGGTTTATCAGAGGTAATTACTTTAATACTTTTTTAATAAAAACATAGAGAATGAAAGATAAACAATAAAAAAAATAGAAAATAGGCGCCAAAAAAATAAAAATAAATTAAAAATGTCAGCGCTGAAAATGTGAGATATCCCCCAACAATGTTCAATAGTCACTGGTATATATATAATAGGAGATAACCCATAATGTCAGAAACATATATTTGCAAAGTCTGTTATGGCTGTGGAGGTAGTAGCAGGATATAGCAGGATATATTAAGTTGTTTCTGGTCCAATTTAAGATCAACACAGGGTATAGCCGGCACAAAATGTAAATATATATCCTGTAGAATAATAGTAATAAAGAACAGTTCTTGCCGTACTATTTGTTTATAGCATATGAAGATGTTATACTTTATTTATTTGGTAGTACATTACCCATCCGTTCGTTGGTGGGTCCGGTGGGGAGCAGTGTCGATTCACCAGCTCCGTCAGTGCGCAGCCTTTGGTGTAGTGGCTGACAGCACGAGGAAGCTGGCCGTTGTATTGCGCGCGCCTCCTCTCCTCCACTGTAATGATGGAGTAGTGCGATGCTGACCGTGGCGTCCCACGTGATCGCTCTTTGCTAAGTTTTGTAATCCTTTGCGATACTTTGTTTCTTCTCTCCTCAGTTCTGTAATGGACTGAATAGATTTGAATATACAGTCTTTTGTGTCAGATGTGGGAGAGTAATCTAGATTGCCAGGTTAGTCCTCTTATCACCAAACGTGTTTCAGGGCTACGCTTGCCCCTTCCTCAGTGGTATGTGGACTCTTTAATTGTCTGGCACTTTTATAGTGTTTTTAATTGAACCCCTCCCATTTTTCTGGGGGTTTGATGTAATCTCTGGATTTGATTATCCTATGGATTGGGCTTCTACCCTTTTTTTAGATATATAAATAATGATTGATAGTAATGTTAAAATACAAAGAATGTACAAGCAAGAGATAAAAGAATATATAGAAATAAAAATGTATATATAGGCAAAAATCAATATACAAGCAATAGAGTACAATTATAACATACCATTATAAAAATAATACTAAAAATGATGATAGTGATGTATCTATCTGCTTTAGTATGTATATAGCGATTATATTATTCCAGTATTTTACTGTCTATGTTTGCACATTATTCTTGTCTGCATATATATATATATATATATACTAAAATCAAAATAATAGGATGCCTTCTATTATAAAATAAATATTCAAGGTAAGTATATATGTCTTTGTGTACATGTAATTTAATGCATTTCACTTTATAGTTCTTCTTTTTATTTTTGTTGTTATTTTTATTTTTTTGTTTTTATTTCCATTTTTATTTTCATTTTTATTTATTTTCTGGGGAGTATGGATGCAAGTGGATAAGGATGCAAGTGGATAGAAATATGGATGGAAGCGAATAGAATACAGGTATGTATTACGTGCATTTTTGCTTATGTTCCTTCTTTTTATATTTTTATTTTTATTTTTAGGAGAGTGTGGATGCAGGTGGATGAGGATGCAGGTGGATATGGATACAGTTGGGTGGAAATTTGAGTGACGTGTGGGGATGGGGGCCTCCCGAGGAGGGGAGATCAAAGTGCTGGTAATTAAGCAGCCGGTCTTTGATGTCTCGTCCTCTAAGGGCACCCATCCCAGGTCTACAGGAAACTGAATATTTCCATATCAGCGTTGAGTCCATTTGGGACTATGGTGTCGAATTCAAAGATCTTCCTTGATTCCAGCCGGGACATATTCTTAATATGATCACCACCCCTCCATTGCTTGGGAACTCTCTCTAGGGCTATGAAGGTAAGGTCTTTCGGACTTTGATTGTGGTATTCTTTAAAATGTTTTAAAACAGTGTGTAATTCGTAACCCTTTCTTATATTATTGATATGTTCCGCAATCCTCTTTTTTAATGGTCTTTTAGTTCTACCAATGTACTGTTTATTACAAGTACACTGGAGTAAATAAATGACATCTGTTGAGTTGCAGGTTAAACACTCATTGATGTCATGACTGTATGTATTTTTTGTAGAGGTTACCTTTTCTGTTTTTCTTGGGAATTTTGTGGCTCTGCAGTTAATGCATGTTCTGCATCTGAAGAAACCTTTTATGTTTAACCACGTTTTTTTATCTTTTGTTTCTCTATTTTTAACCGTGGGGGCAATTTTAATACCTAAATTAGGAGCCTTTGTATACACTATAGATGGGGTTGTAGGTATAATTGGACCTATTGTTTTGTCTTTGGTCAAAATTGACCAGTGTTTTTTGATTATCCGTTCTATTATTTTGTACTGTGCATTCAATGGTAGTATTATTCGCAAGTTGTCATTGTGTTCAACAGCTTGAACTTCTTTTGGTTTTGGTTTGAAAAATAACTCCCTATCCATATTTTTGACCTTATTTAGGGATCTCTCTAGTGTAGTTGCTGGATATTCCTTTTTAATGAAGTATTCTCTCATTGTTTCTGCCTCTTCTTCTTCAAATTTTTCTGTTTTGGTACAGTTTCTTTTAATTCTTCTGAATTGGCTCGTTGGCACGTTTAGGAGCCACCGCGGTAGGTGGCAGCTCCTAAAAGGGATATAGCTATTCTTCATTACGTCCTTCTGAAATGTGTTGCAGATTATCTTATTATTGCAGATGTTCACACATAAATCCAAGAATTCTTCTTTATTGTTACTGAAGTTGGTGGTGAATGTAAGATTATAATCGTTGTAGTTTAAGGTGTCCAAAAATGTTATTAATTGTTCTACTGTGTCTTTCCATATGAAAATAATGTCGTCTATATACCTACGCCAGAGGACCAGACTCACCCCCATTTTGGGTGTTATGGTGTCCTTTTCCCACTGTGCCATAAAAATATTGGCATAACTGGGGGCGAATCTGGTCCCCATGGCGGTTCCTTGTAACTGGATGTAATAGTCCAAATTAAAATTAAAATAATTGTGAGTCAGAATGAAATGGATGCCTTCTAAGATGAATTCTATTTGTTTGTCTGGGAATGTGTGGTTCTCTGTGAGGTGTCTTTTTATAGCTTATATTCCTAATTCGTGTTTAATGGAAGTGTAAAGTGAGTTAACGTCTATTGTACCTATGATCCATTGTGATTCAAATTTTAATTTTTCTAATGTATGTAAAATTGCTGTGGTGTCTTTGATGTATGATGGTATCTGTTCTACAATTGGTTGTGATAGTCTGTCTATGTACTGTGATAGATTTGATGTTATGGAGCCAATACCAGAAATAATGGGTCTACCAGGTGGGTTAGTTTTGTTCTTATGTACCTTTGGTAGACAGTAGAATACTGGGAGGCGTTGAGGGGTGGTAGTGATATAGTTGTATTCTTTCTGTGATAGTATGTTGTTTCTAAGGCCTCTATCACGACACTCAACTAGCTGCTCTTGAAATATGTTGGTGGGATCTGTGAATAATTTGTGATATGTGTGAACATCTGTTAATTGTCTAATACATTCGTTATTGTAATCTGCAGTATTTTGTATGACAATGGCTCCTCCTTTGTCTGCGGGACGTATAGTTATTTTATTATTATGTTGTAGTTCCTTGATTGCTTTGATCTCTTCTTCTTTTAAATTGTTCTTAGTTTGGCCTAGTTTTATCTTCCTAATATCCGTCTCTACATTCTTCCTAAATGTCGCAATCTCGTTGCTTATTTCTTGTCTGGGGAATTTTTTTGATTTTTCTCTGAGATTTGTGTGGGTATATATTGTGGTTTCATTTGTTACTCGTTCAATTGGGTTTTTAATGAAGTATTTCTTTAGACACATTCTCCTTTTAAATTTCTCTATGCCTATAAATGTGTTAAATTTGTTTAATTTGTTTGTTGGGGCATATTTTAGTCCCTTATTCAATAAATTCTTCTGTGGTGTAGTGAGTGTATGTTTCGTTTAAATTAATCACAATATCTTCTATTGGCGAAACCTGTTGTGTTCCATTCTGTTTGTTTTATCTCTGTCCTCTCCGTGTTTTCTTTCATATTGGTATGGGTGTGTTCTTGATCTTGTTCCGTAATGGTTTGTTTGTTGGTTCTGGTGCTGGTGTTGGTAAGGTGGGTAAGGTGGATATTGGGTTTGGTTGTGATGGGTTCTGTGTCTCGTTAGTGGTTCTCTGTTTGTATATCTTAGTTCCTGACGGTGCCTCAAATTGTAACTGTGGTGTGGTGATTGTGATTTCCTGTGTCTCTGTTCTGTTGGTGGTGATTTCTGTGGTGTCCTTATTCTGTGGTGGGGGGGAGTTTGGTCTAAAAAAAGGGGTTGTGCTAGGGGTTCAAATCTGTTAGATGTTGTGATTGGTTGGGAAGTAATGTTGAGTGTTCTATAATTACTATTTGTTTTACTCTTGACTTTATCAGTATGTGACTTGGTGTCTGTGGGTTTGGATTCTGTGTGCTCTATCTGTTTTCTCCAATTGAGTTTTTTTGTTTTTTTTTGTGAATAATTTCTTTTTCTAATGTGTCTAAACTTCTACATATTCTTTCTTCCCATTTTTTAAAACTTTCGTCTTTTTTATAAAAAAGTATTAAAGTAATTACCTCTGATAAACCATTTTTACTAAATTCTACAATAAATATATTTTTTATATAACATAACCTAAGCTTTGGATATCTGTAATTCTACACTACTGCAATAGAAAATATATCATATATTACATATATATATATTTGGATACAGACATACTTTTTGGGAATATAATGAATACTTCATACAAACCAAATGTAAAATGAATGCTCATCACTAATTTATTTATTTCCAGGATTTTGTCAATTTTTAACTAGCCCCTAAATCATGTAGTACTTAAAGAAAATTCAGACTCACCTGCTCCTCACTGCTCCATTCCAGCTTCATGGTTTAGTTCAGCAATATTCCGGGCCATGGCCTGTTTACTTCCAGTTTGAGTATGGAAAAGATCATGTGTGCTGCTGTAGTCAGTGACTGGTCTCAGCAGTGATGTATCCTCAAGTGTCACGTGACTCTAGTCATAGGCTGCAGCAGTGCACATGACCCTGTTCGTACCCCAGGTAGAAGTAAGCAGGCTGTAGACCAGAATATCACTGAATGGATCCAGGACACTGGAACAGAGCAGTCGGAAGCAGGTGAGTATGATTTTTTCATTAGATACCACAGGCTACACATGCTAGATCAAAAGGGCCAAAATCCTGGAAAAACCCTTTAATAACCTTGTGGATGGGACTGAAAGTCAACTTATTTAAATGAATCAAAGTTCACAGACTGACCTAGTTAAAGGGGTTGTCCGCTTTTTTATATTGATGACCTATCCTCAGGTCATCAATAACGACTGCTGGCACCCCTGCTGATCATACCATTGCTGTGTTCTCTTCACTGTTTACCGGCATCCTATTCAAGTGAATATAAAGGATTCATCACATAGAAATGAATGGGATGGCGTAGTTGTAAGTACACCTGCTCGCCGCTGTAGTGTTGATGGCGAGCAGGTGAACAGTGAAGAGAAGGCAGTGCTTGTATGAACACTGTGTTCTCTTCAAACAGCTGATTGGCGGGGGTGCCGGCAGTCGGTCCCCCGGCCAATCTGATATTGATGACCTATCCTGAGGATAGATCATCAATATAAAAAAGTGGACAACCCCTTTAATCCAGTAGCATGGGCAAGAGCATATCAGATTAAGTTTAATGTTGATAAATATAAAATAATGCACTTAAGTTACTTTATACAAATTAAATAACTGGGGACAACACAGCAAGAGAAAGACGTGAGTATTTTGCTTACAAAGAAGCTAAGCAGGAGTACAGTAGTGTTAAACAGCAGGTGTACAAGCAAATACGATTTGAAAGGGGATGTCCATGCAAAACTATGAATACCAGTGTGTACCAGTGTGTACACAGCTTTCACTTTCTAATATACTTAATTTATCTGAGGGGTCAGGCAATACTGGTAGTCAGTAAGCAGCCAGAGGTCAAGGCAAGCAGAGTTCATGCTATTCAGTGAAGCTATCCACGGTCAGGACAGGCAACAAAGGGTCAGTGCGGTTGAGAAGCTAAGGTCAGGGCATGCATCAGAGTATCAGAATTGGTAAACAGGCAAAAGTTTGGAACCTAAGCTCAGGCAAGGAGTAAGAGTGCGGCCCACATTAATAGCAGAAGCTGATTAACAATTAGAAGCAACCACTGAACAGCACACAGAGCAAGGAAGAAGGGGAGTAGAGGTAATGGCAACATGGGAGTAGCAGTAGTTCAATGAATAATGTTTCTAAAAAAAAGTAGTGGGGCAGCAATGGATATGGGCCGCCTATGTAACAGTAACAGCACAGATAACACATTGATAACTCCAACAGTGATTACTTTCTCAGTACAGATAAAGAAGTACCGTATTTCTAGCTTTATAAGACGCACTTTTTTCCCCCCAAAAGTAGGGGGAAATTGCAGTGCGTCTTATAAAGAGAATACAAGTGAGCACTTCCATTATGGAAGCGCTCACTAGTAAGTATTAGGTGTTGGGACCCCATCAGACCTCAGATCAGCCCACCCAGCCCCATAAGGATAAAATAAAAAACTCTCTCACCTCTCCTGCGCGGCGGCTCCGCTCCGGGTCTGGCGCTCCTCTGTCTTCTCCAGGCCGGCTCTGCACTGTCCTGACCGCGTACAACGTCAGGACGTAGTGCGTGCACTATGACCTGACGCTGCACACAGTCAGGTGACAGTGCAGCGCCGCCCGGAGAAGACAGAGGAGCGCCGGATCAGGAGCGGAGCCACGGCGCAGGAGAGGTGAGAGGGTGGCTGATGGGCTGATCTGAGGTCTGATGGGGGTCTGACATGGAGGGCTGAGTGGGCTGATTTGAGGTCTGATGAAAAATATTTTTTTCTTATTTTCCTACTCTAAAATCTGGGGTGCGTCTTATCATCAGGTGCGTCTTATAAATCGAAAAATATTGTATATATACCCTGTATGTAACACCAAATATAACACAGTGATAACACTGAGGAGCAGGGCCTCTTATAACTGCGGCTGGAACTCCATCTCCTTTATAAGCTGCAACTTTGCAGATCATGAGATCCTCAGTAAAGGAGGGAGGTGACCTGCAGGTCCTGATGACCACTGCCTGCCTCCTGCAGTTATCAATAGACTCCTTTATCTAGGGTAGCACTGGACAGTGGAGTCAGACTGCAGTATGTCAAGGCCCCCTGCTGCCATGGGTTGCGTACGCTGTATGTAAATAATAAATAGCCCTCCTGCACTGCCTGGCTGTTGTCTCTGCCCTGGGCCTCACTGCCCAGGGTTCTGCTGGTGTGGGCCTGGTAGGAGCCACAGCAGCTGCTACGGCAGTAGTTACTTCCCTGCATGTACAGTATTAAATGTATGTTTTGGCAATATAAGAAACTGGAACATCCTTCCAAGGACATTACAAACAACCAGAGAACTTTTATTATGTGCGGAGCAAGGAGATTTAGACCTCAATTTGGGAAAGGGTTTTGGAAAGTTAGTGTAGTCTAGCCATGGAATGTCCTAACCCATGATATAGCAATGGCAGATACTATGTAATCCATATGTAAGGACTTGATGCTTATCTAATAGCAAATGGCACAATTATTCAAGTTACAATAATCAAGCAATTAATGTGTAATGTATAAATGATCTGAGAAACATTGACCTTGATGGGGTGTCTTTTTCTTTAACCTATGTATCTAACTGTGGACAAACCCTTTCTACCTTATGGATGCCCCACCCCTCAAGGGAAGAAGTATTGCATATGGGGGAAATGGCATGGGGTTTTCACATGCTGGGGACTGGTGTGTGCTCCTAGCATCTACATATTTAAAAATCCTCTAAAGTGACCCTCTGTTTCAAGAAAAAAAATTCACATTAACCGAGAAATGAGCAGAACATTTACCTGGTGACTGTGTTTCGTCTGTTTAGCTGCAGATCTGCTAATTCTCGGTCTCCTCTTCTGCTATCCAAGATGGTCGCACCACTTTTGTGATATACACTGTGCATCGGCAGCTCTGCTCTTTGCTTTGCCAGTACTGTTCACATGAGCAGTGCTGGCCAAACTAAGGGCAGCAGGAAGTGTCTGGGGCTACCGGCTATACAGTGTGTATCAAATAGTCTGAGAAGCGGTGCGTCATCTTGGATGGCGGAAGAGCCAGGGAATGGACAGATCTGCAACTAAAAAGATGAAAAGATGGGCACCACGTAAGTGGTCTGATTGTTCCCCAGTTAATGTGATTATTTTTCTTAAACTGAGTATCTCTTTAAGCTGAACATTATCACTCAGAAGAGTTAATTAATTATATCATTTTATAATACTGCCAAACAATTATACATTCATTTTGTTCAAACTACTAGCTGTGGCCCAGACACAGTGGCCACTCTGTTCCCCTATAAAACAGTGGTCCCAATATGTCCCACCATGACCTGTCACAGATCATCTATTTCATTTAAAAGAATTAGAACTGTAAAATATACTACTATCATGATGACATAAATAGAGACCTGCGAATGATGAAACATGATGTGCACATACAGAGTGATTTTCCTGTCTTAATATCCATGATAGAAGCTAGTCTGCCACAATTAGAATGGCAAGACCCCAGAAGGAACCTGAAGATGACAGAGCATACTTGGTTCGTAGGAAGTGCAATAATGAGGCATTATGATCATTAATTGTGTTTGTTTCTATATTACCAGATATACAGTGTCTTGCGAAAGTATTCGGCCCCCTGGAACTTTTCAAACTTTCGCCACATTTCAGGCTTCAAACAAAAAGATATAATATTTTACATTTTTGGTGAAGAATCAACAACATGTGGGACACAATTGTGAAGTGGAACAAAATTTATTGGATCATTTAAACTTTTTTTGTAATAATAAAACTGAAAAGTTGGGTGTGCAAAATTATTCAGCCCATTTACTTTCAGTTCAGAAAACTCACTCCAGAAGTTCATTGAGGATCTCTGAATGATCCAATGTTGTCCTAAATGACTTATGAAGATAAATAGAATCAACCTGTGTGTAATCAAGTCTCCGTATAAATGCACCTGCTCTGTGATAGTCTCAGGGTTCTGTTTAAAGCACAGAGAGCATCATGAAGACCAAGGAACACACCAGGCAGGTCCGTGATATTGTTATGGAGAAGTTTAAAGCTGGATTTGGATACCAAAAGATTTCCCAAGCTTTAAACATCCCAAGGAGCACTGTGCAAGCGATCATATTGAAATGGAAGGAGTATCAGACCACTGCAAATCTACCAAGACCCGGCTGTCCCTCTAAACTTTCATCTCAAACAAGGAGAAGACTGATCAGAGATGCAGTCAAGAGGCCCATGATCACTCTGGATGAACTGCAGAGATCTACAGCTGAGGTGGGAGAGTCTGTCCATAGGACAACAGTCAGTCGAACACTTCACAAATCTGGCCTTTATGGAAGAGTGGCAAGAAGAAAGCCATTTCTCAAAGATATCCCTGAAAAGTCTCGTTTACAGTTTGCCACAAGCCACCTGGGAGACACACCAAACATGTGCAAGAAGGTGCTCTGGTCAGATGAAACCAAAATCGAACTTTTTGGAAACAATGCAAAACGATATGTTTGGCGTAAAAGCAACACAGCTCATCACCCTGAACACACCATCCCCACTGTCAAACATGGTGGTGGCAGCATCATGGTTTGGGCCTGCTTTTCATCAGCAGCGACAGTGAAGATGGTTAAAATTGATGGGAAGATTGATGGAGCCAAATACAGGACCATTGTGGATGAAAACCTGTTGGAGTCTGCAAAAGACCTGAGACTAGGATGGAGATTTATCTTCCAACAAGACAATGATCCCAAACATAAAGCAAAATCTACAATGGAATGGTTCAAAAATAAACGTATCCAGGTCTTAGAATGGCCAAGTCAAAGTCCAGACCTGAACTTTTGCATCTTATAGGGAAAAAAAAATATGGTATAAATGGTATATGGTATACAAATATGGTATATAAATATGGTATATATATATATATATATATATATATTACTTACATGAAACTCTATAGTCTGTAATAAAATGCATAAATGCATTACCTGTTATTTGCTATTAATTAATAACATTTTCTCACAAAACGATTTATAGTGAGCATTTCATTTTGTCAAATTAGATGTATCAGCTTGATAATATAACAAGATATATATTTAAAACTACTGGAGTCAGATGGCAGTAGAATTCACAGTAGCGGTTGCTAAGTTGCTTGGCATATCCATATTGTAGTGAAGACTTAACTCCTTTGTTACTGTGAAAATAGCTTCCATTTGAGAACAAGAAGTTGAACGCAATCCTCTTACACAGCTAGCTTAAACCTCCTTAAGATAATGCTGCAATTAAAATGTAAATACATTGCCCATTTTTAAAGAGAATACGTCACCTATCCAGTTACTTGTATAGACACATAGCTGTAGTTCACCTGTACTTTCTTCTTTTATTGATCCAAGGCTCCGTTCCTGAGTTATGACATCAGATAGTGATCACCTATACAGAGGATAGGTCATCAATAAAAAAAGAATTCAGAAAAGCCCTTTAATGTTCTTTTCCCCTGAAAAGCATATCAGAGAATGAATTAGAACAAATGGGTACCTTTGCCAGCATTTTTTTACATTGAGTAACTTGAGTATATTGAGTAATTTGAAGTATCTACATTTAGATATTTTGGGTGGTCCTAAGTAGAGACTCCTTTTTATTGGTAAAGCATGCTCAAAAAGAGATTCTCAAAGAAAGTCATCCCAAAGCAAACTCCCTGTTACTCAGATGGATCAATTCATCTTAAAGGGGTTATGCCATGACAATTGTCTATCACCTATCCACAGGATAAGTCATAAATATGTAGAGTGTCCAACTACTGGCACCCCCTATAAGTCCCCTCTCTGAATGTAGCAGTAGTGCACATGACTGACTATGCTTAGTTTAGGTTAGTCCCATAGAAGTGAATGGAGCAGTGTACTGACGAGAACTACTACTCCATTCAGAGAGGGGACTTGAGGACTCCTCATTCTCAGGATCATGGGGGTCCCAGTAGTCACAAACACACCACACCCAACATCCTGTTGAAAGGAGATAAATCATTTTCATCGAATAACCCCTTTAAATTAATATTTATTGTTGACTGTTCCAGCAATATTAGCGGAATTTAGTTTCAATATCACAGCCACCAATCACAGACCTTCCGCAGTGTTATTACATGGAGCTTAGATAATCATGGAGTAACCTTGGAGCTAGCTGATCCAGAGGGGATCTCATTGAACATCTCCGTGATACATGCATACCAGTGTTTCTGAGTGTGAGTTGCACTTTCCAGTGGTTCTCCACTCTGGTTTTGAGCCCCTCCCCCCAACTAGCAATTTTTTAAAGCTTTCTATGATGTGATACTTGTAGCTGGGAGTGTAATTGGGTCAGAACAATACAAGCGAATGAATTCATGCATATTTTAAAATAGGAAGAAAAATGCTTGTTGCACAGTTTCTTGCCAGCAACCTCGGGATAGTTCATTTCACAACATGAATAAAGTAATATGTTAGGAGCAGTCTATTTTAAGAGAAGCTTGTATTTTCCTCACGGTTTAATAGATCTTGCTGAAACTAGCAGGATACTGTTTGAACAGTGTTGCTTGGCAACAGACACTATACATCAGCATCTATGGAAAATCGTGTCCAAGTTACTTCTATTGTCAGCATTTTGCTACTGATATCTTTACTATATTTTTTGAATAAAAAGGGGTTTGAATTTAAAGGGGTTGTCTCATTTCAGCAAATGGCATTTATCACTTACTAATTTATAGTGATTGTCCATATTGCTTCCTTTGCTGGCTGGATTCATTTTTCCATCTCTTTATACAAGGGGTTATGGCCACCGCTTCAGCGCAGATACAAGGTGGCCAGGAAAGGCAATGATGCTCATGTGTGCCTATGTAGGCTCCCATGGTCCCGGCCACCAGAGAGACCGGCACTTTTTCCTATAGAGTGCAATTACAGCCACCTCTTTTGGAATGAAGGGTGGTCATAACCATGGAAACGAGCAGTGTATAATGTGATGGAAAAATGAATGAAGCCAGCAAAAGAGACAATATGGACAATTAGTAAGTGCCTTGTATTATCTTTGTCTACGTGATAAATGCCATTTGCTGAAGTGAGATAAGGCGTTGATAGTTAAAGGGGTTAAGTATGCCCTGGTTAAAAATAATGTGCTTGACTTTAGAAATATATAAGCCTTTATTGTTACATGATCTTAATGTCATTATGAGCAGTAACCCATTCCAACCTCTATAAAAATTTGCTTCTACATTTCAATCAGCATCGGAAGAGAGATCATCTTAGGTCATTGTACTACTCAGATTCTGATCCTGGTTTTATTTACTATATTTCATCATACTTTGGGGCTCATAGCACATAGAGACACAGGTACTATGGAGTGTTTTTGATTTGATTTGTGTATTTTATGCAGTAGGCACCTCCATGACATGGAAGCTCCTGTTGAGTACATTAGATGTGCAAATAGAAGAAGGACTTGTCATTGCAACTGGAACAAACTTTATTCATTCACCCCACCATAATGGTTTTTAATGAGTAAATTATACATAATTGGCTCTTTTTGCTTAGGTTGGAGACCTCAACTGCCTAACCTGGGTTGCGGAAAGCCCTAGCCCGAACCTGTGCTGATGTGGATCTCGGCAGATGTCACTTGATTCCACGCTGCTTATTTCACCAGAAGTTTACTCCTTTATTCACTCCTAAACCTATCTTACTAAGGTGCCCTCTCAGGCCTTTCCTTGGGTAACTGCGGCGGTGAACTGTTACCTTTTCCAGATAAGCAATATATTCATAATTCATGCTACTCAGCACTGTCCTGTACAGGTAGATGTTTTTTTTTCTGGCGCAGTCTTTTTCTGTATTAGCCTTTAGAATGGGCTGCAAATAAGGCCAGTTTTTAATACTTACAGTCATTATCTGCCAGCAGTTGCGTCACTTAACTGGCAGTCTCAGCGCAACACAAATGGGATGGGTTGGCAGGAGGGTTGATAGAGACATGAAGTGACAGCATGTGAAGGGCAGGGGCAATATACATCCCACCTTAAATTTTCTCCAAGTCTACATAATTAAAAAGGAGGGCAT
Organism: Rhinella marina; assembly: GCA_900303285.1. Lineage (NCBI taxonomy): Eukaryota > Metazoa > Chordata > Amphibia > Anura > Bufonidae > Rhinella > Rhinella marina. The sequence continues at coordinate 30,766 of ONZH01024480.1, read as the reverse complement.
CAAAAAAGGCATCCAATGCAGATTGCATAAGGGTCCTCCACCCACCCTGGTCTGACTTCTAAGATTGGCAGTTGTCACTCCAAGATCTTTTCCCACCATGTTTCCAGCTTGCCAGCTCCTTGAGCCCTCCTAGGGTCGTTTTCAGAATCATTGAAAACAATAGGCCTATTCACATGGAGGATTTTTCAATGGCCAATGAATAGTAGCTGTAAAAAAATAGGACATGTCCTATTTTTGGCCCCATACAATTGAAGGGTTTTAATGGTCGTGTTTCGGAAAGCATTAATTTAAAAAATGACTGTTAAAACTGACAGTTTTCTTATCAATGTACCATTGTTCTTCACTGGGTCTTGTGGTATTGCTGGTAGGTTCTATTTTTTGTCATGTATCCAACCTTTGCCTTCTCCAGCCTTTTCTGATGCTCTTGAATTCATCACATGAATTAGTCAATAAGGAAGAGCAGAAATTGTGGACAAGAGTGGTTGGTAGAGCATTTTCTCAGTGATGTTATGTTGTTATAGGCTTATACTACATTTTGTACACACTCTCAAGTGTGCTCCAGGAGTGTTCATTTAAATCTTTTACACACTCAGAATTATATGGGGAAGTTTGGGAATTCTGCATCCCAACTATAGCAAACAGTTTGTTCGCTGATTCAGATTTGATGTCTGGGTGCTCATCAGACAGAATTCATTGGGTGTGCCCAGGGAACATTCTGGCAGAACAAACCCAGTGATACAATACACCATTCTGCATTGATAGTTGGCCCACTTGCTGTAGAATAGCTTGTCAATAACTGGACAGCCAAAACCTTTCCATTTTCATGCAGGACACATACCAGTATCTGCCTGCTCTTTAACAGCCAACCTCTTCTGTGTAAATAGCTCTGGCTCTGACCAGAGGCCAGTCTGCATGGCTTGTAGGTTGTCGAAGCTGGCATCCCAACTGATCCCATAAATGCTTGATTGGTGATAAATCTATAAATCAAGCAGGCCAAGGAAGTGTTGCAACCCTTGCTTTTTTGTGGGTGACTATTGTACTTCTGAAAAATGCCAGTTGGAAGCTGGAAGCCCTGCCATGAGAAGTAACACATGTGGCCGCAGGATGTCCTGCACATATCACTGAGCTGTTAGTATCCCTCATATCACAATTAGGGGTGACTGACTGTCGTATGCAATGGCTTCCCAGATCATCACACTAGCAGTTGGGGCAATATGTTGCTCCACAGCAAAGACAGGATTGAACCGATCACCACAAGGCCTTTATACTGGAACCCAACCGCTGTGGGACCCTGAACAGAAGCTGGATTCATAGCTAAAGACAATATTCATTGCTAAAGACAAATTCCAGTCCATAGCAGTTCAAGTTTCTCGTTCACAGCACCACAGCAAACGAAGGGGATAGCTGGCTGTCAATGGCAGGACATGCAATGAGCCTGGATAGGTCCGACTAGAGATAAAGGTGTGTAATGAAGGTGCCACCTGTGTCTGGATGGTGGACAACAAAACTGTGGGAGCGCACATGCTTGTCAGCGGCTCAAATAATCCCTGCCGGAACAGCCTGCATAGTAGAGCTTCTGTGGGCTTCTGATCTGTGCTTCCCTTCTGCACCATATATCCTGGATTGCGGACCCATTCAAGTGATAGCTGGTGCCCATATATTGCGGACTCACTGTTTTTGGGCTGCAGTATGGGCAGTATGAGCCAAAACCAGTAGTGAAGCCTACTCAGAGATCAGGTGTAATGGAAAGATCTGCATCTGTTCTGTGTTTTTGACCCACACCTAGTTTTATCTCACAATAACTGATGGAAATAACTGATCAAATAACTGAAGTGTGAACTTAGCCTTAGCTGGTTGAACTATGGAATCTTTCTTCTTCACCCCTGCGAAGTGTGGACTTTTCAGGATGAACTCCCAGGTCGTTGTCCCCAAAAATAATCATTGATTGGCAGCTAGTGTACTCAAGAAAATGAATGGGTCCGCACCCATTCCGCAAAATTGCGGAACGGATGTGGACCCATTTTGCGGACGTGTGAATGGACCCTTAAGCTAACAGAATGGATTAGTCATAACTCATGGTGCACTAAACATGATGATAAATTGTAGCAGACTCTGTAGTTCAGCAGTCTCCTACACTCTCCCTGCACTCTTCCTCTATTGTCCTACACTCTCTCTTAACAGTTTGCAGCAACACTATCCCTAGTGCATGAGCGGGCAGGGATCGATAAATATGCATAAAAGCTTTACTAGACTGTAGATGAGGTGATCCATATGAAAATATGATTTATAAATGGACAGTAGTGACAGCAAATGCTATATTTGTTAAATTTCTCTTTGCATTTCAGCTCAGAAGGAAATGCATTTTATATCAACATGGTGCATTATATTGCCTCAGAGGCAGTCTTGAATAGCATAAGAATATATTTCAGTATCAAAAATATACAGATTCCTGGATCTGGCACAGGGAATATGCTATAAATGCTTTATAATTATTTGCCACGTAATCGGTGCATGTTCTGATATGTATGCTATGACTTATATTTAGCACAGAGTGGAATTTAACCTTTAAAATGCATATTCAATGAATATTTCAAGCACTTGCTCCCTGAACTGAGTTTTAAAGCTCATTCATCTTTATGGCACTGACAGTCTGCAAAGTGGCTGGAATGCCTCTGGCGGTTCGGGTATTTATAGAAAAGAAGCACCAGCGGAAAGTACGGATTGGCTACTTTTTCAATTTATTTGAACACTTCTGTCTTACAGCACCTGATGTATCTGCTTCTTATTCCTCTCATTCACTACTGGACTATTATTAAAAGTAGATGAATATATGGTTTAGTAATGCACTTTCCTTGTTAAGAGTTTGACACTTCACATGAACAGGTATGGTTTACAGGTACAATCATCTTCTAGACATAGGCTTTGTGTTGCCTTAAAGTAGTTGTGCCACAAAACATATTCTACATTTTTCAAACCAGCACCTGGATGTGACTACTTTTGTAATTGCATGTATTTAAAAAATTAGTATAGGCACTGAGTTATTCAATAGAATGTATCAGTATAGCTAGGATATGCCCCCCCATTGTCTGATAGGTGTGGTTCCCACCTGTGGGACTCGCACCTACACCGAGAATGGAGCCCCAAAAGTTGCGGAGGGCGTATGCGCATCCGTCCTCAATTCATTTCTATGCGCGGTGCGCTCCAATTCACTACTGTGGCCACCACCTTCCCCGCTCCATTCTCAGTGTAGTTGCGGGTCCCAGAGGTGGAACCCGCACCTATCAGACAATGAAGGCATATCTTAGTGATATGCCCCAATTGTCTTAGATGGGAATACCCATTTAAGGATGATTTGTAGTTTTCATTGGCACCATAGCAATTCTAGTATTTTTTTTTTAGTTTTTAGTGTTTTCTGTGACCCATGAATAATGTATTAAGTTTATTGTATGGGTCTTTACAGATGCAAAGTATCTAAGGTTGCTAACTAGAGATGAGAGAATCGAATCCCACGAAGTGGAATTCGATCCAAATTTCAGGATAAATTCGATTCGCCTAGAAGCCGAATTTCCTTGTGCTTCGTGTCAGCGAATCGATTTAACCTGAAATAGTGTAAAAAACTAAAAAAATCCATTCTTACCTCCTCCATTTGCTTGCGATGGTCCGCCAGCCGCCATCTTGATTGAAGATCTCGGCCGAAATCCTGTGCGTAGTGACGTATGACGTCACCACGCCGGATGGCGTGATGACGTAATCTCGCACCGTGTGAGATTTTGGGCCAAGTATGATTTTATTTTTTGTATATGTTAATTTTACACTTTTTTTGCAGTCAGATGCCGCAATCATGTATGAACACGACATCTGAGGGGTACAATGACGGGGGGCGACGCTATCACAGCTCCCTGTCATTACACCCACTACTTACAAAAAAATGCGGTTTGTGGTGAAGTAATTCGTCACGAAGTGAATTTTTTTATAAAATTCGGCGAATCAGCCGAATCGAACTTTTCAAACAAAAAATACTGGCCTAGTTTACATGAGTAAAAAGGGGGTGTGATTTTTTTTTTAAATTCTTGTAATTTTTAAAGTAAGATGCATCCAAAAATTAAGCGAAGGCCTTATGTGTGAACAAGTGAGCAAAAATATCCCCAAAATCTTTTTCATACATATGTAAAAATAAAGAAATATATTAGATATTCCTCTCTAGTGATAATCATTATTGCTATTAATGTAGTGTATAATAGCTATTGCTAGAGAAGAAGACTGCATATTTTAAACATCAGGTAAGGAAAGGTAGAGTTCAGGTATGGAAAGGATAGGAACAGTATAAAATGGAATCTTATTTTATGCTATGATCTGGACACTCGTAAACCTGAATGACGAATCCTACAATTTTCTGAAGAAGGATCACCTGTGGTTCTTCAGCGTGTTCACGAAGACTGGATTAAACATTTAATCATGTGCATTCGGCAGAATGGTGGACACAAAGGACATGTCATGTAAAGCACTTTAGGAAACTTTGACCTTGCTCAACCGCTTCTGATACTTACCCTCTCTGGTCTTCTTGCTAGGGCCAGTGCTGCACTGTCCTGACCCCATACAGCATCAGGTCGTAGTGCGCGCACTATGACCTGACACTGCGCGCAGTCAGGTGACAGTGCAGCGCCGGCTGGAGAAGACAGGGGAGCGCGACTTCTGTCGGAGATGAAGAAGAGCCCCAGCGCAGGAGAGGTAAGAGGAGTTTTTTATTTTAGTCTGATGGGGGTCTGAAAGGGCTAATGGGGACTGAAAGGGCTGATCTAAGGTCTGATAGGGGTCTGAAAGGGCTAATGGAGGTCTGATGGGGGTCTGAAAGGGCTGATGGGGGTCTGAAAGGGCTGATGAGGGTCTGAAAGGCTGATCTAAGGTCTGATGGGAGTCTGAAAGGGCTGATCTGAGGTCTGATGGGGGTCTGAAAGGGCTGATCTGCGGTCTGATGGGGGTCTGAAAGGGCTGATGGGGGTCTGAAAAGGTTGATGGGGGTCTGAAAGAGCTGATCTGAGGTCTGATGGGGTTCTGAAAGGGCTGATGGGGGTTTGATGGGGTCTGAAAGGGCTGATGGGGATCTGAAAGGGCTGATCTAAGGTCTGATGGGAATCTGAAAGGGCTGATCTGAGGTCTGATGGGGGTCTGAAAGGGCTGATCTGAGGTCTGATGGGGGTCTGAAAGGGCTGATCTGAGGTCTGATGGGGGTCTGAAAGGGCTGATCTGAGGACTGATGGGGGTCTTACATGGAGGGCTGATGGGGTTCTGACATGGAGGGCTGATATGGGGGTCTGATGTGATGCCCTAATATTTATGGGGGCCCTGATATGAGGATCTGATATGAGGTCCTACTCTAAAATCTGGGGTGCGTCTTATCATCGGGTACATCTTATAAAGCGAAAAATACGGTATATATCACTTGACCCCCTTCCCATTGGGAAAGCTGAGCTGAATTCAATATGGCGGCCGTAAACATTTCCTCCACCAAATAATTGAGTCTCCTTCCCAATTAATACTTTCACACTTTGGAAGTCAATTTTCTACAAATTACACCAGTTAAAATTTTGTGTCCAGAGACTTTTGCTTCACCCTGTATTCAAGCATATTAATACACAAATTAGATTCCCTACACCCCAAGGGTCTGAACTGCGACTACAGTCTATGATGCCGGCAGTCCATGCCCACGACCAATGCCCTCTCCCTGCTCCAAGCAGGCCTGGCAAAAGATAGCTAAGCTAAAGATAGATAATCGTTCTACGACTCTTAATGGGCCAGCATCCATGTCCTAATACGTGCAGCCTTGGGAGGGTACGTAAAATATTTGACTTTTCTTACCATGATCCAAATCAGAACATTGCAGCAGGCGTGAACAAAACTAAAACCAACCCTATTAGACATCAAGTAAAATTTAATATAAGACCAATGAAGTAACAGAACACCATAGAATAAATTGAATACAGGTTCTAGGGTAGACCAAAGGCAAAGCACAGAACCATCAGAGACTCTTTAAATAGTAGGTAAGACCCCTTAAAAAAATCACATAATAAGGCTTCTTTAAAACAAATCTTTGACATTTATACATTAAAAACTAAGTGTCAGAATATCAAAGATTACAGTGAATCCTACCACAAGAAACAATTTGGGAAATACCATGCAAGTCCAAGATGCCTTTTAACCCTGTCAGGGGCTATATGTACTCAGTTTAATCAGTATATGGCTAATAAGACATTTACACAGATGAAAAAGAAAGGTCTCTCTTCCAGATCTCTGGGCTTCCATCCAGGCTGAGAAAAAGAAAACCGAGTGTACGTAGTCTTTGTGGTCAGTTAAATATTAGGTAGAAAGGGTTCACTATTAAAGGGGTTTCCAACACTTAAATACTGATGAACTATCCTCTGGATAGGTCATCAGTATCTGATCAGTGGGGGTCCGACACCTGGGATTCCCTAGGCCAAGTGACGACACGTTCATCAGTCACATGGCCTAGGCACAGCTCAGCCCTATAGAAGTGAATGGGGCTGAGCTGCAGTACCAAGCACATCCGCTCTACAATGTATGGCGCTGTGCTTGGTAAGGTGTGAGAAGGCCGCGGTGCTCACTGGAGCGCTGGTCGCTTCCCATAAAGCTGATCGGCAGGGGTCCCGGGTGTCGGACTCCCACTGATCAGATAGTGATGACCATCCAGAGGAGGATTTAAATCTCAGAAAACCCTTTTAAGTCAAAGGACTGACACCCTGATGCCTCACAATAACTCTCGCCCTTATAAGTGCAGTACCAGACCACCTTTTTTGGGTTACCTCATAAAATCCCTATTCAGCTCCCTTTCATCCTTTATTCAGTAAGGACTTATTAGGGGACTTACTAATAGGGTCAAGAATACAATCTACAATCAGTAAGTGTGTATGTTATTTAACCCATTAGGGGTCGAGGTCAATTTTCATTTTTACGTTTTGAATTTTTCCTCTCCACGTTCCAATAACCATAACTTTTTGATTTTTCCGTTCACATAGCTATATGAGGGGTTTTTATTTGCGGGACTACTTTTAAAAAAATAAAAAACTTTCTAAATTTTCTTTGCTTTGCCATGTTCTGACAGCCATAACTTTTTATATTACAGTCTACAGAGCTGTATGAGGGCTTTTTTTTTGGTAACAAACTGTATTTTTTATTGGTACCATTTCTGTGGTATATACTTCTTTTTGATCACTGTTATTAAATTTTTTTGGGGGACAAAATGACAAAAAAGGTGAATTGTGCATTTTTCATTTTTCTTCCGTTACGGCATTCACCGTACAGAATTTATTTTTTATATTTTAATACTTCAGACATTTTCAGACGTGGTGATACATAATATGTTTATTTTTTATTGTTTATATATCTTTATATGTAAAAGTGGGAAAGGGGGATGATTTAAACTTTTAATATATTGGCTTTTTTTTTTTTTTTTTTTTAACTTTTTATACTTTAAAAAAAAACAAAAACTATTAGCCCCCATAGGGTGCTAGTAAATGGGATCTTTTGATCCCCTCTCTTATTCATATTCTCTATTAGGGTGAATAGAATTTTCACATTGTCCATTCTGATCTCTGCTTTGTGCATAGCTCAGTATGGAGATTGCCATGACAGGCTTTTGGCCGCATCCAGGCTGCCATGGCAATAAATCGGAGCCCCGCAATTTCACTGCGGGGGCTCCGATCAGAAGGCAGCGGGAACCGCATCCCTCTGCCTTCCCTCACAGGTGCTGCGATCAGCGTTGATCGCAGCACCTGAGGGATTAAATGACGGGGTGGTGCAATCGCCGCTTTCTATCAGAGCGAGTGGGTGCTGGCTGTATGATACAACCAGCGCCTGTCGTGTATGGAGCGGGCCCGCTGCAGAAGCCCACTCCATACACCCCCTCAGGCATCTTGACATACAGGTACGTCATAATGCGTGAAGGGGTTAAAAATGCTACCCTGGTTCTCGGGTAATTTTTCCAATAAGGATTATTTATTACTCTCTTGGTTTCATGTGAAATTTTATTTGATAGCTAATAAAAGCTATGTGTAGTTTGCTCACCACTGCAATGCTTGGGGTTGTTTATGATTAACATTTTGAGTCAATGCCAGAAGTGGATTAAAAAAGAGTACGAAATATTGAAGAAGGACTTATACTTTTCCTTTCTATTGGATCCACTTCTGGCCTTGTCTCAAAAAACTGCATCACAACCGTATCAAATAAATTTGTTTAGTATATAGTAGAGGAATATAACGATATCTACCTAGGTCCGGTCCAATAAATACTAGACACTATATGGTCTATGGCAGGATGAAATAATAAAATAATAAAATTCCACTTTAAGGGAGTTTTCTGTGATTTTTATATTGATGACCTATCCTGAGGATAGGTCATCAATATCTGATCGGTAAGGGTCGGACTTCAGGCACCCTCACCGATCAGCTGTTTGAAGAGGTCCCAGTGCTCCAGTGAGTGCTGCAGCCTTCTTGCAGCTTATCAAGCAAAGTGCTGTACATTGTATAGCTTCTGTGCTTGGTACTGCAGCTCAGTCACATTCACTTGAATGGGACTGAGCTGCTCCTAAGCCACATGACAAATGGACATGACGTCACTGGCCTAGGAAGAGCCTGTGCTTCTCAATAGAGTGCCCCAGCCTCTTCAAACAGCTTATTGGCATGGTCCGATCAATCCACCCCTTCCACCAATCTCATCGATATCCAAATCTCGAAAAACCCCTTTCACAATGCCATAAGCACTTATTATGGACCAATATATGGCATAACGATATACAAGCTAGTTAAACGTAATGCACTAACAAATTTGAGTTGCCCTTTTTTATTTTTCCATCTTTTTATGTATATGAGGCTATATTGCCACTATGTGGTCACAACTGGGTAGACACTCTGCTTGCTATCTCACAGGGATATTTATCAAATTCCCCTATTAGGATCGATACATTGTGTCTAATGTATTTATACCAATAAAAGTATTGGCTTTTTTGAATGCTGACACACTTTTTCTATTTTTTGGATTATTTGTAGTTAAGCGACTTATTATGCACTGAACTAGGGATGTCCTCCTAAAAACAGTGAGAGGGCTATAATATTTGAAGAGGCACTAAGCATCAGACCTGTCTGATTCACACAATATTTCTGGGTGTGGTTATGTAAATAACAGGCATATTTATGCAAATAGGTTATGCAGGGTATTAACACATAAGAGAACATTACTATAAAAACATTTTATTTTCCATCTATTCTCCCAAGACTAAGTACTCTATTTTCAACATGATTTGTCAGTTATCACATATCAGTTGTGTCTTCTAGGGACATTGCTAGGTTCTTAAATGATAAGGTGGAACTAGCTTCATGTCCTCCTACCCCCCCCCCCCAAAAAAAAAAATATATATATAAGGTGTATAACTAATATAGCTTTTATAACGTGTTAAGATTAGATATATCAGAACAACAGTAAAGTGTCCCTGGATATCAGTCTGTAATACAAAATAGTCCTGTGGGGCCTGAAATCTACAGTATATCCATAGAAACCTGACCTCAAATAATTTGTCCAATTATGAAAAATAATCTACGTATGTATAATAGTAAACCTCTAAATAATGCAGACATACAGTTACCATGTCAAACTACTAAACAAGGGCCAAATAATATATCCACATTATGGCCACATAGTGAATGAATAATAATAATAATAATAATAATACCACCATACTGTTATGGAATAAAGACACAATATTATCACCATACAGTGTAGATACCAATTCTACATGGTACTCTGCAGACTACAGTACAGTTAGATCCAGTGACTCAGATGTGAAGTCATATGCTTTCCCTTTTCATTTCCATCCAGCCCAGACTAATATGGTGACTTTTCCTGACCATAAATCGTCACTGCAGAATTTGCTGCTCATACTTTAGCTCCTTGCTGACAACTTCAACCTATTCCCCATCTTCTACACAAACTTCCTCCTGCCACCCCTTTAACAGTACTATCCTGCTACTTTACCCAATACTGTCACTATGTGACTATTCTGGATTAACTTTGCAGGATAATAGGCTGAACTTGATGGACTTTTCACAGCCTTCCAAGCTATGTTTGTTCTGTTAGGTCTAATCATATGTTGTACCATACCTTTTCAGTAGTCACTGTGTTTAAACCAAGGAAAAAGTGATTATGTTTTATCATAACATGTAGAGATGAGCGAATCATTGAAAAAATTATTCGCCGAACATTCGCCGAACTTTTCCTAAAATTCGTGTATTCGACGAATAGATTTGTTGTATTTGCGTACAAAATATACGTTATTATGTGCTACTAGCGAACATTCGCTCACTAATAACGATCGTTCATTTACAAAATGTACGCAACTTCTTAAAAGACGTACGCATGAGCGTACAAATAGCTTACGAATCTCAGCGTGCTATTGTCTAAGCGATTACGTAATACGCAGGCACGTACGAAGAGAGGCCGCGGCGTGCACTTCTCAGAGGCAGAGCGAATATTCGAGACACATATATGGTAAATAGTGCAAATACATTATTATAAGTATAATATAAACATTTTAAATATCACCTACCTAGTATGCTCACGGACATGTTTAAGCCTCTTTTCTTCTGATGCTTGTCATAGAACTGGAGCAGAGTCCCAAACTCAGTCGCAATTTGTAGTCCACATAGGCAAAATTGTAATCCAAATGGGTAAAAAAATAGCAGCAAAGGTTCCCTTTAAAAAACCCTCTTTCGAGGGGCTCCCCAAATAACCTGAAAAGGGGGAAAAAAGGGATGAGGCGCACGTATGCGCAACTTGGATAAAAAAACTTTTTTTTGATGGGGGGAGTCCTAACAATCCATGGCCATCTGGGTGAGGACAAACTCGGGGCAACAAAACTAAAAACAAGGGCCAACTAGTGTTCACCCTTCAGGATAAGTCCATGTTGTTGCTCCCATAAAAACTGCTAGAATTACTTAAAGGCCAGCAGGTCCTCCTCACTGCTGCTGGAGCTAAAGGACATGAGAGGGCGCTCCTGCCTCATCATGAAAGTGGCCCTGGCTGCGGCAGCAGACCTCCGCCGACCTCTCAAGGATGGTCTTCTTGGTGACTGGGCTGTCACACTGGCAAAGGCAGTGGTAACTTTGGCCCTGCCCATCACTCTGTAGTGGCCAGATCCTCCTGCCGGCATACCAGGTGACAGAATCTCCGGCTGTAGCGGTAACGGTCTTCCACGAGCGGCGGACTGTGCGGCCTGCAACTACCATGGGCATGGCAGTTGGTAGTGGTACTGTACCACAGTTGGATGGTACACGAAAGTGTTCGTGGTCATCTGTCCCACATGAAGGATCGGTGGTATCGGTGGCGGCAAATCAGGAATCAGGGGTTCCGGCTGATCCTGACCTTGGGATTTCTCTTCAAATCTCAAGGTCTTAAGGTCACAAGCCTCTTCTGTGGCCTGGGCCTCCTCAATCTAGTCTTCCGGAGGCGCTGCAGGAGTAGGTGGTCGCTTTAAGATTTTCACCCCAGTAGTAAAGGGGCCTTGGAGGCTCTTCATGGGGGTATACTCCACGTAATCCCCTGCGTGGAAATTGTGGCGTACGGGCGGAAGATACAGCAGCTTAACCGAACAGCGGTTAACATATAATTCCTCTGCCGTCTCCTCATCGCCGATGAAACCGACTCCCCGCTCCACGTTGAACCAAATAAAGGTTCCCCTTCGGTGCTCCAGCTTAGGGTCACCGGACCCCCACCAGACTCCAAAACTTGCACCACCCACTCCTCCACCAGATTTTTATATTCCCTTTTATATATGTCACGTTCCGGGTGACAGCCTCAGGCACCATCAAATTCTGGCGTAAGGAGTAGTCCTTGCGCGGCGGAGCGGGAACTCCTGCCGCCTCCGCCTTGTCAGCCAGTGGAGTCACCACCTCAGCAGGCACCTCATCCGACTTCCTTTTGAGTTGTGAGAGATAGATCTCCGGTTCCTTCTCCTCATAGGGGTCGTCTGCCCACAACATGCTTCCCCAGTCAGGACCTCGCTGTCTCGCCGCCATCTTACTCTGCTGACTTGCCACGTCTTCCTCGCACGCAGGAGAAGTGGGCGGAACTACCAGGGAGGAGTCTGCATCGCTGAATAGAATTCGTACGCAACAGCGTGTAGAGTAACTACCAGGGAGGAGTCTGCATCGCTGAATAGAATTCGTACGCAACAGCGTGTAGAGTAACTAGCAGGGAGGAGTCTACGCAACAGCGTATAGAGTAACTAAATTATACATAGAATAGCGTATAATTTAGCGGACAAACTACGTAGTGATGCGTACAAAAGCGAAGCGAATCACCTAATATTCGGATTCGCTTCGCAGCTGAAAAATCCCAAGATTCGATACGAATCGACGAATCGCTTCGCTCATCTCTAATAACATGACTACAGGAATTTCTCCAGATTTTCTGTCAGTAATTCCATTGAATAGCAATTTAGTAAGTCTCTATTTAATCTGAAATAACTGCTTACAGAGAACAATGTATTGAACATATGCATAGATTGCACTCCTTTAAATACATTCCTGGCATTGTTACGATGGGTGATTCTGCCATCTAGTGGTCTTGTCAAAATATTCAGCAATTGGCTTCCAAATATTGTAGAAGAAAAATGCAAGTAATTGAACCTTAATAAAGTATACATTTGGATGTATGTTCATATTTGTCTATAATTGATAACACCATTATTTAACTCCTAGAGACCCGCAATACGTATATTTACATATTAGCTGCAAATTCACTGTGCAGCCAGAATATAAATTACATAAGTTTTTCTTTACTTTAAAAACAGATCCAGTCCTCCAAAAGTATATCCAGTTCTCTTGAAATGACAGGGAACTGAAATGGTCAGTTCCCTGTAACAAAAATGCAAAACACAGCACTCAAAATGAGGCTAAATTACAAATTACAAAAGGAAAAAAGGAAATCTGCATTACTTTCAGTTTTTTTTTTACTAATGAAAAGATACTGGATCTTCAGAAAAAAACAAAGAAAATATTTTTACCAAAGTATAAAATACTTTTTTGAAATCTTCATGTGGACATTCAGGCATCTGAATGCATTAGTCTTGAAAGGGTTAAAAAGAGATTCTCCGGTTCAAGAAAATCACATTAACTGAGAAATCAACAGCCAACATGGTGACGATCTTTTTAGCTGCTCTAATTCCTGGGTTCCTCTTCTGCTATCTAAGATGGCCACACTTCTTATCAGACTATAAGCTGGAGAAGAATTAAATAATTTTGATGAGTTGGTATCATTGTCCCATGCTTTTACACAAGATCGTCCTGTCAGTGCCCAATGTAAGTTGGTTATGTAATGGTGATTCAGGGTCTACGCTACATACCTGATACATAGCAATATACCAAATTTGGGATAAAGTTTGGGCATACACAGATATAATCAAGGTGATAACCTAAAAAGGAAACTGAGTTGACTTTACTTGTTTATGTGGTCACATTAAAGGTGTTGTCCGGGTTCAGAGCATGAATGAGTGGAGCATTGGAGCATTTCACGCTCTGATGCTTCCCCTGGCCTTGTGCTGAGTTGCTATTTACATTAGTGATCCCGCTGTTTTTGCAGGCTAGGGAAGCACTAAAGACCACCCATTAGTGCTGGTGGCGTCACCGGTATCACTTCTAGCCGAAAGTCTCATCCTAGCGTACCCATAGTGAGATCCAGTATATCACCAGATCTAAAAAAGAAGCCCTTGTCCTGCAGGATTCAGCACAGGGCAAGAGGGATGCTCCACTCATTCATGCTGAATGAGGGAAGAAGGAGTTATGTCCAGGTTCAGCTCTGAACCCGAACAACCCCCAAGGGCTCATGCACACAGCTATAGCCGTTATAGTCAACAAATTGCAGATCTGCAAAACACAGATATCGGCTGTGTGTGTTCCACATTTTGTGGAACAGAACATCCAGCCTATAATAGAACAGTCCTATCCTTGTCCGTAACGCGAACAAGAATAGGACACTGTCACAAACTCAACTGACCAGGCTCCAGCAGCAGGATCACCAGCTTCCATGTGACCGTGCTGGAAGAGATGTGCTGCAAAGCCACGCCCCCTTGTGACGTGACAGCATCCTTCGCAACCGAATGCAGTGTTCTGTTTCTCCCCAGAATGGCCGTGTGCTGGAGGTAACTAGCAGTGGGTTGATTGCTCAGCTGATCTATTCCTGTGTGCTGTGTTATGACTAATGGAGCACCGAGTCATGACCTGTCAAGTACAGTACTGATCCTGGGACTCGGTGCTCTATTTAAACCCTTCCTGGCCAGATACCAGTGCCAATGATAGTCCTGTATAGGCTCACTCGCTCGGTTCCTGGTTCTTGGAATTATTTGGATTGTTTGTGTTTCTGACCTCGGTTTGTGTTTTCACCAATCTCTGTTTCATGTGATTTGTACTGTGCATCCTGTCCGGTTCTTATATTGGCTTGTCTTTTGACTGCTCTCTGTCTCTTGTTTTGGTACTGCGTTGTCTGCCTTGTTTTGACCCATTTTTGTATGGTTATCCCTTTGTGTTGTCTGTCTCTGCACCTTAGTAGCATAGAGACCATTGACTAGTTGCGGTCTTGCTAACTAGGGCTCGTATTGCAATTAGGTAGGAAAAGCGAGCTGGGTTCCTGGTCAGGAGTCACTGTCCCTGTCTGTCCCTATCTACAACTGTTACAGACATATTCTATATTTTTACGGATGCCATGGAATGGCCATACGGATCCGAACACAGCGTGCTGTCTGTATCTTTTTGCGGCCCCATTAAAGTGAATGGGTCTGCATCTGACCGGTAAAAAAACTGTTTGAGTGCATGAACTCTATAAAGAACAAATAATACATTATGAATTTATGTCTTGTTTACGGTATGTTCATATATATATATATATATATATATATATATATATATATATATTTACACAACCCTAACACAAGATGCATACATGTCTACAAAAGACACATGCCACAGTTATGCCCTCATATTTACAATTATTGCATATATGCTGTTTATATTCTGGAAACATGTACATATTGCATTTATGTCACTCACACATTAGTCACATGCTACACAAACACTCATTCACATACTACACTACACAGGGCCGCCGATAGGGCAGTACAACTGGTACTGCCCTATGGGGCCCGGACTCTAGGACACTGGGGGGGGGGGCCCGGCCGGTGGGCCGCAGACTGTGCGGTCTGTGCCGCACGATAATGAGTGGAGGCGCCGGGGGCCGCTGGCTAAGTGCGCAATGCGCACAGTTCTTTAATACTTACCCTGCCGCTGGCTTCGGTCTCCGACTCCTGGCTGCGCGCTTCCTCCTGGGCTGGCTGTGTGATCCCGCGAGATCCAGCGCTGGGTCACAGGTCTCGCGGGATCACACACTGCAGGAGAAGAAGGCGCGCGCAGGAGAAGGAGAAGAAGACCGGAGCAGCTTTTTGTAAGTATTTTTTGTGGCTGGGGCCCCCGGGGGGGGGGGGGGGGGTTGGTTTGGCTGACCTGAGGTCTGATGGGGGCAGAAATGGCTGACCTGAGGTCTGATGGGGGCAGAAATTGCTGACCTGAGGTCTGATGGATGGGGGCACAAGAGCTGACCTGAGGTTTGATGGGGCACATTAAGCTGACCTGAGGTCTGATGGGGCACAAGACCCTGATCTGATGTCTGATGGGGGCACAAGAGCTGACCTGAGGTCTGATGGGGCACATTAAGCCGATCTGAGGTCTGATGGGGGCACATTAAGCTGACCTGAGGTCTGATGGGGCACATTAAGCTGACCTGAGGTCTGATGGGGGCACAAGACGCTGATCTGAGGTCTGATGGGGCACAAGACCCTAATCTGAGGTCTGATGGGGGCACAAGACGCTGACCTGAGGTCTGATGGGGCACAAGAGCTGACCTGAGGTCTGATGGGGCACATTAAACTGACCTGAGGTCTGATGGGGCACATTAAACTGACCTGAGGTCTGATGGGGGCACATTAAGCTGACCTGAGGTCTGATGGGGGCACAAGACGCTGATCTGAGGTCTGATGGGGCACAAGACCCTAATCTGAGGTCTGATGGGGGCACAAGAGCTGACCTGAGGTCTGATGGGGGCACAAGAGCTGACCTGAGGTCTGATGGGGCACAAGACGCTGACCTGAGGTCTGATGGGGCACAAGAGCTGACCTGAGGTCTGATGGGGCACATTAAACTGACCTGAGGTCTGATGGGGGCACAAGACGCTATTTGAGGTCTGATGGGGGCTCAAGACGCTGACCCGAGGTCTGATGGGGGCACGATACGCCGACCTGAGGTCTGATGGGGGCACGAGACGCTGATCTGAGGTCTGATTGGGCCACGAGACGCCGATCCCTGTACTGTGACATCACTGTGTTTATTATCTCTGTACGGTGACATCATTGTGTTTATTATCCCTGTACAGTGACATCACTGTGTTTATTATCCCTGTACTGTGACATCACTGGTGTTTATTATCTCTGTACTGTGACATCACTGTGTTTATTATCCCTGTACTGTGACATCACTGGTGTTTATTATCTCTGTACTGTGACATCACTGTGTTTATTATCTCTATACTGTGACATCACTGTGTTTATTATCTCTGTACGGTGACATCACTGTGTTTATTATCCCTGTACGGTGACATCGCTGTGTGTATTATCCCTGTACAGTGACATCGCTGTGTTTATTATCTCTGTACAGTGACATCACTGTGTTTATTATCCCTGTACAGTGACATCACTGTGTGTATTATCCCACTGCAGGAAGAGGTAAGTGGTCTGTGTTTGTGTGTTTGTTTTCTATTTTTCAGGGTCGTGAATGCAGAGGACTACGTCGGATTCGGTGGACTACGCCGGACCAGCTTTTTTTTAATAAAATGGTCAAACAGGGGTCTGGGGGAGTGTTTATTTCAATAAAATGTTTTATACTGGTGTGTGTGTATTTTTTTTTCCCAATACTACAGTTTTAGTAATTACGGCTATCTACAGACGGCCCTGATTACTAATACTGGGCTTAGTGCTTGCCGGTATGGCAGGCCAGCACTAACCCCAACATTATTACCTCGGCACCCACCGCCACCAGGGGTGCCGGGAAGAGCCGGGTACCCGCAGGACCGGACCTTCAAAAATTGAGGGTCTGGCTCTGGGGCGGCTGCAGGCTGGTACCATTAGGCTGGGAAGGGCCAATAACCGTGTCCCTTCCCACCCTGGTAGTGCCAGGCTGCTGCTGCTGGTTGTATCTGGCTGGAAAATGAAAAAAGGGGGGGACCCCACGCCATTTTTTTTTTAATTATTTAATTATTTTTGTAAAAAAATGGCATGGGGTCCCCCCCTTTTTTCTTTCTCCAGCCAGATACAACCAGCAGCGGCAGCCTGGCACTACCAGGGTGGGAAGGGACACGGTTATTGGCCCTTCCCAGCCTAATGGTACCAGCCTGCAGCCGCCCCAGAGCCAGACCCTCAATTTTGAAGGTCCGGTCCTGCGGGTACCCGGCTCTTCCCAGCACCCCTGGTGGCGGTGGGTGCCGAGGTAATAATGTTGGGGTTAGTGCTGGCCTGCCATACCGGCAAGCACTAAGCCCAGTATTAGTAATCATGGCCGTCTGTAGATAGCCCTAATTACTAAAACTGTAGTATTGGGAAAAAAATACACACACACCAGTATAAAACATTTTATTGAAATAAACACTCCCCCAGACCCCTGTTTGACCATTTTATGAAAAAAAAAAAAGCTGGTCCGACGTAGTCCACCGAATCCGACGTAGTCCTCTGCATTCACGATCCTGAAAAATAGAAAACAAACACACAAACACAGACCACTTACCTCTTCCTGCAGTGGGATAATACACACAGCGATGTCACTGTACAGGGAAAATAAACACAGTGATGTCACAGTACAGGGATAATAAACACAGCGATGTCACTGTACAGAGATAATAAACACAGAGATGTCACTGTACAGGGATAATAAACACAGTGATGTCACTGTACAGGGATAATAAACACAGTGATGTCACCGTACAGGGATAATAAACACAGTGATGTCACTGTACAGAGATAATAAACACAGTGATGTCACCGTACAGGGATAATACACACAGTGATGTCACTGTACAGAGATAATACACACAATGATGCGACTTGTTATGAAAAAAAAGTTAGCCATTTTGCAATCTGTAGAAAGGGGGGGGGGGGGCCGCGAAATTTGCCTGTAAGGGGCCCCGAAATTCCTGATGGCAGCCCTGACACTACATATTGGACACCCACTGCACACAAATTCAGCTGGATTCACATAGCGTTTTAGCCCTTTTGACCAGCCTTCCATTTGTTTCTGTTTTTTTTTCTCTAGACAGAATAGTGCAGTCTTCCACGCTATTCTATCTAGTGAAAAAGCTGGAATGAAAAGGAAATCAGGTCGAACAAAGTCCAAGATGCATTGTTTGAACTCTGTTTGACCCATTAAAGTGAATATACCAATCGTGGTATAAGTTTGAATACAGATATTAGATACATACAGCACACATACTGCTCACATATTATGCTACTTTTACATCTGTGCTTTCCCTTTCTGCTAGTGAGATTTGTCATAGGATCTCAATAGTGGGGGAAAACACTTCCATTTTGTTTCCATTCATTGTCAATGGGAACAAAACTGAACTGAACTAAACGTTTGGTTGCGTCCCCATTGCAGACAGAATAACACTGCAAGCAGCGTTTTTCCGTCTGCAATGTGGTGCGGAGCAAGACGGATCCGTCATGACACACAATGTGAGTCAATGGTGGCGGGTCGGTTTTCTCGGACACAAAAGAAAACAGATCTGTCCCCCATTGACTTACAATAGTTTTAGAGATGGATCCACCTTGGCTATTTTAGAGATAATACAACCGGATCTGTTCAGAACAGATGTAGACAGTTGTGTTATTGTGACGGAAGTGTTTTTGCTGATCCATGACAGATCCAGCAAAAATGCTGGTGTGAAAGTAGTCTTAGATGCATATAGGATACAGGCTGCTCACATATCAGATGTATACAGCTCATGTATTAGATACAGCATACACCGCTGACATATTAGATGCATACAAGATACACACTGCTCACATACTAGATGCTTACAAGATACAAGCCACTCAAATTAGATGCATGAAAACATCGCTCACACAGTATACACATAGGGTACACACACAATTTACATATTTAAATTTGTTTTATTGAACAAGATAAAATGGTACAAACAGGGCAGGGGGGGTCTGCAAATGGTTTGTTATTTAATATATTCTATTGTTATGTAATATGTATCCAGCATATATGTGTATGGATGGAACAGCTGGGGTTAATCATTCCTGGCTCAGCCCTTGTAGGATGCTAAGTGGCAGCTGGCTCCACCCCTAGCTTGGAGGAGTTGGGTGTGAGAGTTCATAAAGGGAGGAAGCTGTCTGTTATGTTCCTTCTCGTCAGGTCTCAAATTCCAGAGACTAACAGATCTCTGTGTGATTTCCTGCAAGATTAAAAGAAAGAGGAAGATAAGGGAGAACTAGAATGTAATATATCTTGACTTCTCCAAAGCATCTGGTACTGTGCCACATAAAAGGTTAGTACATAAGATGAGAATATTTGGACTGGGGTAAAATGTCTTTATGTGGGTAAGTAACTGGCTCAGTGATAGAAAATAGAGGGTGGTTATTAATGGTACACACTCAGATTGGGTCACCGTCACTAGTGGGGTACCACAGGGGTCAGTATTGGGCCCTATTCTCTTCAATATATTTATTAATGATCTTGTAGAAGGCTTGCACAGTAAAATATACATTTTTGTAGATGACACTAAACTGTGTGAAGTAATTAACATGGAAGAGGACAGTATACTGCTATGTTGGTGGTTTGGGCAGAGAAGTGGCAGATGAGGTTTAACACTGACAAATGTAAGGTTATGCACATGAGAACTAAGTCACCAGTACCTACTAAATGGTAAAACATTGGTTAACACTGACATGGAAAAATAACTTTAGTGGACAGAAAACTTAACTGTAGCAAACAGTATCAGGCATCTGCTGCCAAGGCCAATAAGAAAAGAGTTAGATTAAAAGGGGGCATAGATGCACGTGATGAGAACATAGTCCTGCCACTTTACAAATAACTAGTCAGACCACACATGGAGTAATAACTGGAATGGGTGGACTACAGTACCCAGAAATATTATGAAAATTATGACTGAGGGTACATGTAATAACAATGTAAAAATATATTAAGGGTCAATACTAGTGACTTTGATCTGAATTTCAGGAAAAATTCGATTAGCTGTGGAGTCGAATATACTCATTCTTCATGGTAACAAATCTATTTTTCCTGAAATGGCCCCAAAAAACATATACTCAACACATCCATTTGTGTCCAATCTTGCGTGGGGTGACGTGTAACTTTAAAAAAAAAAATTTCTGCAGACAAAGTTGTATGAGGGTTCATTTTTTGTGAGATGAGCTATTTTTTTCACTGATACCATTTTGGAACACAGATGTAGCCACTGTTATTTTGACAGGCTTAATGCAATGCAACAAAAAGACATTACAGTAATGCAATAAATTGCATTAAAGTAATCATCCTGGTGCAGCTGGAGTCAAAATAACCCTGACTACATCTGTACATGCAACTTTAGTTCATTTTTCATTAATATTTTGTGGGGAAGCAAGATGGCCACAAGAAAAATGTATGGCATTTACCATGTGAGTTACCGTACAAAATGGGATAATTTAATTGATTCGGATTACAGATGCGGCGATACTAATTATTACTTACTGTAGCTGTGTTCTTTTTCTTTTTTATATATGTGAAATGGAAAAACTTAAAAAATGTTTTCATATTTTTGTTTCTTTTAATATTTACATAAACAGTATACAACTATTTTATACATTTTTAGGCTGCTTAATGAAATTGAACATGTGGTCATTTCATTGCTTGTACTATAGATTGTAATACTTTAGTATTATAGTATATAGGGATATTTACTGACATTCTAATACATCCTGATCAGATAACAGCTGGAGCCCCCTTTGTCTAAGGGCTCAAGCACATCATCATGTATTTTGTAGTCCACAAATTGTGGATCAGCAAAATATGGATATTGTACCATATTGTTGCATGTGCCTTTTTTTTGCAGAACTATTAACAGCAGTTGGTCTGTGGTCTGCATTTTGCAGCCACGTATAGGACATGTTCTATCTTTTTGTGGAATGCTATTGACCATAGCATTTGAAGATTTAAGAGGTTGTCTGAGTTATATAAAAAAACAAAGCTAAGCAAGCTTTAGGGAAAAAAAATATATTTACTCATTTCCTTAGTTCTGTTCTGGTCCTTTGTTGACATGCAGTTGCAGAGCTGTGGGGGTGTGTAACAACAATCTCTGAGGTTTTCCTCATGAATATTTGTGGGTGTCGACAAAGACTGCCTTTCCCTCCCCCTGCTCTGCAAAGGGAGTGAATAACATTGCTGCCCTGTCTGCATTCTGACTGCTTGGACACTCATGTTGTATGTGTGGGACTATAAGTTCCAGCTCTATGGTCCCTGTTCTTGTGCAGTGCTCTGCAGACACTCCCTCACAGCCAGGATAAGAGTATAGAGGAGAATACTCCTAATGGCGTTTTGCTGCAGTGCGGAGGGAGGGAAGATCCTGTGCACCATTTGTCTCCCTGCAGCTGTTCAACACCTGATGCAGAGCCTCCAACCCTAAGCCTATGCTGCTTATGTCAGAAGGGGTTAAACTTTGCTGAAGAATCCTGTGGGAGGGGAGACACAGAGCAGACAGCTCAGCCAGCAAGTCGGGCAATACAGGAGGCATGACTTGTCACTCCAACCAGTACAGCCTCCACAGTGACGTTCAGTGTACAGACGCAGACCTGCTCCTCATGCTCCCTCAGCCTTGGGCACAAAACATCATAAGAGCAGGGAAAGAAGCTGACATCACAGGTCATGTGACCCTCAGCTAACTAGGAGAACAGGGCCACTGTAAATGAAGTGAATTGAAAACCCCTTACATTTGCTTAGTTGGAAACATACAAAAAACAAAAACAAATTACTTGGACAACCCCGTTAAGATACCAGGACTGGAGTTATCTCCAATCCCGGCAGTGAAACTGAGTTGCCAGCTGTAAAATACGTCTGATGATGGTGTGGGCCATCACAGTACTGTATTGTTATGTCTCTGAGTGTGAACTAACTACACTCAGTGACATAATAGAATGTGGTGTTACTAGAATTAAAGAAATACTCCCACAAAAAAAAAATGATGTGAGTGCTTGATCAACGATCAACCCTATTAAACCAACCAACCCTATCATCATGCTTATTAAAATGATACCTTTCTTTTGTCAGTATGCGAAACAGCTGTTTTATTCCTATCCAAATGAGTTTCTTAAAGCACCAGGGGGCGGGGCTGAATTATTTGAGCATTGCTTTGTAACACCCCCTGTGCTGTGCACACTACCCCCTCCCCTTGATTGACAGAGATAGATATTAGCATGCCGAGGGAAGAGCTGTATCTTAGTAGATACATAGTGGATATATGTACTGTAGCTTTAGCACATTGAGATATGCTCAGAAAGGCAATATACATATTATTGCTTTAGTCACATGCCCAATATACACTCACCGGCCACTTTATTAGGTACACCTGTCCAACTGCTCGTTAACACTTAATTTCTAATCAGCCAATCACATGGCGGCAACTCAGTGCATTTAGGCATGTAGACATGGTCAAGACAATCTCCTGCAGTTCAAACCGAGCATCAGTATGGGGAAGAAAGGTGATTTGAGTGCCTTTGAACGTGGCATGGTTGTTGGTGCCAGAAGGGCTGGTCTGAGTATTTCAGAAACTGCTGATCTACTGGGATTTTCACGCACAACCATCTCTAGGGTTTACAGAGAATGGTCCGAAAAAGAAAAAACATCCAGTGAGCGGCAGTTCTGTGGGCGGAAATGCCTTGTTGATGCCAGAGGTCAGAGGAGAATGGGCAGACTGGTTCGAGCTGATAGAAAGGCAACAGTGACTCAAATTGCCACCCGTTACAACCAAGGTAGGAAGAAGAGCATCTCTGAACACACAGTACGTCGAACTTTGAGGCAGATGGGCTACAGCAGCAGAAGACCACACCGGGTGCCACTCCTTTCAGCTAAGAACAGGAAACTGAGGCTACAATTTGCACAAGCTCATCGAAATTGGACAGTAGAAGATTGGAAAAACGTTGCCTGGTCTGATGAGTCTCGATTTCTGCTGCGACATTCGGATGGTAGAGTCAGAATTTGGCGTCAACAACATGAAAGCATGGATCCATCCTGCCTTGTATCAACGGTTCAAGCTGGTGGTGGTGGTGTCATGGTGTGGGGAATATTTTCTTGGCACTCTTTGGGCCCCTTGGTACCAATTGAGCATCGTTGCAACGCCACAGCCTACCTGAGTATTGTTGCTGACCATGTCCATCCCTTTATGACCACAATGTACCCAACATCTGATGGCTACTTTCAGCAGGATAATGCGCCATGTCATAAAGCTGGAATCATCTCAGACTGGTTTCTTGAACATGACAATGAGTTCACTGTACTCAAATGGCCTCCACAGTCACCGGATCTCAATCCAATAGAGCATCTTTGGGATGTGGTGGAACGGGAGATTCGCATCATGGATGTGCAGCCGACAAATCTGCGGCAACTGTGTGATGCCATCATGTCAATATGGACCAAAATCTCGGAGGAATGCTTCCAGCACCTTGTTGAATCTATGCCACGAAGAATTGAGGCAGTTCTGAAGGCAAAAGGGGGTCCAACCCGTTACTAGCATGGTGTACCTAATAAAGTGGCCGGTGAGTGTATGATTATAATGAAACCAGTAATGTGTTCTAAGCTTCTAAGCATAGAAAAAAACATTTTTCTCTATTGGAAAGGCTATAGTTTAGTGCTAAGTGCACAGCCTGACTGTGGAGGCCAGGTCATCTGGCGTAGCACCCCATCACTCTCCTTCTTGGTCAAACAGCCCTTACACAGCCTGGAGGTGTGTTTGGGGTCATTGTCCTGTTGATAAATAAATGATGGTCCAACTAAACGCAAACCGGATGGAATAGCATGCCGCTGCAAGATGCTGTGGTAGCCATGCTGGTTCAGTATGCCTTCAATTTTGAATAAATCCCCAACAGTGTCACCAGCAAAGCACCCCCACACATCACACCTCCTCCTCCATGCTTCACGGTGGGAACCAGGCATGTAGAGTCCATCCGTTCACCTTTTCTGCGTCGCACAAAGACACGGTGGTTGGAACCAAAGAACTCAAATTTGGACTCATCAGACCAAAGCACAGATTTCCACTGGTCTAATGTCCATTCCTTGTGTTCTTTAGCCCAAACAAGTCTCTTCTGCTTGTTGCCTGTCCTTAGCAGTGGTTTCCTAGCAGCTATTTTACCATGAAGGCCTGCTGCACACAGTCTCCTCTTAACAGTTGTTGTAGAGATGTGTCTGCTGCTAGAACTCTGTGTGGCATTGACCTGATCTCTAATCTGAGCTGCTGTTAACCTGCGATTTCTGAGGCTGGTGACTCGGATGAATTTATCCTCCGCAGCAGAGGTGACTCTTGGTCTTCCTTTCCTGGGGCAGTCCTCATGTGAGCCAGTTTCTTTGTAGCGCTTGATGGTTTTTGCGACTGCACTTGGGGACACTTTCAAAGTTTTCCCAATTTTTTGGACTGACTGACCTTCATTTCTTAAAGTAATGATGGCCACTTGTTTTTCTTTACTTAGCTGTTTTTTCTTGCCATAATACAAATTTTAACAGTCTATTCAGTAGGACTATCAGCTGTGTATCCACCTGACTTCTGCCCAACACAACTCATGGTCCCAACCCCATTTATAAGGCAAGAAATCCAACTTATTAAACCTGACAGGGCACACCTGTGAAGTGAAAACCATTTCAGGTGACTACCTCTTGTGCGAAGCAGTAATCAAAGAATGTGCAAAGCAGTAATCAAAGCAAAAGGTGGCTACTTTGAAGAACCTAGAATATAAGACATATTTTCAGTTGTTTCACACTTTTTTGTTAAGTATATAATTCCACATGTGTTAATTCATAGTTTTGATGCCTTCAGTGTGAATCTACAATTTTCATAGTCATGAAAATACACCTTTGAATGAGAAGGTGTGTCCAAACCTTTGCTCTGTACTGTATATATACTTTTATGGACCCACATATACATATATATATCTAAAAAATCAGTATAAATAAGACTGCCCCCATAATCATATCCTCTCTCACATATTATACAAAACGTATAAAGTTTGTAAAGTTTTACATGTAACATGTAACATGTAAAGTTTGTCTGAACTATTCCTAAAAATGATGATGGGCACACTCCTCATCTGGTAGAAACACTATGTTGGTAAAAACTGTTTTTATATTATACTTTTGCTATCAACACCTTCACACAAAATCTGACATCATTGGGACCATAGTGATATAATGAACATATGGCATCCAAACTTTCATGTAGAATATAGCATCATTCAAACAATAGTATTGTATCAAATATATTTATTATGTCAATTTAAGAATATAGTAATAATAAAAAATGGAATTGTGCAACTAGGATTCAGTGCTAAAAATGTATAATAAAAATAAAAATAAAAAAATAAAAAAATGTAGAGAAATGAAAAATATAAAAAGATAGAAAGATATAATAAAATAGTCTTTATCTGTAGATAAGTCTTTTTTATATAAATAAGTCCACACTATGGATGTGATGTTCCTCTTATTTTGTCTTTGTTATAATAGATGTTATATTAGTGTGTTAGTTATTCAGCTGCTGTTTCTTATTTTATAATCTATTTTTTAGATTTATAATTGTGCACATAGGGTTAAGTTCAGCAACAGTGGATGAGAGTGGTAACTTATACCTTATACAAAATGTACATTACCCCCTCTTGTCCTCCGATGTATCCTCCTGTTGTCCGCTCTCCTCTGTAGTAGTGTACCTGTTAGGTAAGTGCAGGCTGCCGGCTGAGTTCGCGCGCGTTTGCTGTGTAGAAGCGGCGTCCCACGTGGCATCCCACGTGGGTTCCTGCAGTGCTGAGTAGCTGGTAACGCTGAATAGCTGGGAACGCTGGGAACGCTGTGTATCTGTAAGCATCTGGAGATTGAAGTTTCTCAGGTGCTTTCACAGGAATTATTGTTTGATCATCAGAGTAATAAATAAAGTCTCTGTTTAGTGGAGCTCCACTTAAATACGCCACACTTATTAAAAATAAAGTGTGCGTTCTTTCATTGAGGCCCAAATGCAGATCTCTCAAATACCATACGCATTTCGGGGACTAAACTGCATGAAAGTTTGGATGCCATATGTTCTTTATATCACTATGGTCCCAATGATGTCAGACTTTGTGTGAAGGTGTTGATAGCAAAAGTATAATACAAAAACAGTTTTTACCAACATAGTGTTTCTACCAGATGAGGAGTGTGCCCATCATCATTTTTAGGAATTGTTAACATATACTGAGGCTACGGGTAAGCCATCTGATAGGAGCACCTACATTCCACTACTGTGATTGGTGAGCCACCACAAATTTAATAATATTTATTCAATTTGTCTGAACTATGTCCTAACTAATGACAGCAATGTGTTGATATTTTTATTCTTATTTTTATCTTTATTTGATTTTACTTCACCTTTACTCTACTTTTATGTACACTACAGTTGGTCCATATTTTTGGATATACTGAAGTAGATTTATATAAATTACTTCGCTATATTGTGATGGCCCAGCATGGAAGGGCTTTTTTTTGTTTATCATCATTTTTTAAGTTGTTCTTATACGACGGTCGTACCTATTTTATACCTATTTTAAAATACATGTATATATTAGTGTGTCTATTTGAGAATATTAAAGGCTTATTGATGTTAGTATTATACTCTGTGTAAAACTCTTGTCTAGATATATTGAGTGCCCTTCACCTATTTTCTACGATATATTCATTTTACTTACGGTAAAGGGTGAAACTGTAGAAGTGAGCACCTATCTTTGATCCTTAAAAGGGTGAGCCACTAATTAATTACTGTAACTTTTTGCTATTTTAAAACTTTTTTAAAGATGCAGAAGTGATTATCAAATTCATTCACTGAAGTGTTGCGCAACTTCGGCTGAAACTAATTTTGCCTCCACGGAGGAAATACATTTTAATGCTGTATGGAGATAGGTCTCCAGGCAGCATTAGTGTTTGAACTAATCGACTTTGGATCTATGATCGGAAGCTTGATTCGCTCAACACTAGTTATCAGTATAAAACACTCAGAAAACTAACAATTTTTAAGTCCAGTTACCACCAAACTGAGGTGATCTGTGTAGCCATGGTAGCTCCAAACATTCTACACTGTAAGCAGAGATTTTGCAATGTATCCTTTATATTTGCCCAGTTTATTTTTTGCACCAAGGTCACTAAAGTGATTACTCTATTACGTGCCAACAGTAGCCGGCATTTTTAACATCTCTCATCAAGCACTCAAAGGGAATAAACTTTACTTAACCTAATTAATTTTAATCACTGTATTCCAGTCTCATACTGAGCAAACAGATGCAAATTTGAAGACATTAATAAATTTACAGATTCCGCTGTGGGCTAATCATGCATTCACTGGTCTACATTAGAAGGACAAGAATTGTGGAATCGCAAAACATGCATGAAAAATACACTTTGCAGTTTTCATTGGTTCATATTTAAAAGTTATTATATATCAACACGGTGCGTAAACTGCACATTAAGAAGTTCATGAACGGTACCTCTGTAATTTTCATCAATCCCAGGGCTATGGTTGGCAGAAATTATAAGTAAATGAGAACATACTGGGGATTTTTTATTTTACTATGTACATTTTCCAGCATGAAGATGGAGCTATTGCATTACCTTTATACAGAATTTGCCAAGAACATGTGGGAAGATCTCAGGTGTATAATTTGCAAAGAAAACTACCCTGGAGTTGGACTTACTGACCCAACTTGACCCATTCCATGTAAGTGATTTGTGTTTGTTCCCAGTCTGGTTTCTAGAAATATGAGCGTGATTATTGGATACAAATACATAAAGATGATAATTAAGCAGAACACTTTGCAAATTATAAACAATATAACAGGATCTAATCAGCATATTTGTAGAAAAGAACCAAATAAAACCATGTTATTTCTGCAATGGGAGTGAAATGCTACATAATACAATAGATTACAACAGCTCTTCTGATGGCGTATTATGTAATACTCTGCAATCCTTATTTACAGCATAGTCAATTTATAGTAAGTGCATTTTAATGTCTCTTCACATAGTTTAGAGACTAATAACTATATTTTAATGGTCTACATACAGTACCTACTGGGCCCTATTGTAGGGGCATCGTAGAGAAATTGCACTTAATAAATTATACCTCCAAGGTGTTTTAGATCATGAAACAAAGTGCTCCCAAATACTACAGTGTATTTGTTAGCTTGGTTATTGTATTGAAGCTGAACTGTACCTGAACTCTGAATTCACTTTAGAAATCGTGATAAAATATATTTGTTTCTATTGCTTACATTGCGTTTGGTAGCACATAAAAGTAAATTCTTCTGTGCTGTAATGATTTTCTCTCCTGCTGTGGCGGTTGAGCCCACAGTCAGCTTAGCGCTGGCTACACTAGGGAGCGGAGTCTAAGAGATCCTCAGATTTTCATGTAAGGTTTTTGGCTTCACAGCTGGAGATCCTCAGGTCATGACCCCAGAGTAGTCATCAACTGGCAGAGGGGCAGCAGATGAAGATGAAGCATAATCTTAATTAGAGCCTAGTTTCATTCACCAAACGACAGTCAAAATATGTCAAACCAGAAGCTTTTTCAGATACAGAACAGGGGTCAAGAGAGGAGTAGAATGAGCTGAGGTTCAGGAAAGGCAGGCAGTTAACTGAAGAAGAATCCAGGACAATGGCCGGGGACAAGCCAAACAGTAATACAATATGACTCTACTATCAAATGGCTCTTGCAATCTACTCTAGTAGACTACAAATATTCATTTCATCAGAAATTTGCTGTCAGTTTGATTAGTTGTCAGGCAGTGTTTTATCAAATAAAAACAAATTCATTGTCATATTCATTTTAAGGTACCAAAAAGCAATTTAGCATATTTTGCCGTGTACATGACCCCATTATCATGAAGCAGTTCTATGGGATTTTAATATTGATATACTATCCTCAGTATAGGTCTTCAATATCAGATCTTCAGGGTTCTGACATCCCAACCCTCTGCCGATCAGCTGCTCAAGAGTAGCACTGGCACCAGAAATAGGTTCTGGAACTACACGCTCCGCCCATTATGTATTGGAAGAAGCTGGTTACTACAGCACTGTTCTCATTCACTTCGATGAGAGCAGCACTGCAGTAACCAGCTCTGTCTACTATAGAAAAGATGGAGCGCTGTAGTTCCAGGGGTTATTTACAGAGTTTGTGCTACTTGAAATAGCTGATCGGCGAGGTTGTGGGGTGTCAGAACCCTGATGATCTGATATTGATAACCTATCCTGAGAATAAGCCATCAATAGAAAAATCTATTGATAGAGGACGCGTTTAAGGATGAAACTCTTCAACTTGCCTAGAAAGCAGTAGGATTATGTGCATTTGTCCAAGCCAAACTACACAAGTCTATGAAACAGACTAATAATTATATCTTACGATACTAATTTTGAAGTGTATCTCCAAAATGCTATTTTAAGATTCAAAATTCTTGGCTAATTTATTTCCTAATATAAATTCATAGGAGTTCCAGCTTTTGTAAAAGGATATGGGAGGCTGTCATTTCACACGGCTGATTTTCAAAAGACATATGTGAAAAATCAGCCCTGAATCCAAGAAGATTCTTACTCCTCAAAATTACATGCTTTTTTGATGTGTTTTTTGTAAAATGTTTTTCAGGCAGATTTTTTACTTTATTAAATCCTATAGTACTTTTCCCACAAGCGTTTTTGGCATGTTTACATGCGAAAAAATGCACGTATGAGCACTGTTGGAGAATCAGGATTAGATCTGATGGTCCACCATATTGTCTTAGTCAGACATCTTATATTTCTATCTTAAAGCTTAGCTAAAGAGTCACCTTGAACACTGATGTACTGTTGCTAAAAAAACAGGTCTTTAGTAGAGATGAGCGAGCATACTCGTCCGAGCTTGGTGCTCGTTCGAGTATTAGGGTACTCGTAAGTGCTCGCTGCTCGGACGAGTATCTCGCCATGCTCGAGGAAATGGCAACTTCCGCATCGTGCTTTTTTGGCGCCTATAAACTCGGCCAATCACAAGCCAGGAGACTCTGCGGTACACCCAGCATCACGTGGGGCCCTTACATGTCGATAGCAGGGGTTGGCTGGCCTGATCAGGTGACCCTGGAATATACTACTGACTGGCCGCGGTGCTCGGCTCAGATGCCGTCTGGATGTCGTTAGGGATAGAGCTGCTGCGTTTCAGGGAGAGTGTTAGGGCCTGCATTTAGTTCTCTGTTAGGCAGGAATCACCCACAAAGAACCCAACAGCCCTTCTAAGGGCTACAAGAAATTTTTTTTTTGTCTCCTGGCTTGGCTGGCTGGCTGGCACTAGTAGTGCAGCTATCGCCATATATAAGCCCCTTTTTTTATGTTATATCTCAGTGATACAAATCCATTGCACACAGCAGTGT
>ONZH01024479.1:0-34302 GCA_900303285.1 Rhinella marina | reverse complement strand
GACATGTATGTCCATGTTTTGTGGCTGCTCACATTCATTTTTCATGTATTTCTCCCATTAGATGGGACTCCTGGAACTGTAACTAGACATTAATCGGTATATCCTGTGTGTTCAATCTGCCATAAATACAGTATTTTCAGTTGGTAATACCCCTTTAAATTTTATTTTCGGCCCTTGACGTTGGTTCAGTCGGACAATGTGGCCCCACCCAGAAAATGTTTGTGCACCCCTGATCTATACTGAACGTCACTTTTAAAAATACATCATTTTCCTCTCTTTCTCTCATTTGTCTGGGTTGCAATTAAGCAGACCACATCTGCCTAATCTAATAGTTTCCGTGCGATTGCTCCATACTGCACGTCTTTTTCCTCTCTTTCTCTCTCTCTAAACTATTTTTCCGGATAGGTGCCGTATACGGTATTAAACTCAGAAGAATACATACCATACCGGTTGATGCTACAGTTTTTCCAAATACATTCCGGCTGTTGTCACCACCACACACTCTAGCCCAGGGGGCACTCCTCTGGCTCTTCCAGCTCAACCTCCTTCCCCCCAGCCTGCCCCCCACCTACAGGCCCTTTCTCCAAACAATTTACCCAGATAGGGGACGTATTAGATATTATACTGATTTTTGTTTGTTCCTCTTTTAATTGGCTCCTGACCTGTGATAGGCAGAGCATGGACACGTCCCCTTAGCTGCAGTAGAAAAGACACTCCCCTGGCCAGAGCAAGCTCTTTTTCCTTTTCCGTGGTCGAAAAATCCATGAAATATAAGGTCCCAAGATAAGGGACGTATACGGTATTAAACTGAGAAGAATCGATACCGTACCGGTCGATGCTACAGTTTTTCCAAATCCATCTGGCTGTTGTCACCACCACACACGCTAGCCCAGGGGGCACTCCTCTGGCTCTTCCAGCTAAACCTCCTTCCCCCCAGCCTGCCCCCCACCTACAGGCCCTCTCTCCAAACAATTTACCCGGATAGGGGACGTATTAGATATTGTACTGATATTTTTTTTTGTTCTTCTTTTAATTGCCTCCTGAGCTGTGATAGGCAGAGCATGGACACGTCCCCTTAGCTGCAGTAGGAAAGACACTCCCCTGGCCAGAGCAAGCTCTTTTTCCTTTTCCGTGGTCGAAAAATCCATGAAATATAGGGTCCCAAGATAGGGGACGTATACGGTATTAAACTGAGAAGAATCGATACCGTACCGGTTGATGCTAGAGTTTTTCCAAATCCATCCGGCTGTTGTCACCACCACACACGCTAGCCCAGGGGGCACTCCTCTGGCTCTTCCAGCTCAACCTCCTTCCCCCAGCCTGCCCCCCACCTACAGGCCCTCTCTCCAAACAATTTACCCGGATAGGGGACGTATTAGATATTGTACAGATTTTTTTTTGGTTCTTCTTTTAATTGCCTCCTGACCTGTGATAGGCAGAGCATGGACACGTCCCCTTAGCTGCAGTAGGAAAGACACTCCCCTGGCCAGAGCAAGCTCTTTTTCCTTTTCCGTGGTCGAAAAATCCATGATATATAAGGTCCCAAGATAGGGGACGTATACGATTTTAAACTGAGAAGAATCGATACCGTACCGGTTGATGCTAGAGTTTTTCCAAATGCATCCGGCTGTTGTCACCACCACACACGCTAGCCCAGGGGGCACTCCTCTGGCTCTTCCAGCTCAACCTCCTTCCCCCCAGCCTGCCCCCCACCTACAGGCCCTCTCTCCAAACAATTTACCCGGATAGGGGACGTATTAGATATTGTACTGATTTTTTTTTTGGTTCTTCTTTTAATTGCCTCCTGACCTGTGATAGGCAGAGCATGGACACGTCCCCTTAGCTGCAGTAGGAAAGACACTCCCCTGGTCAGAGCAAGCTCTTTTTCCTTTTCCGTGGTCGAAAAATCCATGAAATATAAGGTCCCAAGATAGGGGACGTATACGGTATTAAACTGAGAAGAATCGATACCGTACCGGTTGATGCTAGAGTTTTTCCAAATCCATCCGGCTGTTGTCACCAGCACACACGCTAGCCCAGGGGGCACTCCTCTGGCTCTTCTAGCTAAACCTCCTTCCCCCCAGCCTGCCCCCCACCTACAGGCCATCTCTCCAAACAATTTACCCGGATAGGGGACGTACTAGATATTGTACTGATGTTTTTTTTGGTTCTTCTTTTAGTTGCCTCCTGACCTGTGATAGGCAGAGCATGGACACGTCCCCTTAGCTGCAGTAGGAAAGACACTCCCCTGGCCAGAGCAAGCTCTTTTTCCTTTTCCGTAGTCGAAAAATCCATGAAATTTAGGGTCCCAAGATAGGGGACGTATACGGTATTAAACTGAGAAGAATCGATACCACACATGCCCCACTAGGAGAATTTGGGGTAATGGTGGGATTAGGCAGCCTCAGAGGCATCCATGCATGCTGCCCCTGCTGTTTCCTGACCATTTCCGTGGTGTTTCCATCATTTTCTGAGGTTTCCAGGTTTTCACCCAGCCTTCCCTAGGCAGAGCCTTGGTCCCCTGCAAAAATGCTCGAGTCTCCCATTGACTTCAATGGGGTTCGTTATTCGAAACGAGCATCCGAGCATCGGGAAAAGTTCGACTCGAATAACGAGCACCCAAGCATTTTAGTGCTCGCTCATCTCTAATTCTGTCCTTTCTGTGGTTAGGAGTCATGTGGGTGGTCATATCAGAGATTGACAGCCTTCCCTGTTGGACTGTGAATACATAGATAGGTATCAATCATTAATAATATCTCATCATGACTCCTAAGCATAGAAAAAGTAGTTATTTAAAGAAATAAAAGTTATTCTGAATATTTTCCCATAAAGCTATATATTCATCTGCCCCACCTGCTCTATAGCATGCTGCCTGCAGGAAAGATTTGATGTGGCTAATTAACTTTAATAACTGGTAAAGTAATAAAATAGTAGTTATGCAATCATGATCACCCCTTTATTCAAACTTGTGTGTATGAATAAATGGATGTGAAATATAGGTAAGTAGGTAGATGGATAGATAGATAGATAGATAGATAGATAGATAGATAGATAGATAGATCCAAAGTGGTGAAAATGGTGGACCTCTTTATTCACCCAACTTGCAACGTTTCAGCCCACACAGTAAGGCCTTTCTCAAGCATAAGTGACATGAGCAAACCAAACAATTTATATAGCAAAAGTGGGAGGGATCATCAATAATGATCTAATAAGCATATCAATCGTGAGATATACAATATACATATGACAACAATCAAAACATGTCTAGTGGAACTATGTGAATTCAAATCATAATAATAATCACTTTACTTTACTTTCAATTACTAAAACTGTGTCTGGTCCCGCAGACCTAAAATATTCTGTTACTGAACCGATTAATGTGGTCATATCCTAACAGGCATTTATATAGTATCCATCTGTATTATGTTTGCACTGAAGGTGTTAAATATAGTAGTAGAATTCCATACTAAAGCTGTAAGTCAAAAGTGTTGCGTTATCATCACATCTAAAGCTATCTAAAAATGCGGTTTTGTCAATATAATTAAGTCTTGCAAGTTATAATGTATCCAACTCTACAATCGAATGTGTCTCACGGACCATAAATATTTCCAGGAAATTGCTCCTATAGCTGCATAGGGATACATTCTCAATATTGCAGAGTCTCCGAGGGAAGCAGCCAGCCTTGAATGTTATTGACATAATGTTCCACGCCTGCATTC
This sequence comes from Rhinella marina, assembly GCA_900303285.1. NCBI lineage: Eukaryota > Metazoa > Chordata > Amphibia > Anura > Bufonidae > Rhinella > Rhinella marina. Next base: position 30,583 of record ONZH01024479.1, on the reverse strand, counting down.
AGGAGACTTGTGACATTCAGCTTTGTTTTGCACAATGATCGTAGTTTATGTGTCATACAAATGCTTTGTTTTCTCTTCTTGATTGATTTTTTTGATCGTTTTACATATCCTTAACTTAGTTAACCACCAGCAAATGTATGGCTAATAACGGACTACCATTATGAGCCATATTCTACCAATCATGATGTATACTTAATTTATACGGTCTAGGATAAGGCTAGGGTATAGGAGCTGTTTTACATTTAGACCATTTTCTATGCCTAAAACAGGTATAGAAAATGATGAATGAGACGAGTCTGCCGGCCCCTCCGCTTCCACGCCACAATTTTAGACCTGATGTGATCAGGGAATAAGTCGCAGATTGTGGCGCAACTAACTGCTTTGATGCCATCTGCACCTGAAATGCGCCCAACTTTGGCGTATTTCAGAATAGTAAATGACCCCCTCATACCTAATATATCAGTAAATTGCTGTATATATTACAGAAATGTAGCCTATGTGTCTATTATACCTTGCACCTCACATATCAGTACACTGCTGTATATACTAAATATAACCGGGAGAAAAGGGGAGGACCTCATTTTACCACTCCATTCTAGATGCAATGGAGAGCTTACCTTGCAGTTCTTCTCCATGCTGTTGGGGGTTGAAGGACCAGTGATGATGTCATCACAGGTCCTGGCAGATGCATCATTCTAAACTGGGAACTACACCATTCTCTGTGCAGTTCCTTTACTAGATGGTGCAGGACCTGTGATGATGATGATGTCATCAAACTTCTTAACCTGGGAATTGTGATGAGTGAAGCGAGCTTTGGATGCTGCAAACATCAGATTAATACTGTACGGAGATCCTGTACGTAAAGTGGAAAACTTGGAGTGGAACTTAGCTTTGGTTCTGACTGGTACCTCACTCCTGAATTGCATTATATATTCAGGTACTTCAATTCTGGACTAGGGAGGATTTTTGCACTGATGCTGAAGTGAGGTACTAGCTAAGACTAGAAATCAGGTACAAATGTACTGAATGTTGCGTATATCCAGTGTCCAGAGCTTACTGGTCCATGACTGTCTTTCCTGTATAATTGCAGTTAGTTAAATTTGTGCCAATATTTCTACACTACATGATGGGAACTGCTGGGGACAAATACAATCAAGGATAGTAATAACTGCACTGTCGCTTTATTCTTACTCAGAAATCAAGAATTCATTGTTGACTGCATCACTGGCGGGAAGAAGGGATTTAGGAGAAATGGGTGAAAGAATTGTCACTGACTTATATAATGAGATCTAAATGAGCTAGTGCGCACAAACAGGTGTTAAAAAAGGGAAAAGTAGATACAAATAGGAAGAACCCATGAAAACGCCAGAAACAAAAAAGAAACATCGGCTCTAATGTTATGTGAAGCTATCACCATTGTCTTCAGTTTTAGCGTTCTCTATTTTTTTTCACATTGATATATTTTTTCTATAGGTTTAGTCTCTTAGCAAGAACCAGTGGGACTAAAGGCAACAGGACTACTATAAAGAAAGACCAGGCTGTGAATTTTATGTCTCTAAGAGGATGGGGGTTGGGTATCAAGATAATCAGTCTCTATCTCCATCCACTGCATAACTGTTCACTATGAGTTATAGCATTTTTTTTTCACATTACATTTCCATAGTCATTATACAGCCTATGAACAAGTAGAGATGATGCTTCTGGGAGCTGTAGTTCAAGAGTAGACCTGTCAGAAAGAGAAAATCATGATATCAACTGTACATGAGGAACATACAATGGCAATAACAGTATACATTACTGACTTATCTTTAATGGAAATGTATGCCTTTACAACGGGATGTGCTTAGAAGGCCTCTCTCACCAAAAGAAGGTTTTATTATATTACAAGCGTTTGTCTTGTCTTATTATGAGCCTTTTTTCATCATGACAATACCTATTGTAATAAGTGAAATTAGCATTTCAATACTGGCAGCTCACCCTCGCTCACTCTTTATTTCAAATTTATTTTCCGGCATGCTTTATGTTTACTCTGAATGCAAGTGCCCAACAAGAGAGTAGAGAAAAACTGGAAAATGTCTGACAGAGCCTGCTGCAAGATAAATGGCATAAAATAATATAAAACTGCTCAATTTAATATCTTTTACTTTCATGTGTTTACATTTCTAGGTGGTTATTTAATTTTTCAGGATTTCTGAATGCTTCAGTTTATCGTGCATGGAAAAAGCCATCTTCATACATAGTAAAGCTAGTTTTACACTACTGTTATTAGTTCTGTTCCTGCATGTAGAGGTTTTTGTCCAGGCCACTTCCCAGAATATTAGTCAGTCAGCGGCCAGACCTCTTCTGGTTCCCATTAGTTAAGGAGGTTGGCAAACATTGTGGTAACATCCGGCAATCCCAGATAAAGAGAGCTCCAGTAGGTTGTTCTTGGCCAGAACAGCCTGCAGGAACTAATACCGTTAGTGTGAAAGAAGCCGAACATAGTTTGTAAGGTGGAAAAAGACTTCGTCCATCCAGTTCAGCCTGTTATCCTGCAAAGTTGATCCAGAGGAAGACAAAAAAGTCCATGAAGAAGCCACCTTTTCCCTCCCTGTCTCCAATCAAGCAATCAGAATTACTCCCTGGATCAAGGACCCATCTATAGTACCTATAACCTGTAATATTATTACCCTCCAGAAATACATCCAGGCCCTTCTTGAAATGTTTTAGTGAAGCCCCCATCACCACCTCTTTAGGCAGAGAGTTCCATAGTCTCACTGCTCTTATATTATAATATCCATAGTCGCTTATGAATACTTCAAAACAAGATGATAAAGCGGATCCAAGTACAAGATAGATGGGTTACAGGTGAGGTGTGGAAGATCTACAGTACAGACCAAAAGTTTGGACACACCTTCTCATTCAAAGAGTTTTCTGTATTTTCATTACTATGAAAATTGTAGATTCACACTGAAGGCATCAAAACTATGAATTAACACATGTGGAATTATATACTTAAAAAAGTGTGAAACAACTGAAAATATGTCTTATATTCTAGGTTCTTCAAAGTAGCCACCTTTTGCTTTGATTACTGCTTTACACACTCTTGGCATTCTCTTGATGAGCTTCAAGAGGTAGTCACCTGAAATGGTTTTCACTTCACAGGTGTGCCCTGTCAGGTTTAATAAGTGGGATTTCTTGCCTTATAAATGGGGTTAGGACCATGAGTTGTGTTGGGCAGAAGTCAGGTAGAAACACAGCTGATAGTCCTACTGAATAGACTGTTAGAATTTGTATTATGGCAAGAAAAAAGCAGCTAAGTAAAGAAAAACGAGTGGCCATCATTACATCATTACAAGAAATGAAGGTCAGTCATTCCGAAAAATTGGGAAAACTTTGAAAGTGTCCCCAAGTGCAGTCGCAAAAACCATCAAGCGCTACAAAGAAACTGGCTCACATGAGGACCACCCCAGGAAAGGAAGACCAAGAGTCACCTCTGCTGCGGAGGATAAGTTCATCCGAGTCACCAGCCTCAGAAATCGCAGGCTACCAGCAGTTCAGATTAGAGACCAGGTCAATGCCACACAGAGTTCTAGCAGCAGACACATCACTACAACAACTGTTAAGAGGAGACTGTGTGCAGCAGGCCTTCATGGTAAAATAGCTGCTAGGAAACCACTGCTAATGACAGGCAACAAGCAGAAGAGACTTGTTTGGGCTAAAGAACACAAGGAATGGACATTGGACCAGTGGAAATCTGTGCTTTGAGATCTGAGATTTGAGATCTTTGGTTCCAACCACCGTGTCTTTGTGCGATGCAGAAAAGGTGAACGGATGGACTCTACATGCCTGGTTCCGACCGTGAAGCATGGAGGAGGAGGTGTGATGGTGTGGGGGTGCTTTGCTGGTGACACTGTTGGGGATTTATTCAAAATTGAAGGCATACTGAACCAGCATGGCTACCACAGCATCTTGCAGCGGCATGCTATTCCATCCGGTTTGCGTTTAGTTGGACCATCATTTATTTATCAACAGGACAATGACCCAAAACACACCTCCAGACTGTGTAAGGGCTATTTGACCAAGAAGGAGAGTGATGAGGTGCTATGCCAGATGACCTGGCCTCCACAGTCACCAGACCTGAACCCAGTCGAGATGGTTTGGGGTGAGCTGGACCGCAGAGTGAAGGCAAAAGGGCCAACAAGTCCTAAGCATCTCTGGGAACTCCTTCAAGACTGTTGGAATACCATTTCAGGTGACTACCTCTTGAAGCTCATCAAGAGAATGCCAATAGTGTGCAAAGCAGTAATCAAAGCAAAAGGTGGCTACTTTGAAGAACCTAGAATATAAGACATTTTCAGTTGTTTCACACTTTTTTGTTAAGTATATAATTCCACATGTGTTAATTCATAGTTTTGATGCCTTCAGTGTGAATCTACAATTTTCATAGTCATGAAAATGCAGAAAACTCTTTGAATGAGAAGGTGTGTCCAAACTTTTGGTCTGTACTGTAGTTCATGTTTAGATCCAAGTAGGTAGAAGTTAGAAGGCTGACTGTCAAAGCTGAGTAATGGACAATGGATTCTGATTGGCTGGCACTGGTGCTGGAGTGCACACTGGGTAAAGAAAATTCTGCAAATTGGAGAATTTATAGAGTAAATTTGAGACAGTACAGCAGTTTATCTGTACAGCAAGACTGCAGGTGACCTTTAGCAAATGCTGGCACCTTAGAGCTTTGGTCAAATATATTTGCAACTGTGCTGGCTGTATCTTGTGTAAAGTAGAAAAAAAATGTAAAATGTAATTAGTCAATCAAACACTTCTAACTAGAAAGTCATAAATCTTCCAAAATCCATACTTTTCTTTTATTCTCAATGCCTACATATGATGTGGTCCTAATCAAAATTACAACCCATGTATTTGTTAAAGGGAAAGTTAACTAACTTCCCTCCTCACATATAGTGACAATGCCAACTTATCCAAGTCTTCTGAGTTAAAGAAGTAGACCCAATTGGTAACATTTCAGGCATATCCTTTACAAATGAATGCTCAAGAAATGCTTCACTTTGAGAGAATGGAGGAACCTGTAACTGATTCTAAAGCATCTTAAGATATATATTTACATTAGTTTGACTTTCCATTCCAGAATACAGAAGGGTTACCTAGCCTTAGGAAACATAGGATGTAAAACTAACCCTAAAATGTTCTTCAATTATATAAATGGTAAAAAGTATAAACCTGAAGGTGTCGGCCACTTACAGAGTAATGAGGGGGGAGTTGCAGAGAGTGATGAGGAGAAAGCAAAGCTACTAAATATCTTTTTCTCCACTGTATTCACTGAGGAAAATAAACTGTCAGATGAAATGCAGAATATAAAAGTAAATTCCCCATTAAAAGTGCCCTGTCTGACCCAGGAAGAAGTAGAGCTGTGTCTTAAAAAGATTAAAATAGACAAATTGCCAGGACCGGATGGCATACACCCCCGTATCCTAAGAGAATTAAGTAATGTCATCGCCAGACCCTTATTTCTGATATTTAAGGACTCTATACTGACAGGGAGTGTTCCACAGGATTGGAGCATAGCAAATGTGGTGCCAATATTCAAAAAGGGTCCAAAAACAGAGCCCGGGAACTATAGGCCGGTAAGTTTAACATCTGTCGTGGGTAAACTGTTTGAGGGTTTTCTAAGAGATGCTATCTTGGAGTACCTCAATGAAAATAAGTACATTACTCCATATCAGCATGGCTTCATGAGGGATCGGTCATGTCAAACCAAGTTAATCAGTTTCTATGAGGAGGTAAGTTCTAGACTGGACCGCTTCGAATCAATGGATGTCGTATATCTGGACTTCTCCAAAGCATTTGACACGGTACCACATAAAAGGTTAGTATATAAAATGAGAATGCTTGGCCTGAGAGAAAATGTCTGTATGTGGGTAAGTAACTGGCTCAGTGATAGAAAACAGAGGGTGGTTATTAATCGTATATACTCAGATTGGGTCACTGTAACTAGTGGGGTACCACAGAGGTCAGTATTGGGCCCTATTCTCTTCAATATATTTATTAATGATCTGGTAGAAGGCTTGCACAGTAAAATATCAATTTTTGTAGATGACACTAAACTGTGTAAAGTAATTAACACAGAAGAGGACAGTATACTGCTACAGATAGATCTGGATAGACTGGAGGCTTGGGCAGAGAAGTGGCAGATGAGGTTCAACACTGACAAATGTAAGGTTATACATATGGGAAGGAATAATGCAAGTCACCAGTACATACTAAATGGCAAAATATTGGGTAACTCTGACATGGAAAAGGACCTAGGAATTTTAGTGAACAGCAAACTAAGCTGTAGAAACCAGTGTCAAACAGCTGCTGCCAAGGCCAATAAGATAATGGGTTGCATCAAAAGAGGCATAGATGCCCGTGATGAGAACATAGTCCTGCCACTTTACAAATCACTAGTCAGACCACACATGGAGTACTGTGTACAGTTCTGGGCTCCTGTGAACAAGGTAGACATAGCAGAGCTGGAGAGGGTTTAGAGGAGGGCAACTACAATAATAACTGGAATGGGTGGACTACCGTACCCAGAAAGATTATCAAAATCAAAGGGTTATTCACTTTAGAAAAAAGACGACTGAGGGGAGATCTAATAACTATGTATAAATATATCAGAGGTCAGTACAGAGATCTCTCCCATGAACTATTTATCCCCAGGACTGTGACTGTTACGAGGGGACATCCTCTGAGTCTGGAGGAAAGAAGGTTTGTGTACAAACATAGAAGAGGATTATTTACGGTAAGAGCAGTGAGACTATGGAACTCTCTGCCTGAGGAGGTGGTGATGGTAAGTTCACTAAAAGAGTTCAAGAGAGGCCTGGATGTATTTTTGGAGGGTAATAATATTACAGGTTATAGTTACTAGAGAGGGGTCGTTGATCCAGGGAGTAATTCTGATTGCCTGATTGGAGTCGGAAAGGAATTGTTTTCCATAAAGTGGGGAAAATTGGCTTCTACCTCACAGGGGTTTTTTGCCTTCCTCTGGATCAACTTATAGGAAAACAGGCCGAACTGGATGGACAGATGTCTTTTTTTGGCCTTATAAACTATGTTACTATGTTACTTTTAAAGCCTCAAAAAAATACTGATGTCGTCTACTCTATATCTTCTGAAACTATGGCACCCAATACTTATGTAGTTGTGAGCCTTGATAACTTTCATTATTTATTGTGGCCTGGCATTCTTGGTTATGATCAGGCTTGAGCCTGATCGATTTGTTCAAAAACTTTGGTTTTAATGCTGTTTCCATATAGCATTAAAATGTGTAGGCTCCGTGGAGCCAAACTTCATCTCAGCTGAAGTCATTGGTGAATTACTTCAGTATTCCTATCTGCATATTGAAATACATTTTGGTACCGAGGTCAGGGACGTAAATACCATAACGACAGACCATGTGACTGCTATGGGGCCCAGGGCAAGAGGGGCCCAGTCTTAGTTGGGATTCTACTGGAGGTGAAAACTTGGTCAGGATTTTACCCTCTAAAGGAACAACTTTTAGCAAATGAGGCAGTGGAAAAAATGGCCCATTGAAAGGGTTTAGGTGAAAACCCTTCTGCCCTTCTGTGTGGGGGGCCTGGTTTAAGATCCTTGCTATGGAGCCCTTACTTCTCTATGTACACCACTGACCAAGGTACCAGCCGGTAACAAAGCACACTTTGGGTTCCTTCACTTCGGCCTAGACGAAGTTTGGCTCCACTGTACGGAAGTTTCTGAACAAATCGACTTGATTCGCTCAAGCCTAGTTATAATAGCTCCCCTTCTCTTTTTCCCTTAATTATACTTGAATACATATGGTCTAATTAAAATGCCTTTATTTCTGCCAGACTATGACTTTAACCACCGATATATACCTTTAACCTTGCTGTGTCCGGTCTTTTATAATCTCTTGTATTGATCGTTATATATCCTTTTAGCCTTTTCTCCCTTTTTACGCTCATTGTTCAGCCTTGCAAAACGTTGTGGATAAAATCAAGATGAAGCAGCTGCTCCGGATTAAAGTATATTCTCAATTACTTATTGTTGAAGTGAAATTAAGTATGCACTTACATATAACATAAAAAGAGTGCTCTGAAAATCAGATAAAACAGATGTGTCGGTCTTGATAACCCCTGTACTGCCAGAGGATGCACCTAATTTATGACAAAGCGCACACCTTGTCATAAATTAGTCACATCCTCTGGCAGTCCAGGCACCTAATTAGAAATCTACAGCTGCTCTGCCATAGCCTTCTAGCTTCTTTTGCACCAGAAAAAATGGCATAAATGAAAATAAATGTTTTGCCCCTTTCCCGACCTTGCCAGAATCCCTTTTGGAAAAGTGTCAAGTGCAGCATAAAAACGCCACTTGTGACTATTTTTTTAAAAGTCGCATTTATAAAACAGTTTGCATCTTTTTTTAATGGCACTTCTTAAAGGGGTTCTCCAGGAATTAACAAAATTAAAATACACAAATGTTACTTTATTATAAATATAATCCCAAATACCTTTCATTAGGTAAGATGGATTGTTTTGTCCAGGGAGCAATGATTAGGAGAAACAAAATGGCCGCCGTCCTATTAGTGCACTCAAAACCTGTCCTAATCACACAGGAGGACAAGTTACTTCACAACACTGAGGTAAAGAGCTGCCTCATCCTCCTCTCTGCTCTGCTTGTCAGGGATTATGATTCTGAATACTGCTTAATATGATATTTAGCTGAATCTCTGTAGGAATGGAATTCATGAGGAGACATGAAGTACAGAGAGGACGGACAAGACAGACTGTGGTAATGGAGACTGCATACAAGTGCTGCTGCTCATTAGCCACATCTGCTCATGGACTCCATTCCTACAGAGATTCAAATGAGGATCTTATCATCTGTATTCATGACCATAATCCCTGACAAGCAGAGCAGAGAGGAGGATGAGGCAGCTCTTTAGCTCAGTGTTGTGAAGTAACTTGTCCTCCTGTGTGATTAGGACAGGTTTTGTCTGTATTAATAGGACCGCGGCCATTTTGTTTCTCCTAATGATTGCTCCCCAGACAAAACGAGCCATTATAACTAATGGAAGGTATTTGGGAATATATTTAAAATGAATTAACATTTAAGTATTTTCATTTTCTTAATTCCCGGAGAACCCCTTTAAATGCAGCCTAAATGGTAAATCTCCCCCATTGTTCTAGTAACATAGTAACATAGTTTATAAGGCCGAAAAAAGACATCTGTCCATCCAGTTCGGCCTGTTATCCTGCAAGTTGATCCAGAGGAAGGCAAAAAACCCCTGTGAGGTAGAAGCCAATTTTCCTCACTTTAGGGGAAAAAATTCCTTCTCGACCCTAATCAGGCAATCAGAATTACTCCCTGGATCAACAACCCATCTCTAGTAACTATAACCTGTAATATTATTACCCTCCAGAAATACATCCAGACCCTTTTAAACTCTTTTAGTGAACTTACCATCACCACCTCCTCAGGCAGAGAGTTCTATAGTCTTACTGCTCATACCGTAAAGAATCCTTTTCTATGTTTGTGGACAAACCTTCTTTCCTCCAGGCGCAGGGGATGTCCCTTCGTCACAGTCACAGTCTTGGGGATAAATAGATGATGGGAGAGATCTCTGTACTGACCTCTGATATATTTATACATAGTTATTAGATCTCCCCTCAGTCATCTTTTTTCTAAAGCGAATAACCCTAATTTTGATAATCTTTCTGGGTTCTGTAGTCCACCCATTCCAGTTATTACTTTAGTTGCCCTCCTCTGAACCCTCTCCAGCTCTGCGATGTCTGCCTCGTTCACAGGAGCCCAGAACAGTACACAATACTCCATGTGTGGTCTGACTAGTGATTTGTAAAGTGGCAGGACTATGTTCTCATCACGGGAAACTATGCCTCTTTTGATGCCTTGGCAGCAGCTGTCAGACACTGGTTTCTACAGCTTAGTTTGTTGTTCACTAAAATTCCTAGGTCATTTTCCAAGTCAGTGCTACCCAGTGTTTTACCATTTAGTATGCACTGGTGACTTGCATTATTCTTTCCTATGTGCATAACCTTACATTTGTCAGTGTTAAACCTCATCTGCCACTTCTCTGCCCAAGCCTCCAGTCTATCTAGGTCCATCTATAGCAGTGTACTGTCCTCTTCTTTGTTAATTACTTTACACAGTTTAGTGTCATTTTCAAAAATTCTTATAGCATTAAACAATCAATCACAGTGTGTCCAGGTTATACCAGAAATTGGCACATTTCTCCCTATTCACGTCCAGGTATTCTTGAAATGGTCAGGTGCGGCCATTTGACTGGATGTGGCTCTTCTTCACAATTGTCTCGTTTCGTGTAAAAAGAGTTCTGTTCTGCAAAGTAAAGTGTAGCACTGCATGTAAATGTGGTATGAGGCATTTCTTTGCTAGTCTTTTGTATGCATAGTAAAATTTTCCTTAAAAAATTATTATACTTCTTGAAGAATCAAACTATTGAAAGGGGCAGGGCAAGATATAATATATTGATTATTTTCACAATGTTGAAAATTTGAATGCAAAAGGTGAGCCTGTATGTGAAAGGGGAAGGGGAGCAGCAAAGAGAAGCAGTTGAAGTCAGCAAACACATCTCTGCACCAAGAAGAGCTTATCCTTGGAGAGACAACTAAACACAAAAAAAAAATAAAAAATAAACACAAAATAATAAAAAACTATATTAACACTAACTCTAATACAGCTCAGAGAAGGGATTTGTTTCTGTTTGCTTTTCTTTGTTAAATGATAGGGGGTATGTCACCTACTTTTAGACCGCTCATATCACAATTTAGCACAGTTGCCCAACATAAAAATAGTACCTATATTGTGTCTTTCACATGTCCACAAAAAAACACTTTACAACTACATACAAATTAGGGCCTGCAAGTGCCCAGGGGAGGTGTTATGGCTGCAAGTGTCCAGGCCCCTCTCTGATGTGCCTAGATAACTGCTCCCCTTGGATTCCTTTGGCCAGCCCTCCTCTCCTTATTCACCCTCCTCCTCTGGTTTAGATCTCGCGCAATCGCCAGTCACCACCGGACCCGCGCATGCATATTGCTTTGCCCACTATGGGCAGAGGCACTGATGTTAACAGTGTGCATGTAGGGGCCCAGCAGTGACCGGCGCTCACGTGAGATTTAAACCAGATTAATAAGAAAAGGAATCCAAGGGGAGCAGTTATCTGGGCACATGAGAGAGGGGCCTGGGCACTTGTGGCCATAGCGCCGCCCCTGAGCACTTGCAGGCCTTAATCTGCATATCATTATAAAGTGTTTTTTTCATTTGTGGACATGGGAAAGGCACAATACAGGTACTATTTTTATGTTGGGCAACTGTGCTAAATCATGATATGAGCGGTCTAAAATGCTCAAAGTAGCTGACAGACTACCTTTAAATAGCAATGAGCTTAAACATGCTTTATGCACAATACTCATAATAAAAGCTATGCGAACAGGGGAGATACAGTACCACTTTTTAATTATACTTATTTAGTGTATACTAATACAGAAAGCTTAACAATGGTTGTGCAGTACAAAGATATTGATGACCTATGCCTGGTTTTTCAATATTAGATCGCATGGTTCCAACTCATCAATCAGCTGTTTGAAGGATTAGTGGCACTTACTGCTACTCCTTCAAACAGCTGGATGACTCTAGATCATTAATATCTTTGCACTGCACAGCCCCTTTAAGGCACATCAACGTTGTTGATCACCTGGGACCATAATGCAAGCAAAAAGAATATAACCAATGCCACTATAGCAAACAGGCCATCATTGATGAGCATGATCATTAGGATTAAGAAGCCTGGAGCCCACACAATCAACAAAACAAAGGAGCAAGTATAGGCCATCCCTGTTATATCCTCTGAAACAGATGTACTTCGAACAACACTAAAACTCGTTAAAATGAAGCAACTCCATAGAATGGGAACATCTCATATATACATTCGAAAAATTCAAGAACAAAAAAAGTAAAAGCCTAAAAGGTTGTGGGAAAATAGTCGTGCTCATGTCTTCTAATTTTCAGCACCATTGAGGATTGTAGGCCCTTGTCAAATACAGGTAAGCTTCTGAAAAAAGCTTAAATCATCACTGGAAACTGTCAGCATTTCTATTTTATGTCCCTTATATTAAAAAAGATGTCCTTGAAATTGGTAACCTTTATTCAAAATGATAAATGCAAGTTCTTGAAAACAAGAGGGCCTATAACTTTGCAGGTAATATGTCTGACCAGGGTTCTCTCAATGCAGATGTTATAAAAAAAGATAGATACAATGAGCTACAAATTTCAGAATAGATCAATATCTTCAAAAGGGTATACAAGATATACCCAGATGTGTAGGTACATGGTCACATCTCAGTCTAAACACGAAAGAGCAGAAATGTGTAACGGGGAGCCGGCGGTGCGCTCCATCCTTGCAGCGCCGCCAGCATCCCGCTGGTGAAGAGGGAGGAGGAGCCAGCTTTAGAAGTTTATTCTTCTATGGCGTGAAGGAGCTAGATCCTTCACCATTACCTGTCCCGCTGCTCACTGGTGAATTTGAACAGGGTAATAGACAACCAATGCTCCTTTATCATATAAAAAAAGACTTAAAAAGCGAAGGTGCACTCCCATGATTACATCTAATTGCACTTTCTTTGCTAGACTTATCGATGTAGGAACACACACTATAGTGTCTTTATTACTATGCTGAATACCGAAGTAGTCAAGGTGACTATGACCAAATGACTTCAGTGAATGCTGACAGGCTGTTTTCTATCTAATTCCATGGAAGGATTGTGTACAGTTATAAAGTGAGGTTATGAACCTTGCCTTCTTAATATCCAGTGGCAAGATGAAAATCATCATTTTAAGCTGTTCTGTAATTCAGCAGTTCCTGTAAAAGCCAAGTGATTTTTTACAGCTTTTTCTTGTAAAGAATGGATAAAGCTGTGACCAACTCTTGTGCATAGAAAGAAACTATGTAGTTGAAAACAGCTTTTTATTCTAAATCCTTCTGACTATACTAGAAATATGCAAATGTATTGAAATTTGTTTTGTGGCTAAATCAATTTTACACATATACAAAGTGCTCTAAATTGCCTGAAAATTGGTAAATGGCACTCTCCTATGACTCTCTCACCACCCCCTTTTAAGATATTGAACAAAATGACAGCAATAGCTAATAATTAAAAAAGGCAATTACATATATAGCTATGGATAAACGCGTGGTTGACGGTGTTAACAAACATCCTATTTAAAAACATACTGTGCTTTTTAATATTGCTTATTTTATTCTTTCAGAGCTTGCACATGGCAATGCTGCTGTCTTCTGGCAGCATGGAAATAAAACACATGGCACACTTGGAGCACTTCACACTGAGCTAACTACCACAAAGCTCGCCGTAGACCTGGCACATAGTATTAACATTGGGAGGTTCTGGTAAGGCATCGTTTCTGCTCTTTATTGCTGCCACTGCCTTTCTGCTCTGACCACACCTCCTCCTCAGCACCCCAATGCAGCTCCAAGGTCCTGTCCAACACATAATCATCATCATCATAGTCCTCGCCCTTCTTGTCATTTTTATTAAACTGCCATATCTTATGGTGGGCTCCTCAGTCCCCCTCCCAACTTCTGGCTTTGTGTTTGCCCAGAGCCACTGTCGCTACCACTACACCTACTGCCACCACCGTGCCTATGGGAGCCACTACTACAATGCTATGCATAGCGTCCCCCCTTTCCTTGAACCTCCTCCTTAGGGCAGTCCAAACGTTGATTGCTCTAACACTATTCATCAACAAGAACACTGCTGCTATGACCCACATTTTGGCTTTGTGAGGAGGACAAGGCCTGGCCCTGTGTCTTTTTTTGGAACCCTTCTGTATTCCAGACATTTGGCCTAATGTACACAGTCCCACAAAGTATGGAACGTTTGCAAGTGTGTTTTCTGGAACTTAAGAACAGAGAGGCACAAATAAATGTCCTTCTACAAACACACTGAAGACACTGCTATTGGCAATTTACTTTGGGAATAATGCAATATCAACACCAGTAACAGATTTGGGTCTTATGTGCGTTCAACTACACATATTCCATAAAAAAGCTTTCTACTGTAAAACACAAGGTGTCAACCTGCCATGAGATTATTCCCCTCACACCAACACTTCAACTGTCTGGATGCCCTGTCACAGATTACAGACTACTATTTAAGGTAATTTCACTTAAAGATTTAAAATGGTACCTTCTGGATTTTAAAACACATGTTGTGCCTTTGTATTGATATTTTTGCACCCCACAGGAACACTTGAACTATTTGGAGATGCCCTGTCACAGATTGCAGACTACTATTTCAGGTGTTTTCACTCAGATTTAAAGCAATACTCTCTGCATTGTAAAACACGCATTGCATAGTTGTATTGTGGTTAATCCACCACCCCACACACATACCAACACTTGAATTGTGCAACGAAGACGGTTTGATTTCTGTATACAGTGTAATTTATGCTCAATTTTACTGGTAGAAAATGTTTTTGCCACAATGCAACACGTTTAAAAATAATACCAATATGTTGCAATTAGAGATGAGCGAATCATTCAAAAAATTATTCGCCAAACATTCGCCGAAGTTTTCCTAAGATTCGTATATTCGCCGATTTGTGTACAAAATATACGTTATTATGTGCTATTAGCAAACATTCGCACACTAATAACGAACGTACATTTAAAAAATGTACGCAACTTCTTAGAAGACGCACGCATGAGCGTACAAATAACTAACGAATCCTCAACTTATTGTCTACGCTATTACGTAATACGCAGGCACGTACAATAAGAGGCCGCGGCGTGCACTCCTCAGAGGCAGAGCGAATATTCGAAAATGGCATCCAGACGATCCTCATCATTTAGCTCTGCTGCACAGCTGAAATACATAGTCCGGCTGATGGACCACCAGGATGACGATTTACGATGGCACACACCGCCACCCGAACCAGCATAAAAAGGAGGTGATCCAGCAGGTGATCCGAGGCTTGCGCCATCGTTTCGACACCTTGCGGACCCCGGGCCAGATCCAGCGTAAATGGTCAGATCTGAAATCGCCCTCAGAGGCAGTATGTATATTTGAGGTAGAACAAGTAAGGTGCTGTCTATCCGGCTATGGGCATAGTACAATCATCCACAATACTATACAAGTGAATATGAGGACCCATTGCGGTACCTGTAAAGAAATACACACAATGGGCAACATACTTGAAAACGTTGTTGAAAGGTAAAAACATTAGTGCAAACAATCCAGTGCAAACAATATAGTGCAAATACATTATATGTATAATGTAAACATTTTAAATATCACCTACCTGGTCTGCTCACGGACACATTTAAGTCTCTTTTCTTCTGACGCTTGTCATAGAACTGGAGCAGAGTCCCAAACTCAGTTGCAATTTGTAATCCACATAGGTAAAATTGTAATCCAATTTTTTTTTTTTCTTTGTAAAATTGTAATCCAAATGGGTAAAAAAATGGCAGCAAAGGTTCCTTAAAAAACCCTCTTTTAAGGGGTCCCCAATAACCTGAAAAGGGGGGGAAAAGGGATGAGTCGCACGTATGCGCAACTTGGTTAAAACTTCTGGGTGAGGACAAACGCAGGGCAAAAAAAAAAAAAAAACACCAACTAGTGCTCACCCTTCAAGTTAAGTCCACATTGTGGCTCCCATAAAAGCTGCAGGATCCTAAATTAAGGGCCAGCAGGTCCTCTTCACTGCTGCTGGAGCTAAAAGACATGAGAGGGCGCTCCTGCCTCATGAAAGCGACACTGGCTGCGGCAGCAGACCCCCTCCGACCTCTCAGGGATGGTCTTAGTAGTGACCGGGCGGTCACACTGGCAAGGGCTGTGGCAACTTGGGCCTTGCCCATTACCTTGTAGTGGCCAGATCCTCCCGCCGGCATGCAAGGTGACAGAATCTCCAGCTGTAAGGGCTCTGATAACGATCTTCCACGAGCGGTGGACTGTGCGGCCTGCACCTGCCATGGCAGTTGGTATTGTACCACCGATGGCTGGTACATAAAACTGTTGGTGGTCATCTGTCCCACATGAAGGATCGGCGGCAGTGGCAAATCTGGAGTCCCATCATTGGTCTCATGGGAATGTTGAGGTATATGGACCTGATGTAATGTATTCTATTATCTGCAAATCCTGAGTTTCCCACGTCTCCTGGATGACGTGGATGTAGTGTCCTGATTAATGTGACAAGACAAGAGCAATGTACCTTTTTATACTTTTATACTTTCATACTTTTATACTCTGTAACCTTTTATAAAGCTTGCGTATAATATATATATATTTGGCTGATGCAACAAGTCCAAGATGGCCCCCGTACTCTTATCAATATCTAGCCATATCACACTTTAAGGGTAGTGACGCAGGATGGTGTGAGACCTCTCCAATCAAGAACCCCTACGAGTACAAGAACGATGCATATGTAGTTTGCTATTTGCATGCTTACGCCCTTTTCCTGTGATGTATAAATATGTCTGTGTAAATAAAGGATGCTCAGAGGCTAGGGGCGGAGAGCACGAGCTAAGAACTTGATACTGAACACTAAGTTCGTCTCTTGTACTTTATCGGTGTGCACACGTTTTCTGGATAATTTGGAGTGACTGACTGAACCCCAAGAGGGCTAGTTAAGCCCCCCCCCAACAGTTGGCGCCCAACGTGGGGCCCCCGTAAGGATCGCTAGGACTCAGTGTCCCAATCTTCGACCGACGCCACAGGGACCACTCCCTCCCGAAGGAGACCTGATCACCCTCACTGACCACGGTAAGTTACATATACACTGTATGTGATAACATGCCTGTGACTCGAGGGGGTAGTGGTAGCCTGGGGTTTAGGTTTTGTGGGGCCTGAGTGAAACGTCACGTGACCAGACGCCTGGTGGTCTCCGCCAGGGGTTCCAGAACCTACAGCCCCTCAGATATTTGTAAAAAGGTCACGTGGGGATTCAGTCAGATCACAGTAGGGACCCAGACTGACAGCAGAGTCTGTGAGAACACGGTAGAACAGGGATAAATAATCATTCCGGTGTCGCGACTAGCGCGTACCGGGGGACAGTCAGTCAGAAGGGCTGTCTGGGACCAGGGAGATAATCATTCCGGTGTCGCGACTAGCGTGTACCGGGGGACAGTCAGTCAGAAGGGCTGTCCGGGTCCATGGGACCAGGGAGATGATATATCGGTGTCGCGACTAGCACGTACCGGGGGACAGTCAGAAGGGCTGTCCGGGTCCAAGAGACCAGTTAGTTGTTAGTTAGTGCGCTGAGTGGTGATTGCCATGCCCATTGTTGCAACTCCCCCACGGGCGAAGTGAAGTTTGAAGTTTGAGCCGCTCGAGTCGGCCTGTGTATACATAAATTGGGGGAAATCGTAGTGTGTTTCTCTTTCCCCTGGGGAAATCGCTGTGTTTTTTCTCTTTCCCCTCCCCCCGTGGTTTATTGGTTATTGGAGGGCAATTCATTCAGGTCAGGTGTGCAGCTGCACTGATAGGGCACTGTTAAAAGATGTTCAAAGTGTTCAAGAGAAAGCACAGTCTCCCGACTGGTGCTCAGTATGCTGTCAGTCTGGTACGGACTCGTGAAGGGAAAAAGTACGTGAAAGATGTCAAGAAGTTGTTTAAACTTGCTGAAATGCCCTCAGAGGGAAGATTACAGCCGAGTATGTGGAAACGAGTCCTAGATACTTGTAAGGGAACGTTAGTATATACCAAGCCAAGTCACACAGCCAAGTTTACTGTGAGTGAAATCTGCTCTACTGATGTGATGATGAGGACAAATTAAGGGTTAAGTTCAGAAATCATCACAGGGAAGTGTTTGCGCTGGCATTAGGCCAAAAAAAGGAGTGAACACTGGACATTCGGCCTTGAATTTATAACATTATATTCTAGATGTTATGAAAAACAATGTGAGCATCTGCGGAAAATTATTAAATATAAGAAATTACACTCCCCTTTAACAGAACCCATCCGTGTTAGATTTGCCCTTAACCAAGAAGTGCTTGCCCGGTTGCTGGTCAGTGACACCGTCCCCTGTTGCCTCCTGGGTATAGACTTGCTTGCAGCATCGCATACCAGGAGGATGGCACTGTGAAACTAACAGGTGCCCTCAATGACCAAGAACTTTGTTAGCCGTTAGTGATAAAACTCCCTGTTCCATGTTTGTGTCCATACTCCCAGAAGATGAGATGGAAGCCCTGCTTGCAGTATCCCTAGAGTGTGGCACAGTCAGATGCCATATCTCAGACAGTCCGAGACCTTGTGAAAATAGGGGGGGTTTTCAAGGAAATTGTATCCCCTTCTAACACTCTTTAGTACCCTGAGAAAAAAGGAAAGTGAGAAGGGCAAAACCCACCCAGTACTACATGCTGCCAATGAAGCCACAGTTTTTAATACGCCCCTTTTCCCAGAAACGTGAATGCACTGAGGACATTTTTGGGCCTTGTTTCCTCTTTATGATTGTTTGTCCTCTAGCTCCTTCCACTTTACAGATGAGGCGGTAGATGCCTTTTATGTTCAAAAGCTGATCATTTGGTGCTTCCCCGCACTGGGTCTATCAGATTATTACATTTAGATTGTATTGTACAGAAGTGAATGGCCTCAGCTGTCCTCATATAACTGTATGGCCAGCAACAACGCCCTGTGGCATATTACTCAGCCCAACTTGACCCCATGGCCAGAGGTGCCCCTTTCTGTATCAGAGCTGTAGCAGTTGTACAAGCCATGCTTGATAAAAGCTCTGACATAGTTTTGAAGCACAAAGTGACAGTGCCTGCTCCTCATGATATTACATTAATCCTCACACAAGTATAATCCAGAAATCTTTTTGATACTCCATTTGACAATACAGTGTTCCATTTTGTTGCCTGACAATATTACAGTCCAAAGGTGTAATACTTTGAATCCAGCCACCCTGTTGCCTCTGGAGCTACGGGGGAGGGAAGAGTTAGGGCACCTCACAACTGTTTGCAGATAATGTCACAAGAGACAGTGGGATTTTGACCATGTGGTAAGTCAGCAATTAGATAATCCAGATCATGTGCTCTTTGTGGATGGATCGAGGTATGGCCAGGATGATAGGTACTACACAGGTTGGGCAGTGGTGATTAAACATGACACTCTAAAATGCAGAGTCCTTACCACATATGTCTGCCCAAGAAGAGAAGCCGGAGACTCTGGAGATGGCCTGCAGGTATGCAGAGAGAAAAAAAAAATCCAACATTTACACTGATTCCAGGTATGCCTTTGAGTCCATGACTATGGGCCCATTTGGAAAGCCAGAGACTTCCTGACTGCTTCTGTTAAACTCATCAAAAATGGGGAAGCGGTGAGGTCTCTGATGAAAGCCCTCATGTTGCCAATTTGAGTGGCAGTGAAAAAGCAAAAAAAAAAACAAACGAAAGGCCACAGTGAAACAGATGCACAGGAGGCGAAGGGAAAGCCAAGGCAGATCAGGTGGCACAAAATGGCTACCAAATTGCCTAGGCAGACCCCTGCCTTAGTGGCCACAGCTCAGGTCCCTGAAATAACTCCTCCTGTCTCCCTGAGAGTTCTTAAGACCTTACAGAATTAGGCGGGGAAGGAGGAAAGGGACCAGTGGGTGTCAAAAGGGGGGACTGCAAAGGAGGAAGGCCAAACACAGTTCCAAGGGAAACTCTGCCTTCCTGGGTCCCTCTAACCCACAATGGCACAGGCAACCCATGGAGTGACACACCAGTCAAAAACTGCTGTGTGATTTAGTACATAGCGCATGGTACGCCCCAGGGTTCAGCACTGTAGCAGCCAGGTATACTAAAGAATGTATGATTTGTGCCCCGAACCAACTTGGGTCAGGTGGTTACGGTACCTCAAAAACACACACCTCGTCCCTTGTATCCATTTCAACTCTTGCAGATCACATTCAGCTACCCAAGGTGGGTGTGTATAAGTATGTATTGGTGTGTGATTACTTGTTTTCAGGATGGCCAGAAGCATACCCGGTACCTAAGGTCACAGCCTAGACCACAGCAAAAAAGATTATGGCCGAAGTTGTATGCAGGTATGAGGTACCAGAGACCATTGAAGGTGACACAGGTGTTCACGTTACAGGTGAAGTGATGCAAAAGGTGATTAAGATTTACAGTGTAGAACAAGCCTAAAGTGCTTCGTACCATCCACAAAGCAGCGGTAGGGTAGGAAAGAACTGAACGGGACACTAAAGCTAAAGACTCAAAAAGCCATGGCACAGACTGATAAGCCATGGATAGAGTGCCTGCCGTTAGCCCTCTTTCAGTAAGGTATACCCTTAACCGTAAAACAGGTCTTAGTCCCTTTGAGGTCCTTTTTGGGATCAGCCCCTAGAACAGGATTGTATTTCCCACAGCAGCTCCAGATGCAACATGGTTGTCTGACAGATTATTTGATTAGTTTGCACAAGCATTTGACTAAAATACATTCTCGAGTTTTTGCTTCACTTCCAGATCATGATAAGGTACTAGGAACCCACCCACTTATATCTGGAGATTGGGTGCTGCTAAAAGACACGTTTGAAAAGTCCTTAAACCGTGGTTTGATGGTCCATTACAAGTGATGTTAACCCCAAGCACATCAGTGAAGCTCAAAGGAAAGGCAGCTGAGAGCTTGGACACACATGTATAGATAAATGCCATAGGAGTCCCAAGGAGGGTCCCCAATGAGTTCAAAGCAAAAGATCAGGTGGTAGCGGGATTTGAGTCCGGAGAATAACGCCTTCCCCATCTTACAGAACCATGTTATTAGGGTAGGGACAGTGGTGGTCCTGATCCAGTTAAGTCCAGCTGCACAGGGTGATGTCCTATCTAGGGGTCATTGGTCTCAAACTGGTGAAGAAATCCAACTCCCTTTCCCCCTGGTAAGGTCACCTACAGGTAGGGTCAGACGTGGAAAACATCAGTATTTAGAGGGGACTGTTGAGGTATATGGACCTGATGTAATGTATTCTATTATCTGCAAATCCTGAGTTTCCCACATCTCCTGGATGACGTGGATGTAGTGTCCTGATTAATGTGACAAGACAAGAGCAATGTACCTTTTTATACTTTTATACTTTCATACTTTTATACTCTGTAACCTTTTATAAATCTTGCGTATAATATATATATATATTTGGCTGATGCAACAAGTCCAAGATGGCCCCCGTACTCAATATCTAGCCATATCACACTTTAAGGGTAGTGATGCAGGATGGTGTGAGACTTCTCTCCAATCAAGAACCCCTACGAGTACAAGAATGATGCATATGTAGTTTGCTATTTGCATGCTTATGCCCTTTTCCTGTGATGTATAAATATGTCTGTGTAAATAAAGGATGCTCAGAGGCTAGGGGCGGAGAGCACGAGCTAAGACCTTGATACTGAACACTAAGTTTGTCTCTTGTACTTTATCGGTGTGCACACGTGTTCTGGTTAATTTGGAGTGACTGACTGAACCCCAAGAGGGCTAGTTAAGCCCCCCCCAACAGGAACACCGAGCCTCTTCTGTGGCCTGGGCCTCCTCAGTCCAGTCTTCCGGTGGCGCTGCAGGAGTAGCTGGTCGCTTAAGGAGTTTCACCCCAGTAGCAAATGGGCCTTGGAGGCTCTTCATGGGGGTATACTCCACGTAATCCCCTGCGTGGAGATTGTAGTGGACGGGCGGAAGATATGGCCGCTTTACAGAACGGCGGTTTACGTATAATTCTTCCGCCGTCTCCTCATCGCCGATAAAACCTACTCCCCGTTCCACGCTGAACCAAATAACGGTACCTCTTCGGCGCTCCAGCTTAGGGTCACCGGACCGTGGGTGCTCCAAAACCTGCACAACCCACTCCTCTACCAGCTTTTTGTATTCCCAGAGGGTCAGGGCGTTCCGGGGGACAGCCTCGGGGACCATTGAATTTTGCCGAAGGGAGTAGTCCTTCCGCGGCGGAGCGGGAACTCCTGCCGCCTCCGCCATGCCTGACTTCTTAGGCTGCCGAACATGTTGAGAGACGTAGATCTCCTCCGGTTCCTTCTCCTCATAGGGGTCGGTGCCCCACACCATGCCTCCCCAGTCAGGATCTCGCTGTGTCGCCATCTTAATTTCCTGAGTTGCCTCGTCTTCCTCGCGTGCTGGAGAAGGGAGCGGAGCTACCAGGGAGGAGTCTGCATAGCAAATGAATTGAATTCGTACGCAACAGCGTATAGAGTAACTTATACGTAGAAATAGCGTATAATTGATAGGACAAACTACGTAGCGAATGCAAACAAAGCCGAAGCGAATCACCTAATATTCGGATTCGCTTCGCAGCTAAAAATTCCCAAGATTCGATACGAATCAACGAAATGACGAATCGATTCGCTCATCTCTAGTTGCAATGAAAAAAAACAATTGCTCAGCAACAGCAGATAGCTTTACTGACTTAAAATGCTTCTGCTAGAGAGCAGTGCCTTTAGCACAGACGGACATGATGCACTGACAAAAACATGTACACTAATTGCTCAGCAGTCAGCACTGCAATGTAGTGTACAGGAAATAAGCTGGCAATACACCTAGAGAGACTTCAGGTTTGGAAAAAAAAGTTGTCTTTCTATTCAAATGAGAAAAAAAACGAAAAAAAAAACCTGTTCCTGCAGGTAGCTGCTTTTGAGGTTCTGCAACTGTATTATAAGGTTGTAACTGCAGCTAGAACACATCCAGGTAGACACAGCTCCTCACTCCCTGGCTGAAAGCTTTTTCTGCCTTTCCCTATTTTACACATTTCTTTTTCTTTCTAGCCTTTCCCTTCACTGTCCCTGACAGTAGAATAGAAGCTTGATTGTGACTGTACACTGTCCCTAAGATCTTTTTCTGTCACCTACTGCATAGTCCCTTCCACCTTCATTCACAGACCAACACAGAATGACATTCTGCTTATTTTGCAAGGGCAACTACTTGTTTGCTGCCTCACAGATGGCTCATCCAGGGTGTCAGCCTGTGAGCCAATCAAGGCAATGCCTCCCACCCCCAATTCCTCTCAGGTCATGTGAGTATCCTTCCTTCCTTGTGGGTTTTCCCACTGACATGTAACGTACAGTAAAATGACGCTGTGTGACGTTTTACTGGATTCATCCAAAGCAAACATGAAACACTTCAGGTTCATCTTGCAGATGAATTTTTGGAAAGTATGTAATGAACTGGTTCCCTCATCTCTACTACTAACCATGTCTACTAAAAGCCTAACCATGTTCTAGTTTATACTTGGATCTACAAAAAAATAAAAATTAATCTGCATGCCCGTATCTCCAAAATATATGTATATGATTGGAATGGAACTATATTGGAGACCCTCCAGTGTCCTCTACTACTTGTCATGGCCAAAAGAGGCCTAGTAGAGGACAGTGGAGGATATCTGAACAGTGGTATTCAGAAAGTAACTCTTTTTGTATTGATGCATCAGAAGCTAAAATCTGAATTTCTAGGTCTTTCCTAAAGTTTTGCTTTGAATGTGTACTACAACCACTGAAGTCTTCTTTCTGTTTCTGCTCTCTCTAGTAGTTATCATTGGCCTGTGCAGCGAGCCGGTGTAGAGGAGTGGGATTGGTAGTGGCCCTGAGGAGATGATATGTCACAGTGTTTCTCTTTACTTAGTGCAGAATAGGAGTTGTAGTACATCCAGCAGTAGCTGTACACAGTGCAACTTCTCTCCCTAGATGATGAGGCGATGGTCAAAGTAGCTGATAATGGCATCTCTGGTATGCAATATTTCTGATGCCTCTACCCTGAAATTCTGGCTAACAGCTATAAACTGGGATTTGTGGCAGCAGGTACCCACTGAATGAAAATGTAGACATTGACTTGGTCTGGCCTGGATGTAATTTAGGTGATGGCTCACTCTACTGACTGGAAAATGCTGTAGCTTTTCAGGTATCTGTATCTTTAGTATTCTGGAGCAGTGATCTCACAGAAGTGTAAGACCAAGTACTTGTCCCCAAGACCCTTGGAGCAGGAGATCAAACATGTGCTTCCTTCCTCCTCATTAGTCTCGCTAAACTCCTCTTCCTGGCAGGAAGCAGGTCCAGCACTCTCCTACCAAAAGGGGAGGAATAGCATGGTTAGTACCATTCCTAATGCCAGCCATACCCCGTCTGCTGGTGTATAGAGTTAACAGAAACATGGTAAACAGAACATAAACCAAACAACTGCAGATGCCCCCAGGTCTGGGGTGTTGCACCTGTCTCTCTATATTATATTGTACTATCTGTGTTCTTTTATGTTTCTACTGCTTTCAATGTTAGAATTAAACATTCATAAAGAATAGTATTGCACATTAATTAGATTTAAAATTAGTCGCATCACATTATTGCTTTTCTAAAGAACATATTCTGTGAGTCAATAGGTTATTGAAGTTGATTAATCATGACCTAAAGTATTTCAAACAAGTTTTAAAATGTTTTGTTGGTATTTGCTAACTTGTACATTTTTTATAATGCATAATTACTGTTTAAAAATGCAACATGTGTGTTCCAGGGTTGTAAAGTTCGAGCCAGAAAACACGGCGGCAGTGAATGTATGGTGGTTTATAACCGAGTACCATTTAGACACAGTAAACTAACATATACATGTCTCTGCAAGAAGCTGGAATTTTCTGTTACTTTATTTCTTTTTTTGTAATTTGATTGTACAATGTCTGCGGTGGAAATGTAAAACAGTCTTGCGGTACTTGACACACAATAAGAGAAAATTGCATCAAATTTTCTAATACTTTTTTTTAACAGATTTGTTCCTGATGGCAGCAAGAGCAATCCAAAAGCACAGCAGTAGAACTGGGGAAGTGAAGTACTCTGCCAACACATCAGCCAGCGAGAGACTAGATGCAAAAAAAGTTTTAACCTAATTCAATATTTCTTTAAACATTGTGCACACCTATAATGATTATTTCTTGTAAAATATACACTGACAAAATCTTGATACAACACTGGCTGGTTATTGAGGAGGGAGGCAGAAACCATTTATAGCCACATCCCTGCTGGTAGTAGTAAGTACCTGTATAGTATGCTATGTATAAAGCCATAAGTAAAGGCACGGCTGTTAATGTCCTATTTTCTACTTTCCTACTTAGCTGCCAGTACCTAATAACCACTATGAACAGCAACATTTTGGCAGCTACTGTATATATCACTTCATAAATGCAAAAGCATGTGTCTATCCTGTCTATGAGGATAGCCAATTACATGTCAGTGTTTGGTCAGTGATTGCCATCAGTGATTGTGAGCAAAAACCAGGTGCGTCTCTAAACACAGAACAGGTGCAGATCTTACCTTATATGTTATATCTGTGGAGGCTTCTATCCCGGTTTTCGTTCGCAATCACTGAATTAAATTACTGACCAAAACACTGACGTGTGAATGAGGTTTTAATTAACTCAATTCATGCCAGTATTTCAAAGGGTCATCTACAATTAGATCACAGAAAAAGAATATTAGTGCACAAAAATAGATGCAAACAATATATACTGTATAAACTAAGACCTCATTCTGATATGATAAAATCTGAGACTCTTAGCCAATATATTTTGATCAAAACACATCTGTGGCCACCTACCTACCCAGCGTCACGGTGGTCTCAGGTCCGGCAGGACCTACGCTAAACCTAACTATGCCGTTGGGCATCTATATATATCCTATATATATATAGGAGCGTGGACGCTGCACATACAGGTGTGTTGCTCCTAGTGACCTCTATGTGCATACCGCAACCAATGAGAGGAGGAGCAAACACAGCTATATGTACCACGCAATCAAGGCGCTCAATTTGATAGGAAGAGCAAAAGTGCACAAGAATGCTACTCAAGATAGGCTAAGAGCACATTCACACCTGAAGGTGCAACTCCCTCAAGTACAAGTTATAAACTAAGCAAAACTCACAGAAACACAAGGATAAAAAACATTCTGCATGATATGATAATAATTAGAGATGAGCGAGCACTAAAATGCTCGGGTGCTCGTTATTCGAGTCGAACTTTTCCCGATGCTCGGGTGCTCGTTTCGAGTAATGAACCCCATTGAAGTCAATGGGAGACTCGAGCATTTTTGCAGGGGACCAAGGCTCTGCCTAGGGAAGGCTGGGTGAAAACCTGGAAACATCAGAAAATGATGGAAACACCACGGAAATGGACAGGAAACAGCAGGGGCAGCATGCATGGATGCCTCTGAGGCTGCCTAATCCCACCATTACCCCAAATTCTCAGGCAACAGCCTGGTGGTTACCCTCATGGCAATTGTGCTAACCCAGATAAAGAAAGGCGAGGCACATGCCCATCACATGTTAGGGAAGCACCCAACTAGGTACAACGAAGGTCCATCACCGCCTGCAGGTGACACCACTGCTCATGCTGGCACTGCTGTGCTATCCCCCGCCCCACGACGCAGGCATAAGCCTGACACATCATGGTGACAGCGCAGTTACACCAACAAGTGACCAAGTTAGATTGAGGTAGCAGTCAAATGTCTGTAGGCGAGCCTCCCAAAAATTTGTTTTGGAGTGTCCGAAGTTGACCCTCCTAAAAAATTGTTTAGGAGTGTCTGCGGTTGACCCTCCTGTAAAATATTTTTTTTGTTTTCCCTGTTATTAGTTAATGTACAACCCATGGCTGGCATGGTGGGAATATATAGGTTTTGCGTCACAGACGGTCCACTGCACCGTTACATTTTCTTCATCATTGCCAATTACTTTTTCACCAACTGTTGTCTGGCAATGATAAAGGGGAAGGTGAATCCACTGCGGAAGAAAAGTGTCATCCTCCTACAATTCTACACTTGCTCTCAATTGAAAAGGGGATGTTCTTGCCGTGGCCTTCCTCATAGTGGCCGCTTCTGCGAACGACAGAGGTGGTGTATCTACTGACAGCCTGACCGAACACGATGGCAGACGGGGAGACATTCCCTCATGTAAAATTGTTTTGGAGTGTCTGCGGTTGACCCTCCTGTAAAATACGATGCAGGCATAAGCCTGACACAGCATGGCGGTGACACCAACAAGTGACCAAGTTAGATGAGGTAGCAGGTGAGCCACCCAAAAATTTAGCCTGACGCAGCATGGCGGTGACAACAGAGTGACCAAGTTAGACTGAGGTAGCAGGAGGTGAAGCACGGATGGTAATTCGAAGGTGGAGGAGGAGGGGTTGGAGAAAGTGGCATAGTAATTCTGAGAAACCGTGAACGAGGTAGGCCCCGCAATCCTCCAAGTGGGCAGTACATGAGCAGCCCCAGGGTCAGACTCGGTCAGAGTATGTGAAATGCTCAGGGTGACCAAACGCCGGGCTCGATGGCGGACCCGTTTCGGGTTATCGATTGTCAAAATGTTGGCTTACATAAAGTTTAGTATCTGTTCTTATCAGTTGCTGTGGCTGTTGGTGGTAAAGTGGTGAGCATAGCTGCTTCCCAAGCAGTTGACCCGGGTTCGATTCCCATCTATTGCACTATCGCAGGAGGCAATTAAAAGAAGAACCAAAAAAAACAAAGTATAATATCTAATATGTCCCCTACCCGGGTAAATTGTTTGGAGAGAGGGCCTGTAGGTGGGGGGAAGGAGGTTGAGCTGGAAGAGCCAGAGGAGTGCCCCCTTGGCTAGCGTGTGTGGTGGTGACAACAGCCGGATGGAGTTCGAATGACGACGCAGGACCCCAACTTAAAAATTTAGCATCAACCGGTACAGTTGTAAACTATGAGATTGATCAAGTGTGGTATGTGTTCTATGTATTCTTCTCAGTTTAATACTGTATATGGCACTAGAGATGAGCGAACATGCTCGTTCGAGCATTAGGGTACTAGTAACTGCTCGATGCTCGGACGAGTATCTCGCCATGCTCGAGGAAATGGCAGCTTCCGCATCGTGCTTTTTTGGTGCCTAAAAACACAGCCAATCACAAGCCAGGAGACTCTACAGTACACCCAGCATCACGTGGGGCCCTTACATGTCGATAGCAGGGGTTGGCTGGCTTGATCAGGTGACCCTGGAATATGCTACCGACTGGCCGCGGCGCTCGGCTCAGATGCCGTCTGGATGTCGTTAGGGATAGAGCTGCTGCCTTTCAGGGACAGTGTTAGGGCCTGCATTTAGTTGTCTGTTAGGCAGGGATCACCCACAAAGAACCCAACAGCCCTTCTAAGGGCTAGAAGACATTTTATTTATTTTTTTTTTGTCACTTGGCTGGCTGGCACTAGTAGTGCAGCTATCGCCATATCTAACCCTGTTTTTTTTTTTTTTGTTCTATTTCAGTGATACAAATCCATTGCACACAGCACTGTGGAACCATTCTGTGTGTCACAGTTCAGCACTGACTCACTCCAATCCATATATACTGTCCAGGTGACACTTTCTGTACGTCACACAATACAACCAAGTCATTTGCTACCAATATCATCTACCGCTTGATCCAGAAAATTCTCTGTGTGACATTTGTCTGGGTCACAGACTAAATAGCCACTGTTAAGAGGGTGTCAGTCAGTTCTACCATATTTCCTGCACGTCACGTTCCCAAAAAAACAAAATATAAAAAAAAAATCATTATTATTTCAGTTGTTTTAGCTCAGTGATACAATCCATTTTACTCAGCTGCGTGTAACCTTTCTGTGTGTCACAGTTCAACACATTCGCTCCCATCCGTATATACTGTCCAGGTGACACTTTCTGTACGTCACACAATACAACAAGTCATTTGCCTACCAATATCATCTACCGCTTGATCCAGAAAACTCTCTGTGCGACATTTCTCTGGGTCGCAGACTAAATAGCCACCGTTAACAGGGGTGTCAGTCAGTCCTACCATAGTTCCTGCACGTTACGTTCCCAAAAAAACAAAATTGTAAAAAAATATAAAAAACAAATATAAAAAAAAATATTTTTTCAGTTGTTTTAGCTCAGTGATACAAATCCATTTTACTCAGCTTTGTGTAACCTTTCTGTGTGTCACAGTTCAGCACATTCGCTCCCATCCGTATATACTGTCCAGGTGACACTTTCTGTACGTCACACAATACAACCAAGTCATTTGCTACCAATATCATCTACCGCTTGATCCAGAAAACTCTCTGTGCGACATTTCTCTGGGTCACAGACTAAATAGCCACCGTTAACGGGGTGTCAGTCAGTTCTACCATATTTCCTGCACGTCACGTTCCCAAAAAACAAAATATAAAAAAAAAAAAAAGATTATTTCAGTTGTTTTAGCTCAGTGATACAAATCCATTTTACTCAGCTGCGTGTAAACCTTTCTGTGTGTCACAGTTCAGCACATTCGCTCCATCCGTATATACTGTCCAGGTGACACTTTCTGTACGTCACACAATACAACCAAGTCATTTGCTACCAATATCATCTACCGCTTGATCCAGAAAACTCTCTGTGCGACATTTCTCTGGGTCGCAGACTAAATAGCCACCGTTAACAGGGTGTCAGTCAGTCCTACCATAGTTCCTGCACGTTACGTTCCCAAAAAAACAAAATTGTAAAAAAAATATAAAAAAACAAATATAAAAAAAAAATTATTTTTTCAGTTGTTTTAGCTCAGTGATACAAATCCATTTTACTCAGCTTTGTGTAACCTTTCTGTGTGTCAAAGTTCAGCACATTCGCTACCATCCGTATATACTGTCCAGGTGACACTTTCTGTACGTCACACAATACAACCAAGTCATTTGCTACCGATATCATCTACCGCTTGATCCAGAAAACTCTCTGTGCGACATTTCTCTGGGTCGCAGACTAAATAGTCACCGTTTACAGGGTGTCAGTCAGTTTTACCATATTTCCTACAGGTCACGTTCCCAAAAAATCAAAATATAAAAAAAAAAAAATTATTATTTCAGTTGTTTTAGCTCAGTGATACAAATCCATTTTACTCAGCTGCGTGTAACCTTTCTGTGTGTCACAGTTCAACACATTCGCTCCCATCCGTATATACTGTCCAGGTGACACTTTCTGTACGTCACACAATACAACCAAGTCATTTGCTACCGATATCATCTACCGCTTGATCCAGAAAACTCTCTGTGCGACATTTCTCTGGGTCGCAGACTAAATAGCCACCGTTAACAGGGTGTCAGTCAGTTCTACCATATTTCCTGCCACGTCACGTTTCCCAAAAAACAAAATATAAAAAAAAAAAATTATTATTTCAGTTGTTTTAGCTCGGAGTGATACAAATCCATTTTACTCAGCTTTGTGTAACCTTTCTCCTGTGTGGTCACAGTTCAGCACATTCGCTACCCATGCCGCTATATACTGTCCAGGTGACACTTTCTTGCTACGTCACAACAATTACAACCAAGTATTTGCTACCAATATCATCTACCGCTTGATCCAGGAAAACTCTCTGTGCGACATTTCTCTGGGTCGCAGACTAAATAGCCACCGTTAACAGGGTGTCAGTCAGTCCTACCATAGTTCCTGCACGTCACGTTCCCAAAAAAACAAAATAAAAAAAAAAAAAAAAATATAAAAAAAAAAATTATTTTTTCAGTTGTTTTAGCTCAGTGATACAAATCCATTTTACTCAGCTTGTGTAACCTTTCTGT
>ONZH01024478.1:0-23245 GCA_900303285.1 Rhinella marina | reverse complement strand
AGAAAAAACGTAGTGTTTAGACTGCGGCTATTGTACCGCAAACCACTCAATTTTTCACTGGACTGTAGTATATATAACTGAGAGAAAAAACGTATTTTCCAGACTCCGGCTACTGTACAGCTCACAACATAATTGTTCACTGCACTGTAATATATATATAACTGAGAGAATAAACGTAGTCTTTAGACAATGGCTATTTTACCGCAAACCACTCAATTTTTCACTGGACTGTAGTATATATAACTGAGAGAAAAAACGTATTTTCTAGACTGACGCTACTGTACAGCACACGAAAGAATTGTTCACTTCACTGTAGTGTATATATTACTGAGAGAAAAAACGTAGTCTTTAGACTGCGGCTATTGTACCGCAAACTACTCAATGTTTCACCTGACTGTAGAATATATAACTGAGAGAAAAACGTATTTTCTAGACTCCGGCTACTGTACAGCACACAACAGAATTGTTCACTGCACTGTAATATATATATATAACTGAGAGAAAAAACGTAGTCTTTAGACTGTGGCTATTTTACCGCAAACCACTCAATTTTTTTCTAGACTGACGCTACTGTACAGCACACGACAGAATTGTTCACTGCACTGTAGTATATATATAACTGAGAGAAACAAACGTAGTCTTTAAATGGCGGCTATTGTACCGCAAACAACTCAATTTTTCAATGGACTGTAGAATATATAACTGAGAGAAAAAACATATTTTCTAGACTCTGGCTAGTGTACCACACATGACAGAATTGTTCACTGCACTGCAGTTTATATAACTGAGAGAAAAAACGTATTTTCTAGACTGACGCTACTGTACAGCACACAACAGAATTGTTCATTTCACTGTAGTGTATATATTACTGAGAGAAACAACGTAGTCTTTAAATGGCGGCTATTGTACCGCAAACCACTCAAATTTTCACTGGATTGTAGTATATATAACTGAGAGAATAAACGTATTTTGTAGACTGACGCTACTATACAGCACATAACATTTTTGTTCACTGCACTGGAGTGTATATATAACTGAGAGAAAAAAGTAGTCTTTAGACTGTGGCGATTGTACCGCAAACTACTCAATGTTTCACTGAACTGTAGGATATATAACTGAGAGAAAAACGTATTTTCTAGTCTTTGGCTACTGTACAGCACACAACAGAATTGTTCACTGCACTGTAATATATATATAACTGAGAGAAAAAACGTAGTCTTTAGACTGTGGCTATTTTACCGCAAACCACTCCATTTTTCACTGGACTGTAGTATATATAACTGAGAGAAAAAACATATTTTCTAGACTGACGCTACTGTACAGCACACGACAAAGTTGTTTACTGCACTGTAGTGTATATATAACAAAGAAAAAACATATTCTTTAAATGGCAGCTATTGTACTGCAAACCACTCAATTTTTCACTGGACTGTAGTATATATAACTTAGAGAAAAAAAACTTATTTTCTAGACTCTGGCTAGTGTACCGCACACGACAGAATTGTTCACTGCACTGTTGTATATATTACTGAGAGAAAAAAAGTAGTCTTTAGACTGCGGCTATTTTACCGCAATTCACTCCATATTTCACTGGACTGTAGTATATATAACTGAGAGAAAAAACGTATTTTCTAGACTGAGACTACTGTGACGCACACTACATAATTGTTCACTGCACA
Source organism: Rhinella marina (assembly GCA_900303285.1). NCBI lineage: Eukaryota > Metazoa > Chordata > Amphibia > Anura > Bufonidae > Rhinella > Rhinella marina. Next base: position 21,566 of record ONZH01024478.1, on the reverse strand, counting down.
GTACTATATATAACTAAGAGAAAAAAACATATTTTATAGACTCTGGCTAGTGTACCGCACACAACAGAATTGTTCACTGCACTGTAGTATATATTACTGAGAGAAAAAACGTCTTTAGACTGCGGCTATTTTACCGCAAATCACTAAATTTTTCACTGGACTGTAGTATATATAACTGAGAGAAAAAACGTATTTTCTAGACTGACGCTACTGTACAGCACACGACAGAATTGTTCACTGCACTGTAGTGTATATATTACTGAGAGAAAAAACGTAGTCTTTAAAAGGCGGCTATTGTACCGCAAAACCACTTAATGTTTCACTGGACTGTAGTATATATAACTGAGAGAAAAACATATTTTCTAGACTCCGGCTACTGTACAGCACACAACAGAATTGTTCACTGCACTGTAATATATATATAACTAAGAGAAAAAATGTATTTTCTAGACTGATGCTACTATACAGCACACAACAGAATTATTCACTGCACTGTAGTATATATAAGTGAGAGAAAAAACGTAGTCTTTACACTGCGGCTTTTTTACCGCAAACCACTCAATATTTTACTGGACTGTAGTATATATAACTAGGTGAAAAAATGTATTTTCTAGACTGACGCTTCTGTACAGCACACGACAGATTTGTTCACTGCACTGTAGTGTATATATATAACTGAGAGAAAAAACGTAGTCTTTAAATGGTGGCTATTGTACCGCAAACCACTCAATTTTTCACTGGACTTTAGTATATATAACTGAGAGAAAAACGTATTTTCTAGACTCTGGCTAGTGTACCACACAGGACAGAATTGTTCACTGCACTGTAGTTTATATAACTGAGAGAAAAAACGTAGTCTTTAGGCTGCGGCTATTGTACCGCAAACCACTAAATTTTTCACTGGACTGTAGTATATATAACTGAGAAAAAAAAACTTATTTTCTAGACTCCGGCTACGTTACAGCTCACAACAGAATTGTTCACTGCACTGTAATATATATAACTGAGAGAATAAACGTAGTCTTTAGATTGCGGCTATTTTACCGCAAACCACTCAATTTTTCACTGGACTGTAGTATATATAACTGAGAGAAAAAACATATTTTGTAGACTGACGCTACTGTACAGCACACAACAGAATTGTTCACTGCACTGTAGTGTATATATAATTGAGAGGAAAAATGTAGTCTTTAAATGGCGGCTATTGTACCGCAAACCACTCAATGTTTCACTGGACTGTAGTATATATAACTGAGAGAAAAACGTATTTTCTAGACTCCGGCTACTATACAGCACACAACAGAATTGCTCACTGCACTGTAATATATATATATATATATAACTGAGAGAAAAAACGTAGTCTTTAGACTGTGGCTATTTTACCGCAAACCACTCCATTTTTCACTGGACTGTAGTATATATAACTGAGAGAAAAAATGTATTTTCTAGACTCCAGCTAGTGTACTGCACACGACAGAATTGTTCACTGCACTGTAGTATATATAACTGAGAGAAAAAAATGTATTTTCTAGACTCCGGCTAGTGTACCGCAAACCACTGAATTTTTCACTGGACTGTAGTATGTATCACTGAGAGAAAAAACATATTTTCTAACTGCCTGTAGTATATAATAACAGAATTGAGATTGTAGTGATAAACTGAGAAAAAACGTAGCTATTAGGTGCGGCAAACCACTCAATTTTTCACTGGAGTGTAGTTATATATAAGAAAAAAAGTATTTTCTAGACTGTGACGCAACTGTGCACACGCTACTGCATCAATTGTTCACTGCACTGTAGTATATATAACTGAGAAAAAAATGTAGTCTTCTAGACCGGCTATTGTACCGCAAACACTCAATTACTTCACTTGGACTGTAGCTATGTATTGTACTTAAACCACTATTTCACTAAACTGTTATATTAACTAAGGCTAAAACTTACTTCGCTTCTACTGTACACAGAATTGTCACTGCCTTAGGTATATATAACTGAGAGAGAAAAAAATGTAGTCTTTAAATGGCGGCTGTACCGCAACACCACTCAATTTTTCACTGTACTGTAGTATATATAACTGAGAGAAATAACTTATATTAGACGTTGTAAGTACTAACTTACTAACGACAGAATTGTTCACTGCATTGTAGTGTATATATAACTGAGAGAAAAAACGTAGTCTTTAAATGGCGGCTATTGTACCACAAACCACTCAGTTTTTCACTGGACTGTAGTATGTATAACTGAGAGAAAAAACGTATTTTCTAGACTCCGGCTAGTGTACCGCACACGACAGAATTGTTCACTGCACTGTAGTATATATAACTGAGAGAAAAAACGTAGTCTTTAGACTGTGGCTATTTTACCGCAAACCACTCAATTTTTCACTGGAGTGTGGTATATATAACTGAGAGAAAAAAGTATTTTCTAGACTGTGGCAACTGTGCTGCACGCTACTGTACATAATTGTTCACTGCACTGTAGTATATATAACTGAGAGAAAAAAATGTATTTTCTAGACTCCGGCTAGTGTACCGCACACGACAGAATTGTTCACTGCACTGTAGTTTATATAACTGAGAGAAAAAACGTAGTCTTTAGACTGGCTATTTTACCGCAAACCACTCAATTTTTCACTGGACTGTAGTATGTATAAATGAGAGAAAAAACGTATTTTCTAGACTCTGGCTAGTGTACCGCACACGACAGAATTGTTCACTGCCTTGTAGTATATATAACTGAGAGAAAAAAATGTAGTCTTTAAATGGCGGCTATTGTACCGCAAACCACTCAATTTTTCACTAAACTGTAGTATATATAACTAAGAGAAAAAATGTATTCCCTAGACTTACGCTACTGTACAGCACACTACATAATTGTTCACTGGACTGTAGTATATATAAATGAGAGAAAAAACGTATTCCCTAGACTGCACTACAGAATCCAGCAAGCCAAGGTACAGCAGCAGCACCAGCAGCAGCAAAAATGAGTACTGAGAGGACTTTGGGCAATTTCTTTGGGGTCTGTGTGGGCCACGTTCTGTCCCCTATCTGCCACCAGTCGCTGTGTACAGTGTGCAGCCAAGATGGTGGTAGCTGCACTACAAGTCCCAGCCAGCAGCCTGGAGGAGACCAAAAAAAAAAGGTGCTTGTAGCCCTTAGAAGGGCTGTTGGGTTCTTTGTGGGTGATTCCTGCCTAACCAACAACTAAATTCAGGCCCTAACACTCTCCCTGACAGACAGCAGCTCTATCCCTAATCTCATGCAGACGGCGTATGACGCGAGCAGCGCGGGACCAGATTCTTATATTCCCAGGTCATCTGATCTGGCCAGCCAATCCCTGCTATCGACTTGTAGGGGCCCCACGTGATGCTAGGAGGTACCAAAGACTCTCCTGCATGTTGATTGGCTGAGAAAGGTGCCTAACATGCTGGAAGAGGAAGTTGCCATTTCCTCGAGTTGCACGATATGCTCGACCGTGTATCGAATACCCTAATGCTCGAACGAGCACCAAGCTTGGACGAGCATGTTCGCTCATCTCTAGTATGAACCGTTTCCATGTTCGTGTTTCCAACCACTCCATTTTTTTTTTGTATATACATATACACTAATTATAAAAATTTAGGGATATTTTGCTTTCAGTGAAATTTATGGAAAATATAAAAAGTTTACACTACAGTGATATTATATCATGAAAGTATAGTATTTAAAGGGGTTCTTCTCTGAACCCGGACATACCTGCAATTTCACCCAGGCAGCCTGCCTGAAGAGGACATCGGAGCATCTCATGCTCCGATGCCCCCCCCTTGCCCTGCGCTAGATCGCGCAGGGCAAGGTCTCTTTTGTTTATAAATACTCGCTGCCGGGCCGGTACTTCCGCCCGGCAGTGTGTTCGGTGACGTCACCGGCCTTAATGGGCCGGCTTTAGCGCTGCCCTAGCCGTTTTACTGGCTAGGGCAGCGCTAAAGCCCGTCCATCAGCGCCGATGACGTCACCGACTCACTGCCGGGCGGAAGCCTCTGCCCGGCAGGGACCGGTACGTCACCGGAACCGGGCTAAATTCCTTTGCCCTGCGCTAATTAGCGCAGGGCAAAGGAGGGCATCGGAGCATAGGATGCTCCGATGCCCTCTTCAGGCGGGCTGCCTGTGTGAAATTGCAGGTATGTCCGGGTTCTTCTCTGAACCCGGACAACCCCTTTAAGTAGAAGCATGCAATGGTGATTTCTTCATCTCATGTAGCATAGATGCTCCCTGATCCATGCAAGATGATGACACCTATGCCTGATGGCGTGGTCAGGTACCCTTGCATGTTGTCTAGCATGCAGACCGTGCTGATATAAACAGTTTTGGTCTGACCTGACACTTGGGTGCCTCTGACCTCCATTAAATGTGGCTAGAGTTGTGTGGCAGTCATCATCCAGTTCTGCAGGGCATTGTTCACAATGAAGCTGTCATTAGTGTGGGATGTGGCAAAGGACGACCACTTCTGTGCCTTTCTGTGACTCTTCCAGTCTCTCTGTTTCTCTGTTGCAACCAGCTGATGACACTCTGTGACACTCTAAGCTCAGCGACCACTTCCGTCTGAAAACATCCTGCTTGAAACCTTGCAATGGCAAGGTACTATTGATCAATTGTTAGGTGCCGTCTTGGTCTCATGATGCCAAAATGTGAGCAGCATGATGTAGAGGATGTTTAAATACCAATTCTAATTAAACCAGGAAATTAATTGGGTGATTCATGGATCAAACACCTGTTGTGAATTTTGCCATTAAGCTCCTTGTTAGAGAACAGCAAGTTGTGCAAAAAGTACCGAAACACTGAACAGATGGACATGTGCATTCATAAGTTTAGAGAACGTTACAGTAAGGTCTCCTGTAAAAGTAATACTGCATTTTAGGTTCATCCGGAAATTTAACCTACAAGCCAAATATCCCTAACTTTTTGAGAGTAGTGTATTTTTGACATTTAGCTCATTTTTTAGCATATAACCATATGTATTACTTGAGATCATGGCACAGATGTACAGTGGTGCGGACTCTAATTAGGTGGCTTCGGACATGCTTGTGTATCATAAGCACATGGATGATGCCTGTTGCACCCGAGGGGGTTGGTCCCTCCGCCGAATATGGCTGGTGGACCACCCCATCTTGAACTAGCATCTCATTGACTGGTGTCAGTTCTCTGGTATATATCATAAATGGTATTTTGCAGTTTATTTAATGCCACATAATTTTCATGTATTAGTGCATCAATACAGTTTTCTCACAGTCCAGGCAAAGCTGGAGCCTGCATAGTATAATGCCACTGCCACCAATGAGGGTCAGTTCCATGTACTCACTTTTCACACGGTTGATTTTTTTTTTGGAGGGGAGGGATGTTGAATTTGCTTAAGGTGTAGCATAAATCTATGTGATCACTACAACAATATCAGTAGTTTTTTAAAATTCCAGACAAAGCTGGGGCCTGCATCATGCCACTAACGCCTCAATCATCACTTTCCATGTACTCACTTTCCAAATGGATGAAAAAAATAAATAAATGGGGGGTGGGGGTTAGATTTGTTTAAGGCGCAGCATAAATGCATGTGATTACTGGATTAATACAGACTCGCTGCCGATTCCCCATCTTGACACTCTTGCTGTCTGTCTGTCTGCCGACCTACCTACCGTCATGTTCTGTACTGCTGCTCCTGCTGCGGCCTGCACCATGCCACTAATGCCACATTTCAGCCATCACACCTTGTGTGTTTAAACATCATCTGCTCCTAATAAGGGACAATTTTTAGAAGCTTTGGAATATGAAAAATCAGAACACATGTGCAGGTGCTGTGTCTTTTTAAACACACTGTATGATGTCAAATATTCATTTACCCATAGCTATGTATGTCAGTATCATTCAGACATCATTTACTATTGCTGACGTTGCGTGCCAGAGTTTGAGGAGGGGGAAAAAATCATAAAAAACAAATGAAAAGAGAAAATAAGTTTTCCTAAAAATTAGTCCTATGAATTTCAACTGTTCTCTCATCTCCAAGATCCATGTAGTTTTCTTTAGGCACAGATGTAAGACACCATTCCCCAAGATTATCCCCTACAAGGTGTAAAACAGTTATGTGTCTCACCCTGAAGTTCATGGCAAGAGTGTCTTCCCCAGAATATTTTTTACAGAACCTTGTGCCATTTTCTGCTTGCTTTCCCCTGTACATAGTGGGGATGAGGGTGAAGAGACTTGCGTTATAGCAGAGCGGCACATGAGCGAGAGCCACTGGGGAGTCGTGGGTCTGTGCATGTACAATCAGGCTGGTGTAACCCTGAAGTTGTAATATTTAACTTCTGGGTTATCGTAGCAATTAGCAATTAGGGATGAGTGAATCAATTTCGGATGAAACCTCCAAAGTCTATTCGCATAAAACTTTGTTCTAATACTGTACAGAGCGGGCTCAGTATTGTCTCAGATGAGCCGAAGTTATTACTTTGCGAAGTCTTGCGGGACTTCACATAATAACTTCATAAATTCATTTTTACTATAAAAAACATTTCCCAAACTCGGGTTCGTTTCCAAGGTACCACCAGGAACTGAACCCGAGTTTGGGAAATGTTTTTTTTTCAGTAAAAATGAATTTATGAAGTTATTACATGAAGTTTTGCAAGACTTTGCAAAGTAATAACTTCGGCGCATCGGAGACAATACATTCTAATACTGTTCAGAGCTCCAGCTCCGTATAGTATTAGAATCAAGTTTTATGTGAGTCGACTTTGAATGTTTCATCCAAAAGTCGATTTGCTTATCCGTAGTAGCAATGTGCGCTCACCAGGATGCTACACCTGCTGCTTGCCAGGGTAAGTAAGGTGTGGTATGTAGGGAATAATAGCCTTCAGGGGCATCTCTGGCATGGTATACTTAATCACATGGTGAATCTGCTCTGCTCCTTGGACACATCATTTTCTGGTGACTAGTGTTGATTTAATACCTACTGTTGCTATATGACTTGGGATGAGTGAACCCGAACTGCAAAGTTCGGGTTCATAGTGAACTTTGTGAGTTCGGGGACCAGAACCCGAACCCAGATTTTTTCACTGATGTCCGGGTTTAGGTTTGATGTTGACATGGTTTATGAATTTATTTATTATTTTCCACTATAATATGGTGTAAGGGATCGTTACTCTCAGCAGGGTCGACATCACACAATCTCTTCAAAACATGGGGATTTTCAAGTCCACACAACTTTATTTTCACACTTTTTGCTCCAGCATGAAATAAAACCATCAAAATAACACCTGCCCGGCTGGGCTCTGACTACACATAGTTCAGCTTACCGTAAAGAATCCTCTTCTATGTTTGTGTACAAACCTTCTTTCCTCCAGACGCAGAGGATGTCCCCTCGTCACAGTCACAGTCCTGGGGAAAAATAGATGATGGGAGAGATCTCTGTACTGACCTCTGATATATTTATACATAGTTATTAGATCTCCCCTCAGTTGTCAGTAAATGACCCTAATTTTGATAATCTTTCTGGGTACTGTAGTCCACCCATTCCAGTTATTACTTTAGTTGCCCTCCTCTGAACCCTCTACAGCCTGATTATATTAGATAAATACATTATATACTGTATAAATGGTGCCTTCAGTTATGGTTGTTATACATGTACTCAGCGTATCCTACTCACCTTGTGTTTATAGTCACCTATTGGAATATTGTGTCTTCCATGATTATGAAGAGCTATATCCATATTATGTAAAGCCCGAGCCATCAGTAAGACTGCCATGTACACTTGATAAGGAGTTGAGTCTTCAGGTAAATAAAAAAAATCATCTTTAAATCTCTCCTCTCCTGAGCAGTTATGGAAAGGAGAGCGAAATGTTGTTGGAATAAGCAAGTTCTTTAATTTATTTCTTGAAAAGCATCGGAATATAACCATCCAAATATCTTCCAACAACGTATCAGAAGGTCGATTGGAAAATTGTACTTTAGAAAAATACTCCTTCATCCCAGTAATCATGTATCTGTGAGGTGAAAACACTAAACTACAATTAGCTGTAACTTCATCTCCTCTGTAATCTAAACTTTCTGGAGCATGTGACCATGACATTGGAAGAATAAAAGTCTTGTTGCTCAGAACATGATCTACATTGTACAAAAACTTGATGTAAGTCAGACTATAGGTGCCACAAATAATAATCACATCAGTGGACGATGTCTGTAAAGATACAGGGACATACTTATAATTATTCAGAGATACCAGAAAGCTGAATTCCACACAAATCTGATGATCTGTAAACTGCTTAATTAACTGCTGTAACTCCTGCCGTCCACCGTCATCATCTGATGTTATGATCCCAACCCAATTCCACTGTAATTTCTCCAATAGCGTCACCAATGCTGAATATTGTATCTTGTCATCGAGGACAGTTCGATGAAACTTTGGATAAAGCCTTTTATCACTTAGAAGAGGATCTCTTGCACCATAACTGATCTATAGGATAAAGAATAAATAGTAACAGTCGTCTCCATACTGTGTGAGAAGAGAGGATTATGGGTTGTCCATCAAATAATCTGACATGTAGGACAATATACTGTATAGATGGGTTTCCCCGACTGCTTGAGGCGCATTCATAGGAAATCAGGCTCTTGTCTTTTCTCTGCGTATGTGTTCTCTCTCTCTCTCTCTCTCTCTCTCTCTCTCTTTCTCTCTCCACATACTCCACAAGGAACCTAGCTAGTGAACCAAACAAAGACTATTATTGGCACTGGTGCATAATCGAGTGTCAAGTCCTTGATAGGTCCATGGTGCTCCACACATACAGTAAGAGAGCAGCTGAGCTTAGCCTACTGCTAATTTCTCCCAGCACATGGCTGCTGCAGGGTGAAACAGAACATTGCATCCTTCTGGTAAGGATACCACAATGGACTCAGCTATCCCATTTAATTTGATGATATTGTCTATAAAACAATTGGCCAATTTTTTTAGCTTAAGAGAGTTTCTTTAACAGAACAAAAAGACTCATCCTAGAGAACCTGTCACCCAAATGACCATCCTTCACTGGGAGCAGGATGGTCATTTATGAAATCCATTCAGATATAGGTGCAGTGTCTCTGAGAATTTGACAAGGGGCTATAACATAATGTGAATTCAAACCATTTGAGAATGAATGAACCTCTGCAGGCTAAGTGAATAAATAAAATAAATCACATACAGAATAATAAAAAGTAAATAAACATCATTAGCCTAAATATGGGGTAGGGATCCAGTCGATCATGCTATAACTGTCTACCATGTTATAACACATTGCCGACGCCTCAGCGAGTACAAGAGATAGGGCAAATCAATACTTACATCTTACCTAGGATGAAGTGCCTGGTGGAATCCCCATTAAATGTCAATGCAGACCACAGCTATTCCCATCGGGCCCTCCTCCATCATGCATGTCTCTGAGTTCACTCAGGAATGTGTTCATATCAGCACAATGAAGAATGGGTACTACATTTACAAGGCATATCATTACAAAGAATAGTAACAATAACAGTGAACAGAATTAAAGGGACACAACCAATTAGTATTTAAAAAATACGCTTACAATACATTCCACCCCTGGTTCCTCCACTTTAATTAATTTTCACCAACCAACATCAGGACCTATTCTACATATATTGCCTAGTCATTTGACCGTAAATTACTTTAGAACCATTGGATCTGTTAAAAAAAACCCACAAAAAGCCAAAAATTGTGTGTTGGAAAAACAAGTAGTGTCTCTCTCACTGTGATCTTCTTCACTTCTGATGTTCTTGGATAACAAAGTCTGTGGTACAAAGTCAATTGTCCAGTTCTTGATGTTATGTACATCTACTTGGCCCGTTTTTGTGTTGTTTCAAAGTTCAGTCTATTACCCCCACCCCCTTCCTTATTTATTTGAAAAGGTTTTGCAGGTGTAATCACAGCATAGGTCTCAGAGCCTCTTATCAGTAGGTGTTAGACAGTCCATTACCTTGTCTGTGAGAAGAGCTTTGACACTAGGACCTCCTACCCTCACTGGTCTGCAGATTGTTGCATCAGCCCTGCTGGTTGGTCAGAAAGTCTTGGGCAGACAATTACCTGATTACCTTTGAGGTCCACTCCTGGACAACCATAGTACGAGCAGCATGGCATTGTTTAGCATGGCAGACTAGTGGTTGAAGTCTTTTCTTGTTGGGTGACAGTCAGGTCACTGAAATCTGTATGTTACCACACCTGGTGTGGTTGACTTGGGCAACCCCTAGACACTGCTGAGATTGCCTGTCCTAGCTCTGTTTAACATATTATACAACCTGAACTTAGGAACGATGTACTTGGAACAGTTCCAAAAAACTCAGTGAATTATTCTAAACTTAGTCCATGTCAGGAAAAGCCATTGATGGTGTGGTTTCCTCTCCACCTCTGCATCAAATTGATCAAATAAAACATATAAAAGTCCTTGAACTTTTGTTGATCCAACACTGTATTTAACCCCTTCCCGACCAGCGCCGTACTAGTACGGCGCTGGTCGGCCCTTTAAAGATGGTCATGGGTGAACTGCTGTTTCCTGTAGCAGACACCCGCGGCTCATGTCCGCGACCAGCAGTAATGCCGATCGCGGACATTTAACCCCTCGAATGCCGCGATCGATCCTGACCACGGCACCCGAAGGCAGCAAACATCGGAAGCTCACGCTTCCGGTGTTGCTCCCCCGTGTGGCGATCGGAGGAGTCGGAGTAAATAATAGTAAATGACAGGAGGCTGCTGCATAGGCTTTCCTATGGAGCCCTGTCTGTGTAATAGGGCTCCATAGGAAAGCATTGAAATCCTCATAGACTCCAATGCTAATGTATTGGAGTCTATGATATAAGCAATCAAATGATTGCTTGTTATAGTTCCCTATGGGAACCATACAAAAAAGGGTAAAAAAAATTAAATTAATAAAGTTTAAAAAAAATAAATGAATAAAAAAATTTAAAATTTCAAATCATACGACAATAAAAATAAAAGTATTAAAAAAAAAAACAAAACACATCATGGGTATTGTCGCGTGCACAAATGCCCATATTATAAAAATTTCTTTCCCATACGGAAAACAGTGAAACGGAAAAAAGCGTCAAAATGGTGGAGTCGCCATTTTTTGTTGCTTTTTTTTTTTTTAAAAAATTAAATAAAAAGCAATCAAATAGGCATACACACCCCAGAATGGTATCAATGAAAAGTTCAGATTGCTCTGCAAAAAATGAGCCCCCATACAGCTCCGTACACATAATTACCAAAAAGTTATAGGGGTCAAGATATGACAAAAAAAATTTTCAAACTTTATAATTATTTTATCACTATCAAAACGCAAGAAAACTATACATATCAGGTATCGCCGGATTCGTACTGACCAGTAGAATGAAAGTAACTGGTCATTTTCAATGAACATTGAATGCCATAAATAAAAAAAACCCGAAAAACTGTGGTGGAATTGTGTGGGTTTTTTTTGCAATTTCACCCAATTTGGAATTTTTTTCCCGCTTGCCACTACATCATATGCAATAGTAAATGGTGGTGTTCAAAAGTACAACTTGTCCCGCAAAAAAACAAGCCCTCATACAGCTCTGAGAACAGAAAAATAACAAAGTTATGGCTGTATGAAGGCAGGGAGCGCAAAACGAAAACGGAAAGGGAAAAAAAAACCTCCGGGGTAGAAAGGGTTAAATAACACTTTCCAATGGTAAATCAGAAAAAAAAGAAAAAAATTGAGGTATATAGTCCCAAATATTACACAATTGAGTGCAGTATTGGAGCAAAAACAAGGCGCCAAGGGAGAAGAGACAGATTGGCTATAAATAATACTCAGTGACTGGATAATTAGTGTAAATCAAAATAAGTATATTAAATATTGGATGTTATCAATTGAGGCTGCAGCACTTGGTTCTAGTGTGGGATAAAAATCGCACACTAAATAAACAATAAATGGAAAAAGAAAAAAAGAACCTTATAGTATGCGCCAAAAAACAAATAAAAACATATAACATATAGAACTTATACAGTAGGTAAAGTAAAAGGATGGAAAATAATTCCACTCACTTCACTCGGGAGGGTTTGTCTAAAGGGAGATTTGTCTATAGGAAATAATATCCATAGACCCTAAGACAATGAGCCCCCCCGCATCCAGATTCGCTCATCAGGTTGATCGGACCATCAACAGCGGCACACTTGTCGGCTTCTTGTAAAAGATCCTGGCAGTCATGTCACTCCCCTCACGGGGTCTTGTCTCTGCTGGCAGGACTGACAAAGCAGATGGGTGGAGGAAAAAAGCCATTTTTAAAAATGGTGTGGGGTCCCCCCTTTTTTCCTTCGGCAGCCAGATACAACCAGCAGCGGCAGCCTGGCACTACCAGGGTGGGAAGGGACACGGTTATTGGCCCTTCCCATCCTAATGGTACCAGCCTGCAGCTGCCCCAGAACCAGACCCTCAATTTAGAAGGTCCAGTCCTACGGGTACCCGGCTCTTCCTGACACCCCTGGTGGCGGTGGGTGCCGGGGTAATAGATGTTGGGGTTAGTGCTGGCCATACCGGCAAGCACTAAGCCCAGAATTAGTAATCAGGGCCGTATGTAGATAGCCATGATTAGTAAAACTGCAATGTTGTAAAAACACACACACACACTTATAAAATATTTTAACGAAATAAATACTCCCCCAGACCCGTTTGACCATTTTATTTAAAAAATAAAAAGCTGGTCCGACATAATCCACCGAATCCGACATAGTCCTCAGCATTCACAATCCTGCAAAAGAGAAAACAAACAAACAAACTAACTAACTAACACAAACCACTTACCTCCTCAGGCTTCTTCTTTGTACTGATTCCTCCTGTCCAGCAGGTGGCGCTGTGGTACAAGGAGGAAGGAGCTTCCAGGGAAAATAAGTAGTGTCTCTGTGTGTGTGTCTGTCTGTCTTGTGTAAACCAGTTACCCCCCACCCCCCCTTTCCAAGCGGGGGTGCCTGGTTTACTCCCATGGACTTCAAATATGCTTGGGTGCTCAGCCGAGCACTCGAGCACCCCTGAGTGCTAGGCCACAGCACCCGAGTGTACGATCATCACTAGTTCAGACAATACACTTGCCGCAGGGCAGGCCAGCATTTGAAGGCGTAAAAGCAAACCTCAGGCCATGTGCCCAATTTGGAGACCCAGAAGTTAAATGGGGCAGACCCATCAGTCAGTACGTGTAGGCACGTGCACATGTATTGTTCCACCATGTTGATGAAACGTTGCTTCCTGCTAAGACAGTCCGTATCACCTGGTGGTGTAGGATGTTATGGATTGCTGACAAAGCTTTTCTACATTTCAGCAATGCTAACCCTCTCTTCTGAGGTGGTGCCGGTGCCCCAGCTGCATTGGTGACTTGCTCCTCCTCCACCTTATGTTTCCACTGAGCCCCCACTGTCAAGTGGGAACCCCATCAGTAGCACGTCTACCAGCGTGCACTTGTACTCGCGCATCTTCCATTCACTAGTGACAGAAGAAAGGATGCCATGTTGTTTTTGTAGCGGGGTTCCAGCAGGGTAGCCACCCGGTAATTAGTACTGCTAAGAATAAGGGCAACTCGGCGGTCATTGCGCAGGCACTGCAGGATGTAGTCACTCATGAGTGCCAGGCTGCCCAAAGGCAATGACAAGCTCTCCTAGGTGGGACATGTATTGTCTGTGTCCTCTTTATCCCCCCAGCCACGCTCCATGATGCCTGTGAGCCACCCTGTTGTGAACGCGGATCCACTTTCTCCTCATCCTCCGATAACTTTGACCTGGCTGGACAATTGTGTAAATGGCCGCTGTTGGTGCAGGAACCCAGCCTCCGAGCCACCTGTGGACAACTGGCCTGATAACCATGGGAATGATCTCTGTTCCTCTTTTCCTTCTGTGCCACATCCTTATCCATCATCGCCCGAAGGTTTTTTTTCAAGGAGACATAGGAGTGGGATAATAACGCTGAGGACAGTGTCATTGGCACTGGCCTTGTTGGTGGAGTACTAGAAACAGTGCAGCATGGCACACATGTCCCGCATGGAGACCCAATCGCTGTTGGTGAAGTGGTGCTGTTCCGCAGAGCAACTCACCTGTACGTGCTGCAGCTGACACTCCACTATCGCCTGCTACTGCTGGCACAGTCTCTCCAGCATGTGCAAGGTGGAGTTCCACCTTGTGGGTACTGTAGGTCACATATGAGGCTGTGAGTGGGAAGGCTGAAGTTATGCTGCAGCGCAGACAGGTGAACAGCAACAGGGTGAGAACATCAAAAGCGTGCAGAGATGGCCCGCACTTTCTGTAGAAGCTCTGACATATCGGGGTAATATTTCAGGAACCTCTGCACCACCAATTTTCTTACTGGTCCACGTATTGGTGGATATGTGGACCTTGCCACTGATGACATTGTTCAGTACACACCTGATTTCTTGTTTGTGCAGGGCCGGGACGGCCCGCCTGGGAAAGTAGTGGGAACCAGCCACCATAAATAAGTTTTTAAAAGCAGCATTTCAAAGGCCAGGAATTTGGAAATGCTGCCATTCAGGACCAGGGCTTGCGGGTAGGTAGGGGTATACTTCCTCTTCCTTTCCAATGTTTGAGGCATGGACAACTGAATGCTTTCATGGGACAATGTAGAGATGCTCGGTGACACTGGTGGTGTTGGTGGTGGTGTTGCTGTCACATCCTCATATGTCCTCATCCTTAAACATAAGTGGTTGGTCATTAGTGCACTCAATCTCTTCCACTTCTGGAGCAGAACTAGGTGGATGGCCCACGGAAACCCCACCAGCAAGGTCATCAAAAAGCATAAGTGACTGCTGCATGACTTGGGGCTCAGACTGCTTGGCTGATGTGCAAGGCGTTGAGGTGGAAGACAGATGTCCATGGGCCACCGGTGCCAAGTTTGTGCTTTCAACAGTGTGAAGGAACTGGAGGCACTGTCAGCCATCCAATCTAATAATGCCTCTACATGTTATGGCCTCACCATTCTTAGAGCGGTATTCGGGTCTACAAAATGACGCAGAACCTCCTGTCACAACCGTGCACCAGAAGAAGACGTTTCATTTGGGCACATACGTAGTTAGCACAGTTCGACAACGTCCTCTCCCTGCAGCAGGAGCTTCAACAGCACCACCAGCAGGAGCTCCACTACCACCAACACCAGCAGTACCACGACCATGTCCATTTGATGCTCTCCTCATTTTTTTTTTTTTTTACTGTCATCCACCAAATTTGTTGACAGACCAACAATTGTATTTCTGTGTCACAGGTGCAAATGAAGTGATCTAATGGCACACACTAGGTAAATTAGTTTATTCATTATTAACTGACAAACAGTCCCTGATATATCACACTTACCATCACAAAACAAACAAATCTCTAATGCTATGGACATAGGTCTTTACAAACACACACAACATTTAGGGTACCAAAACACTTAAACAGTTAATTTCTGAACATTTAACACAAGTGTCTGATCATTGTAGACACTTGGCCTCTTTCTCTTGCTGGTGTCATAAATTAACATCCTGGCACTGCTCTGTTTTCCTACTCATCAAAATCCCCTCAACATCACAGAAGCCCTGGTGTTCACAATTTGCAAGCTCTAACTTTACAGAGTCTTACAGATTTTCATTTGAATCTGCTCAGTTCTACAATTTCTAAAAGAACATTGCTAGATACTACCAATCCTACTACAGTTCCACTCACAGCTCATTGCAGATTTGCACAACATGTTCAACCCTAATAATCCACCCGCAGATTATTAATTCCCATGAATGCCCAGTTTCCCATTCGGAGTGGCGGGTCCAAACTACCCTCTCTCTGTGTAACAGCCTATCAATGATAAGCATATTCATTTGCTGAAATCCCACTTCTGACACCACGTGTAATGTAATGTGAATTTAATAGATCTCAGAATGAATAAACTTAGGCAAGCTAAATGAATAAATATATTTACTAAGTGGGTTTAAATATACGATAACACAAAAAAAATCACATATAGAATAATAAAAAGTAAATAAACATCATTAGCCTAAATATGGGGTAGGGATTCAGTCGATCATGCTATAACACATGGCTGTCTACCACGTTATAAGACATGACCGACATCCCAGGGTGTACAAAAGATAGGGCAAATCAATGCTTACATCCTACCTAGGATGAAGTGCCTGGTCGAATCTCAATTAATTGTCAGTGCAGACCACAGTTATTCCCATCGGCCCCTCCTCCAGTGGGCATCAAACATGTCTCTGAGATTACTCAGAAATGTGTTCTTATCAACACAATGAGGGATGGGTACTATATTTACAAGGCACATCATTACACAGAATGGTAAAAATAAAAGGCAACAGAGTTAAAGGGACAGAACTAATCAGTACTTAAAAAATACCCTTACAATACAGGGCAAAGTATCCCAACCCGCAGGATGTCTCCTGGGTACCTTGGACTTGCGCAAACATCACAAGCAGAGATGAACGCAACCACATCTTATGACCAAGTAGGCGACCAGCATGCTCTTAAAACCAAATGTTTAATACCAGCAATACCAGCATAACTTGCAAGTACAGAGCAATGTGACTCCACCAAAACTCTAAGACACAGATCTGGAGGAATAAACAATTTACCAGAAGAAAGGTTGCAAGGAGCCAAATCCTGGCAAAATTGTATTTTCAAAGCCAAATCAGGACCAAAGGCAACTATGACAACACCAGGAGGGAGAATGTTAACAGGGTCAGTGTCAGTAGAGTCACAGGTACCAAAATTGTGAGATAAATGATAAAGTGAGAGTTAAACCTGGTGAAAAACAAGGCCTAACACACTTGTCTCGGATTCAAGTGTTTAGCACTATCCAGATACATCACATTTCATGTACTGTCTCTCAAATTTGTTTGGGCCCTGAACTGAGCTCCCCTTCTCTGATACTGTTCACAGTCACTCACAACCAGTTAGTGGGCATTGTTAGTGTAAGGTGGGCACAGTGGGCATTACTACTACAAAGGGGGGCACAGTGGGCATTACTATTACAAAGGGGGCACAGTGGGCATTACTACCATAAGGGGGCACAGTGGGCATTACTATTACAAAGGGGGCATAAATGGCATTATTAGTACAAAAAGGGCACAGAGGGCATTACTACCATAAAGGGGCACAGAGGGCATTACTATTACAAAGGTTCACAGAGGGCATAACAACTATAAAAGGGGCCACAAAGGGCATTAATATTATAAAGGGGCCACAGAGGACACTGCTACTATAAAGGGGGCAGAGGGGACATTACTACTAAAAAAACGCACAGAGGGCATTACTACTATGAAAGGGTCACAGAGGGCATTACTACTATAAAGGGGTCACAGAGGGCATAACTACTATAACAGCGCACAGAGGACATTACTACTATAAAGGGCCACAGAGGGCATTACTACTATAAAGGGAGCACAGAGGGCTTTACCACTGTGAAGGGGTCACAGAGAGCTTTACTACTGTGAAGGGGGCACAATTGGTACTACTACTGTGAAGGGGCACAGTGGTCATTACTACTGTGAAGGGGGAAAAATGGGCATTACTACTGTGAAGGGAGCCCAGAGTGCATTACTAATGTGAAGGGGCACAAAGAGGCCATAAGTGCTGTGAGGGGGCACAAAGAGGGTATTTTTACTGTGAAAGGGGCACAAATGTGTTTGCCCCTGTGTGTGTCTGTCACCATCACCATTCCCATAGTGTTCCTATGTCTTGATGCAGCTGCATCAGGACGTTCTGTGGGGGCAAGAAGAAGTGTAGTGTCCCACTAAAGTATGTACAAGGGGACACTCCAAAAGGGTTAAATAGCCATGTCATATCTTATATATTATGCCATTTTATTGTTATGTATTTGTGAATTAATGTGAAACCTCTATGGCTGAGTACAGCAATATTATTTCCCACCACTAGATGGTGGCATTCTGCCTTCTATATAAGGCCCTGTCATAGGAAGTTAGAGAGGAGAGTGAAAATGCAGTAAGTTGGAGTGTAAGGAAAGAAAGCAGGAGGTGTAAGGAGTTAGTTAAGAGGAACCAAGTATTGTCCAGGAGGAAGAAAAGTGGAGATCCTTTCCTAAAGGAAAAGGCTGTCATTACCCCTGACACCGGCCATGTCAGGACAACATGTGACAAGTAACAGCTAAATTACTAGAACCCTGAACATATTCTTGGACTGTCAAGCCTGACAGAGGTAATCGACCGTCCCCGGTCTTCATAGACTCTGCCAGCATCCATGTGGTCAAGAGGAGCCTCCGGCATCTGACTACAGTATCAGCAACCAGGTACAAGTTGTTTATTGGTCTACACTTTGGATCCCTCCGGGAGGTGCAGCCATCATTATATATATTTCAGGAACCTGCTGGTGCAGACGTGTCATTCCTGCCCCACAGAGTATCCTTCTAAAAGAAAGGTCTTATGAAAGTGGCCTTAATATGATATTGTCCAGAACCAGGGCTAGTTATAGAAGATCCCACTAGGAGTGAAAGTAACAGGATTTAAAGAGACAGTCCCTAACTAACTACCTATTATAACCACCTACCAGCCAAAGAGGACATCTTATCCATAACCAATTGTAACATCATCTATTGTGACTATATGAACTCAAGGCAAAAGTAAAGATATCTCTTGTTTGATTAACAACTGCCTCCTCATCATTGCAAAGGGTGTGTCTACCTTTAAAAAGACACTGGCGTCACGAAACACCAGGGCCCAGCCGTCCGACACAGTCAAACTCAACATCCAGGGCACCTCACCTGACCATCCTGGAGCCCTGCGTACGGAGCGTGCCCTGAGGGAAAGTCGTGTCCACCCTCCACACAACTGCACACAGCCCAGGGAAGATTCAACCAACCGTGAGTAGAACCACCGGCTACACCGTGTACACTGTGACAACCTACCTAGCATATCACTCACATCTCCCTGCGGCTGGTGGCTGCAGAAGGAAGAGGAGGCAGCGCCGCCAGCATGGAGTCCGTGGGAGAGGCACAGGGAGGCACACTAAGGACACAGGTAACACTACCACATGATCTGCACAAGTGTTATCTGTAGTTTTACATAGGACTGCAGGTAAAACTACTGTATTATCTGTACTCAGAGAAATATCACTGTGTTATCTGTGGTGTTACATAGGACTGCAGGTGACATCTACTATATTATCTGTACTTAGAGAGTGATCATTGTGTTATCTGTGGTGTTACATAGTACTGCAGGTGACATCTACTACATTATCTGTACTTAGAGAGTTATCACTGTGTTATCTGTGGTGTTACATAGGACTGCAGGTGACATCTACTACATTATCTGTACTTTAGAGAGTTATCACTGTGTTATCTGTGGTGTTACATAGGACTGCAGGTGACATCTACTATATTATCTGTACTTAGAGAGTGATCATTGTGTTATCTGTGGTGTTACATAGGACTGCAGGTGACATCTACTACATTATCTGTACTTAGAGAGTTATCACTGTGTTATCTGTGGTGTTACATAGGACTGCAGGTGACATCTACTACATTATCTGTACTTAGAGAGTTATCACTGTGTTATCTGTGGTGTTACATAGGACTGCAGGTGACATCTACTACATTATCTGTACTTAGAGAGTTATCACTGTGTTATCTGTTGTGTTACATAGAACTGCAGGTAACATCTATTATATTATCTGTACTCAGAGAAATATCACTGTGTTATCTGTGGTGTTACATAGGACTGCAGGTAACATCTACTACATTATCTGTACTTAGAGAGTTATCACTGTGTTATCTGTGGTGTTACATAGTACTGCAGGTAACATCTATTATATTATCTGTACTCAGAGAAATATCACTGTGTTATCTGTGGTGTTACATAGGACTGCAGGTGACATCTACTACATTATCTGTACTTAGAGAGTTATCACTGTGTTATCTTCGGTGTTACATAGTACTGCAGGTGACATCTATTACATTATCTGTACTCTGAGCGTTATCACTGTGTTAACTCTTGTGTTAAACATGACTGCAGGTGATATCAATAACATTATCTGTACTTGTACCATCCCAGATCTGGCAGGATAGACTTGGAGTTCGGTGGCTACTGCCTTTCATACTATATTTTAATGGGAGGGGGTGCCATTCAAATTTTTGCCTCAGGCAGCAGAAGAGCTAGAATAGGCCCTGTCAAGCCCACTGTGGTGCTGAAAACCCTCCCTGGGTTAACACTGGGGACTAGGCAGGAAAGAAGACAGAGAGCATACTGTTCTAGTTCAGGTCACTGTTCTAGTCTACCTGCCCAGAAGTCAATGGGGTCAGGAATCAGAGTTTACATCAGAGATAGTCCAGAGTTTAAGTAGGCCTGAACCTGGACGTTGAGGTGGGAGGTCTCTGGTTGATGATTTGCCTCAGCCTGGTGTGACACAGGAAAAAAAACTCTCCCATCAAGTTGAAACTAACTGGCTGTTGCTGCTACTGCTGTGCCTTCTGCTGCTTGTGGCAATGGAAAGTGGGTGTATTTGTAGGGGTCAGAGAGGGGCATCCCTTTTAGATATACTCGCAGCAGACATCACCAAAAGCTTTAGCAAGTTGCATATACATTATCTTGTGGTAATAACATAATTTGGGTCTAAAAGAATGATTATCCAGTAATCATTGGACTGTTAGATGATCAGCAGGATCAAAGTTGTTGAAAAGTCCTGTCTAAGAATATTTCTTCTCAGTATCTTGCACTCACCTGTGTATATCCATATACGTTTAACAGCCGGGCCATAGGCAGAGTCGTCAAAGAATGTAAATCTCCAATAAAACCGACCACTGCATCCTTCTCCATACATGAGTAGTTTGGAGCTGTCACTGTGTGTCCGGACAGTATCTGCAGAACATCTTTTATAACTTTATTCACATGTCCACAAGAGTCATATATGTGATATCCCAGAGTGATATTGGGCAGAATATCTGAACGATTATTAGTTGCCTCAATAGCAAAGAGAAAAGCCAACAGATGTGTATATTCTCTTGGAAAAATCCTGTATCAAAAATGTAAAGATTTAGTGTGAGTTTATGTACAGATGTTTTATTCCTTGACTTTACTCTTTGATAGGGTGTTCTGCTGTCTGCAAATTGCGGATCCACAAAACACGTATATGGCCATGTGCGTTCTGCATGGAACGGAACATCCTGGCCTCTATAGAACAGTCATATCCTTGTCCATAAAACAGACAATCATATGACATGTTCTATTTTATTGCGGGTGCTACGGCGTGCTGTCCACGTCTTATATGGCACCATTGAAGGGAATCGGTCCGCATCCTACTGGCCAAAAATGTGGATCGGATGCGTACACAAAAATAAGTTTTTGTGCATGAGCCCTAAAGACCATATCAGTCTTCGCCCAGAGAAACTGCATGGAGTTTATAGGAGCATAGAAACCAGGTGGAGGCCGGACATGTGCACAGATTCCAGCTTTGTACTTCAGCTTGCATTGCATGCTTAAAATCAAGCCAGGCCTCATTTGGTCATTTTTAGGAAATACATTAATGCTCTGAGTCCCAGTTAGTGGATTTTTTTTATTT
>ONZH01024477.1:0-17243 GCA_900303285.1 Rhinella marina | reverse complement strand
GGTCGACTTCAGACACTCCAAAAACAAATTTTTGGGAGGCTCAACTACAGCCATTTGACTGCAATCTCAGTCGGACAAAGGCATTGGTGGTGTCACCGCCATGCTGTGTCAGGCTAAATTTTTGGGTGGTTCACCTGCTACCTCAGCCTAACTCGATCACTCTGTTGTCACCGCCGCCATACAGGGTGACGCTAAAGTTTTTATGTGCTTCGCCTGCTACCCCAATCTAACTCTGTCACTCTTGTCACCGCCATGCTGCGTCACGTTAAATTTTATTGTTTATTGCCTGCTACCTCACTCTAACTCGTTCACTCAGTTGTCACCGCCATAGTGAGTTGCACTATAGCAGTCTGCACAGTCCTTTTTTTCTCTCTAACTGATCGATACTACAACGTCACATTAGAAAATACATTTTTTTGCTCTCAGTTAATACACATATATTTGAAAAAGTTCAATGGAACAATTTTCTGGGTTGAACTATACCAGGCCGAGTCTGCACAATCCTTTGTTTCTCTCTAATTGCTATATACCACACGTCACGTTAGAAAATACGTTTTATTGCTCTGTTATACAAAAATATTTGAAAAAGGTCACTGTGGGACAATTTTCTGGGTAGCTCTATGCCAGGCCCAGTCTGCACAATCCTTTGTTTCTCTCTAATTGATATATAATACAGTTATATACACAAAATTTTGAACCCAGCAGGGGTGCCACCACTACCAGCCTAACCACCACCAGCATGCGCAGGCATATGAGTGCTAAACACCCGACTCAATGGAACCAACCGTTCACCTCCTGCTGGTCACACCACTGCTCCTTCCCCTGTGTCACTTGCTGCCTCTGCGGGTCAACCCCCTGCCCAGGACCCCGGCACGAGCGCCTCCCACCCGAAAACTACCCCTTCGCCTCCACGATCCTCCACACTGTCCACCAATGTGTCCCTGTGCAGCATTCAGCTGTCATTAGATCAGACATTGGAGCGCAAGCGGAAATAAAGTTCCACCCACCCACATGCACAAGCCCTCAACGTGCACATACAGGGCCACGCAAAATTTTAATGTGCTTCGCCTGCTCCCGCAGTGTAACTCGGTCACTCCGTTGTCACAGCCATACAGGGCCACGATAAATTTTTATGCGCTTCACCTGCTCCCGCAGTGTATCTCGGTCACTCTGTAGTCACAGCCATACAGGGCCACAATAAATTTTTATGTGCTTCGCCTGCTGCCACAGTGTAACTCGGTCACTCTGTTGTCATAGCCATACAGGGCCACGCTAAATTTTAATGTGCTTCACCTGCTCCCGCAGTGCAATTCGGTCACTCTGTAGTCACAGCCATGCAGGGCCATGCTAAATTTTAATGTGCTTCGCCTGCTCCCGCAGTGTTACTCGGTCACTCTGTAGTCACAGCCATACAGGGCCACTATAAATTTTAATGTGCTTCGCCTGCTCCCGCAGTGTAACTCGGTCACTCTGTAGTCACAGCCATACAGGGCCACAATAAATTTTAATGTGCTTCGCCTGCTCCCGCAGTATATCTTGGTCACTCTGTAGTCACAGCCATACAGGGCCACAATAAATTTTTATGTGCTTCGCCTGCTTCCGCAGTGTAACTCGGTCACTCTGTTGTCACAGCCATACAGGGTCACGCTAAATTTTTATGTGCTTCGCCTGCTCCCGCAGTGTAACTCGGTCACTCTGTAGTCACAGCCATACAAGGCCACGCTAAATTTTTATGTGCTTCACCTGCTACCGCAGTGTAACTCGGACACTCTGAACGAGTCTGACTCTGGGGCCGCTCATGTACTGCCCACACCGAGGATTGCGGGGCCTACCTTGGTCACGGTTTCTCAGACTTATTATGCCTTTTCCCCCAACCCCTCCTCCTACTGTCAGTTACCATCCGTGAGCACGGCGCCTTCAGTCGGTAGCACTAGGCGCAGCAGCAGTGCCTTGGGTAAGTGCCAGCAGGCGGTGCTCAAACTGCTGAGCTTAGGTGACAAGAGGCACACTGCCCAAGGGCTGTTACAGGGCATCACGGCGCAGACCGATCTGTGGCTGGCACCGCTGAACCTCAAACCAGGCATGGTTGTGTGTGACAACGGGCGTAACCCGTTGGTGGCTCTGCAACTCGGCAGACTCACACATGTGCCATGCCTGGCCCACGTGTTCAATCTCATAGTTCAGCGGTGTTTTTGGTGTTTCGCCTGCTACCTCACTCTAACTTCGTTCACTCTGTTGTCACCACCATACAGGGTCACGCTAAATTTTATTTCTTCTTCGACTGCTACCTCAGTCACTCTGTTGTCACCGCCATTCTGCGTCAGGGTAAATTTTTGGGTGGCTCACCTGCTACCTCATGTAACTTGGTCACTTGTTGGTGTCACCGCCATGCTGTGTCAGGCTTATGCCTGCGTTGTGGGGCGGGGGATAGGACAGCAGTGCCAGCATGGGCATGGGTGATGGACCTTCGTTGCACCTAGTTGGGTGCTTCCCTAACATGTGATGGGCATGTGCCTCGCCCTTCTTGGTTTGAGTAAGCACAATTGCCTTGAGGGTCACCACCAGGCTGTTGCCCGAGAATTTGGGGTAATGGTGGGATTAGGCAGCCTCAGAGGCATCCATGCATGCTGCCCCTGCTGTTTCCTGTCCATTTCCGTGGTGTTTCCATCATTTTCTGAGGTTTCTAGGTTTTCACCCAGCCTTCCCTAGGCAAAGCCTTGGTCCCCTGCAAAAAATGTTCGAGTCTCCCATTGACTTCAATGGGGTTCGTTATTCGAAACGAGCACCTGAGCATCGGGTACAATTCGACTCGAATAACGAGCACGCGAGCATTTTAGTGCTTGCTCATCTCTAGTACTTACCAATGCTTCTTTTTTCTTTGGATGATGCTTTTTGCCATTTGTCTGGGAGCACCGCCTCAGCGAACTCATTCCACGACCGGTCCTTGCAGACACGGTCGAGGCAGAGGTTGCTCCTTATGTCCCACAGCTCCGGACAGTCTTGTACCATTACAATCAACTTCTCCATAGAGAAAGCCATCTTATTTTTTATAAGTCCCCTCACAAAATTGCGGCTTAGATGCGGAAATGTACATACTGTCGTGTGAATGGGCCCTTACAGTTCATATTCTTTAAAGTGAGGCGTTTATGATCTTTAAATAAAATCCTATATTAAGCACTTCAGGTTATTTTTATTATTATATTTTTGGTCACGCACACACAATTTTTCCGCCATTTTCAAATGCATGAAAAACACATTTTAAAATGCCAATATTTTTTAAAATCCATTATACATTTTTAAAGTACTGCATTTTTAGCAGTATTTGATGGAGTTTTTTTATGTTATTTTGCACGTTTTAAAAAAAAAAAAATTTTAAAGGGTTGTTCCCGACTCAACTTCTAGGTGAGTTACAGAGGCAGTCTAGTACTGGTTTCTAGGTGTTTCCGTAACCTTCGCCATCTCCTACTATAGTGCTGATACAGTATATACTGTGCTCAGCAGAAATGAAAACACCTCCTTTTATTCAATATCTTACTGAACACAAGAACAATTTTCCAAATTTTGACAAGTTTTCACAGTACATCTGTTTGACCCATAACATAAAAGTAAGGATAATAATATACCGTAACACAGTAACATATATGTAGTTTGTAAGGTTGAAAAACAAGACATACGCTCTTCCAGATCAGTTTGTTATCCTGCAAGTTGATCCAGAGGAAAGTGAAAAATCAGATGAGGTAGAAGGGAATTTTCCTCCATTTTAAGGGAAAATTTCTTCCTGACTCCTATCAGGAATACCTCCCCGGATCAACAACCCTTTTTAAGAAATCTAGTAACTATAACCTGTAATATTATTATACTCCAGAAGTATATCCAGACCCCTCTTGAATGTTTTTAGTGAGTTCACCATCACTTCCTTCACCTGGCAGAGAGTTTTCATAGTCTCACTGATCTTACAGTAAAGAATCCTCTTCTAAATTTGTGTAGAAATCTTCTTTCCTCTAGATGTAGACGATCCACTGACATATTTATGCATAGTTATTAGATTGCCCCTTAGTCATCTTTTTTCTAAACTAAATAGTCCTAATTTTGACAGTCTTTCTGTGTACTGAAGTCCACCTATTCCAGTTATTACTTTAGTTGCCCTCCTCTGAACTTTCTCCAGCTCTGCTATGCTTGTCTTGTTCCCAGGAGCCCTAGAATAATACACAATACTTCATGTTTGGTCTGAATAGTGTTTTGTAAAGTGACAGGAGTATGTTTGCATCATGTTTTAGATGAAGCAGTGACTCATCTGAAACAAGACCTATAGGACATAAAGAAAAAACTTAAACAGGTGGGCGAGAGGGTGGAAACACTTGAGGCAGGCCACAAGGCGGTAGTTTTATTCAATACAGCAGTCTCCCACAGCCTAGATCATACACAAGCCCACATGAACCTTCTATATAATCTGATCATAGGTTCAACATAAACATGGGCGGAGAAATAATTTACGCATCAAAGGCCTCCCTGAGTCCATACTAACAGACTTCATTATGACGTCGGTGCTGGAGTTTTTTACCACACTATTAGGCCCAGAGGAGCCTGACAATATTACCATGGACCAGGCCCAAAGAGTGCTATGTCCACTGCCTAAACCGCAGGAACCACCCAGAGACATGATCTGTAGAATGGCCAGCTTCCAGACCAAAGAGAAACTGCAGAACGTGCTTAGAGACAAACAGTCCATTACCTTTACTGGGACTACCATCTCTCTGTACCAAGATTTATCACCTGTGACTCTGCAAAAACGCAGGGCCCTGAAGCCCCTCTTGGAATTATTGGCAAATAAGGTTATAACCTACCACTGACTACATGCTTTTGAGGTGTTGATTAATGCCCCTGAGCGCAAAATATTGGTCCGGTCCCCAGCCGACCTAACACAAGTTTATGATACCCTGGACTATCACAGCACTAGACATTCCTGACTGGAAAAATATAAAGAATGTCACAGACTTACCAGCTATAGCAGTGATTCCTGCCTGGACACCTAGTGCCACAATGCAGCATCAGAAGAGGAAGCTGGATGACTCCAAGAAAACTACACATTGAACTAGAGTGAACTGTTACTAGTGTCTCTTAGTTATCTGTCTTTCCATTTTATACCTCCATCTCTATCTTTTATTTTCCTTTACTATCTATAAATGCAAGGTGATACCTTTTAAGAGTCCTGAGGTCCAGACACTGTTTCTATAGGGCCCTTTTTTGTGAATTAGTCATATCATTGGTTTTACTATACCCTAATCCTACTATGTTAATTGACAATATTAGACCTCAACGCCCTAGAGATATGAGATGAAAACTCCATTCTGTATCTAAATGCCCGCTTCCCACTAGATATTGTCACGAACGTACTTGCAAAAAGTGACATAATTTGACATGTTTTCCTTCTGGTTTGGTTGCTGTTTACCACACCCCTTCCACTCAGCTGTTGCGGGTGTGGTAATTATCTTTCTACTATTTATCCCTTCCTCTCCCAGTATTCCTTGCGATTTATACTTTCTGCTGACTTTGTTGTGTGGTGTTGTTCTCAGTTGATATCCGGTTGCTGCAATATCTGCATTAAGATAAGTGTCATTTTCCGTTTTGTGTTTATTCTACTTTTCCCTGTTGTGGTTTTGCCTTCTGGAGTTTCCTGTTCATCCGTCCTTTTGGATGAACGGGTTTACTCTTTGTCCTGTCACTAGCTGCAGGGTTGTACAGGGTCAGTTTGTTATAAGGTTCCTGTGTATGAACTCTCCTACCACTAAGGCCTGTTCATACTGGTAGTCAGCCAGGGCCTAGTTTCAGGGTTACCTGCAGGAGGTGACCATTTCCCTTGTTTGGTCTTTTTTCCTTCCCTCTTACACTTGGTGTGGCTATAGCCTCCACACCAGAGCGTGACAGATATGCCCTACTTTTGGTCAAACTCGACCCCCAATACTTTCCTCTCTTGCATAAGTGTAGGATAGATGCTGTTATTCCCTTATGCAGCTGTTCAGTATTTATCTGTTAACTGCTTGTTTGACACCCTACATGTTCCATGTTCCCTTCTTGTCCCTGTTTCTTACCCTGCTGTTTCCCAACTTTGCAGAGATTATCCGAGGCTACTTAAGTCACTGTCTGGTCTCCCACGGCTGCTATGAAGGTATGGTCTTTTAATGCACCAGACAAACGAAGCCAAATATGCCACGAATTACGCAAACATCAGGTGAGTGTTGCACTATTACAAGAAACCCACTTTAGAGTTATTAGAGTCTGAACCATCTCCTGTATAACCAATGGTTCCACAGTATGTCACCCTCCTCTGCATCCAGATATCTATAGCTCTATAGCTTTACATAAGAACTTCCCACTAGAGGTGCGTTCAACTCTTGCGCACCTAGAGAGGACATATCTCTTTATTAAGGGGACATTAGGGAGGCAGACATTCACCTATGGGAATATATATGCCCCCAATACTTCCCAGTCTCCCTGGATATGTACAACACTTTGTTTGTTCAAAGAGTTTGCTGAGGGGGTGACGATTCTGAGGGGGGGGGGCCTGAAGTTGACCATCGATGCCCAATTAGAATCCTCCACTGGTGCATCAGCTATTTCTCACCTTGCTCTGATAGGAGTTAAAGCTTCTTTGACATATTTGGGCCTCACAGACATTTGGAGAACCCTCCATCCCACTAGTAAGGACTTTACCTTTTATTCCATGGCACATCGCTTATACCAGCATCTAGACTGTACCTTTTTGAACCACACCATCTATTAACTACTATGTACCAGTGCTAATATTGGCAGCTTACTGCTTTCGGATCAAGCACCTGTGTTCCTGGAATTTACACCTAAACATTTTCAGAAACCCATGAGTCACTGGAGGTTGAATGAGACACTGTTAGATAACCCGGAATATGTCAAAAAACTGTCTGGACTCTTAGAGGAGTACTTTGAACATAACTCCACACCCAGGGTTTCCACTGGCCATGTCTGGGAAGCCCACAAATCTGTAATAAGAGGCCACCTGATAGCTCTTAGAGCATATCTTAAAAATAAAAAGGAACAGAGAGTGTCAGAGCAACAAAAACAAATCCAGGAAATGGGATTAATTCATAAAAAAAAACATTGCTCTGACTCCAACTTAGAGCAATTGACTGATTTGTGATCAACCCTTAAAAACATACAGAACATGTTTACTGCCAATCTATATCTCTCAGCAAGATTTAAATATTATGTCCACAGAGACAAGGCCTCCAAGTTCATGCTTTCTCAAATCAAGAAGAGGAAATCCCGTACTTAAATACACTCTGTCAAAAATACATCCTCCACACTTCTGATGACAACAGAGGAGATAGCCCTTCATTTTAGAGAGTTTTACCAAGCCTTATATAACATTAGGCAACAAGAGGAAAAAAATAGAACAAAGGAGATAGACTCATGGCTGAATGCCTTGAACTTAACTTCTATCTCAGGGGATCAAGCAACTTCCTTATTACTAGCGTTGAGCGCGCATGCTCGGCTGAGCATGTGTACGCTCAGGTCCGCTCGGTGTTCGGCCGAACACCGAGAGTACTTGAGCGCAATGTTCGAGTCTCCTCCCGCACGTTTGTTCGCTGCTACGCATTAGCGTACGCATCTTATAATTTGTACGCTAATGCTACATATTGCTCGAGTCTCCCCGCACGTTTGTTCGCTGGTACGCATTAGCGTACGCATCTTATAATTTGTACGCTAAGATGCGGGGAGGGATCTTAGCTACTGGCATTACACTGATTGGCTGGCCGGGAGCGCGTGATCGGGTGCTATAAAGCACCCGGTCACGCGTTCCCTGCCACTGTTAGACAGGGAGAGCTGCCGCAAACAGGGAGAGATAGTGTAGGGAGAGATTGCCACGCTAGGCAGGGATAGTATTATTATTTTAAAGACCCAAAAGCCCTTTTTAGGGCTACTTCTATATCTGCCTGCCTTTTTTTTTATTTTCTTGTTTGGGGGGGTTAATATAAATAGATCTAGGTGGTTTGGCATTAACGCCACCAGCGCAACTGCTGCATCTCTGTATACTATATACTGACTTTGCTATTATATCTGCTCCTAAGTCTGCAGTACCTCTTTTGTGTCTTGCTGTGTAACTTTTGCGCAAGGAGGTACTTCTGTAGGGAAAGGATTTGGATAGGCAGGGCTAGTTCTGTTGAAAAGACACCAAAGTCCACAGTTCAATATTTTTTTTTTTATTTTTTTTGTGTGCTAATTTTGGGGCAAATTTAGAGAAAAAGAACCCAAGTGTGCCCGACACTAGCAGTACGTGCATAGCCTGTGCATTATAGCCTTTCAGTTGTCTATATAGTTCACATCAGTTTTCACTGTTTCTACCGTTATTTTAGGCCGCAGTTCCTAATTTGCGTCTGCAGATAAATTGCCCAAGGAGGCACGTATACTGTAGGCATAGAAATTACCTAGGCAGGGCTATTTTTGGTGTTCAAAAGACACCAAAGTCCATAGTTCAATTTTTTTTCTTTTTTTTTTTGTTAATTTTGGGGGCAAATTTGGGGAAAAAAGAACGCAAATGTGCCCGACACTAGCAGTACGTGCACAGCCTGTGCATTATAGCTTTACAGTTGTCTATATAGTTTACATCAGTTGTCACTGTTTCTACCGTTAATTTAGGCGACAGTACCTGCGCTCTGTCTACTAGTTAACGTTAGCGCATTCTACACAATTGACATTCTGTGAAATTTTTCTGATCAGACACGTAATAAAAATCTTCACTACTGTAATTGGGACAAAACTGCATATAAATATGTGCAAGGCAAGCAGTAAGGGACGGGGAAGTGGGTGTCCTGCTGAATCTGGGCAAAGAAATTATCCCACATTCGGTTATTCCAAGGAGCTTTTTTCATCAACGTTCATTGATTTGGGCCTGTCGCCAAGCCCGCCTGAAGTGGCACATGAGGAAATATTGTGCCCTGATTCGCAACCTCTTGATCATCCACAGTCTGAAGAAGATGAGGGTGGGGAAGGACAAGCATTTTCTCCCGAGGGGGATGATGATGATGATGAGACACAGTTGCCAATAAGTCAAAGGCAATTAGCGTCTAAAGAGGTTGATGATGAGGATGAGATGCAGTTAAGTCAGGTTCTCATTCGTTCACCATGTCAGGAGGAGGAGCAGAGTGAGGAAGTGGAAGAGGAGGTGGTGGACGATGAAATAGCTGACCCAACCTAGCAAGGTGGCAAGCCGAGCGAGGACAGCAGAACAGAGGGGGAGAGATCTGCAGCACCGCAACAGGCTGCAAGAGGCCATGGGGTGGCAAGAGGCAGAAGGCAGGCCACGCTAACCAGGCTCGCGACAGCACACCCTTGCGGCAATCTCGCTTGCCAAGGGGTAGGTGTTCCGCAGACTGGCGTTTTTTTGAGGAGAGTGATGACGATAAAAGAATTGTCGTTTGGAACCTGTGCCATACCAAGATGAGCAGGGGCATGAACACCAGCAACCTGACCACCACCAGCATGATACGCCACATGAAAGCAAAACACCCTAATAGGTGGGCCGAACGCCAGGGTCCACCACCTGTGTCTGCAGGTCACACCACTGCCTCTTCTTCCACTCAGTTACGTGCTGCCCAAGCCGCAGACCCAGATGCTTCCTGCCCTGCACCTGGACCGTCGCAGGCACCCTCAGCGACCACGTCCACTACAGTGTCCCAGCACAGCATTCAAATGTCCTTACCACAGGCATTTGAACGCAAGCGCAAATACCCTGCCACCCACCCACAGGCCATAGCACTAAACGCGCAACTTTCAAAATTGCTGGCCCTGGAAATGTTGCCGTTTAGGCTGGTGGACAGCAAGGCTTTTCACAGCCTGATGGCGGCAGCTGTCCCTCGATACGCAGTCCCCAGCCGCCACTATTTTTCACGTTGTGCCGTCCCCGCCTTACATCAGCATATGTCCCGAAACATAACCAGTGCCCTCACCAATCCAGTTACGGGGAAGGTCCACTTAACAACTGACACATGGACAAGTGCTTGTGGCCAGGGACGCTACATTTCCCTGACGGCACACTTGGTGAACGTTGTGGAGGCTGGGAGCGAGTCGTCCCCTGGGATGGCACAGGTGCTACCGACACCAAGGATTGCAGGCCCTAGTTCCGTCCGTATTTCCGCCACCACCTACACTAGCAGCTGCAACCCCTCCTTCTCCTCCTCCGCTTCCTCCTCCACTTCCACTGCAGAATTACAATCTTGCAGCACCAGTCAGACTTCAGTGAGTTGCTGGAAGCAGTGTAGCACAGCAGTGGGGAAGCGGCAACAAGCCGTGATAAAGCTTATTTGCCTGGGTGACATACAGCACACCGCCGCTGAGCTGTGGCAGGGCATAAGGGACCAGACTGAGCTGTAGCTCTCCCCACTCAACCTACAGCCAGGAATGGTTGTGTCTGATAACGGCCGCAACTTGGTGGCAGCTTTGGAGCTGGACAACCTCCCACACATACCATGCCTGGCCCATGTCTTCAACTTAGTGGTGCAGCGTTTTCTGAAAACCTACCCCATTTGCCTCAGCTACTGGTGAAGGTGCGTCGCCTGTGTGCCCATTTCAGGAAATCACCTCCAGCTTCTGCCGGCCTGGCAACGCTCCAGCAGCGCCTTCGCTTGCCAGCTCACCGACTGCTGTGCGACCTGAGCACACGCTGGAACTCCACCTTCCACATGTTGGCCAGGCTATGTGAGCAGCAGAGAGCAGTAGTAGAATACCAGCTGCAACATGGTCGGCGCCTTTCAAGTCAGCTTCTGCTCTTCAGAAGCAACGAGTGGGCAATGATGTCTGACCTCTGTGAGGTTTTACGCAACTTTGATGAATCTACACAGATGGTGAGCGGCGATAATGCCATTATCAGCGTAACCATCCCACTTCTGTGTCTACTTAAAACCTCACTGCTCGCAATAAAGGCGGACGCTTTGCGTGTGAAAATGGGGGAAGGCCCTACACAGGGCGAGAGCCAGACCATCCTCGGTTCGTCTTCTCAGCGCCAATTGGAGGAGGAGCATGAGACGGTTGCCATCGCTACACAGGGTAGTACTGAGAGCAGATTTGCACCATCTCTTCGGCGTGGATGGGCCGATGAGGACGAGGATGAGGAGGAGGAGATTGAAGGTCATTCTCCTGGTGAGAAGAGCGAAGCCTTGTCTGTTGGGACTCTGGTGCACATGGCTGACTTCATGTTAGGCTGTCTTTCCCGTCACCCTTGCGTTATACGCATATTAGGCAACACCGATTACTGGTTGTTCACCCTTCTCGACCCCCGCTACAAAGAGAACTTATCATTCCTGTGGCAGAAAGGACAACTAAAATGGTGCAATACCAGAAGGCCCTTGTAAAAAAATTGCTCCAAAAATTTCCAGCTGAGAACACAGGCGGCAGAGTACGTAGTTCCTTGGCCACCCGAGGAGGGGAGACGAGGGGAACACACAGAAGTTCCAGAAAAGGCAAGGCGACACTCTCCAAAGTCTGGGACCCTTTCATGACACCCCGCCAGCAGCCTCACCCTGATGAGCGGCCTAGTGTGACAAGGAGGGAAAAGTTTTGGAAGACGGTAAAGGAGTACCTAGCTGACCGTGTCAACGTCCTCACCGATCCCTCTGTGCCTTATAATTATTGGGTGTCAAAGCTGGACACGTGGCACAAACTGGCGCTCTACGCCTTGGAGGTGCTGGCCTGCCCTGCCACCAGCGTTTTGTCTGAGCGGGTATTTAGTGCCGCTGGGGGCATAATTACTGATAAGCGCATTCGCAACCAACAATGCTGACAGGTTGACGCTTATCAAGATGAACAAGGCCTGGATTGCCCCTGACTTCGCTACCCCACCACAGGAAAGCGGCTGAACACTTTTAGGGTGTATTGGATACACTGTTTTCTCATGTAGGCCCTCAACCACAATGTTTTCAAGGGTCTGCTCACCAGCAGGCCCTCAACCATAATTTTTTAAACGGTCTGTTCACCAGCAGGCCCTCAACCACAATGTTATAAAAGGGTCTGTTCACCAGCAGGCCCTCTACCATAATGTTTTCAAGGGTCTGCTCACCAGCAGGTCCTCAACCATAATGTTTTCAACGGTCAGCTCACCAGCAGGCCATGAATCTTAATTTTTCACGGGTGTGTCTGATGCCCTTCTTTATGTGTAATAAAAGGTGTATCAGAGTGCCTGTTCCTTGTAATTTTTGGCAGTCTTGTCACTTTGTGCATAGGCTTTATGAGTGTATGAGTCCCACGGCAAGAACAATTGTTCCACAATGTGAATGAGGCCCTCCTTTATAGCCGTTGTATCGGAGTACCTGTTCTGTGTAATTTTTGGCAGCCCTGTCACTTTGTGCATAGGTTTTATGAGTGTATAAGTCCCAGGACAAGAACAATTGTACCACAATGTGAATGAGGCCCTTCTTTATACCCGTTGTATTGGAGTGCCTGTTCCGTGTAATTTTTGGCAGCACTTGCACTTTACGTACAAGTCAATATATGTTTCCTAACAATATTTCTTCACAGTATGTCAGGAAGGGGTTAAAGGTTTAAAAAACACAGGTTTTAGAAGAATTATTTTACTAATAATAACAACTTTTGACTTTTAACAAATAATAAGTAAAAAAAAAACAAAAGAAAATAAAAATTATGCAGGCCTTTGGCGACGACTGGCCACCATGGCTTGCAGCTCTCGGAGCTCCAATTGTAGGCCGCGAATCAGGTGGGAGGCAGCATGGAGCTATGTGCCAAATCGCCTTAAGGCGGCCTCCACCTCAAAGTCAGTGGGTATATCTGTAGGGGTGGAAACAGTAATATAATTAGTATGATCGAGTTAAAGGGGTTGTCCCACCAAAAATATTCTAAACTTTCAAACCAGCTCCTGGATCTGAATACTTTAGCAGTTGCATGTCATTAAATATTTTGTATATCTACTAGAACTGACTCAGTTATTCAGTGAAATGTATCTTTATTGAGCCATTTTTTTTTTCTTATTTCATTGAACTGCTCACTGAGAAGGCCGCACATGCTCAGTGTAAATCTTCAACTGTCTCCTGTCCTGAGCTGTAATAGGGAGAGATGGACACGAGTCCTGACATGCAGTAGAATAGACACTAGTCACACTATCCTTGAGTAACCAGCTTGATGTAGCAGAGTAATTGGGGCAGATCTCTGGATCTATGTGAGGTGCAGGGCTGTTTCTCGCTTTGTTAAAAAGAGATTGCCAATGTACACTACCTTGATTTTAAAATTATTGTGATATGTCTGCTTCACTAACCACTTGGAGAACATAATGTGTACACAGTCTAGTTATCAAATAACTTGTTGGGTGGCATGATCCTAGTGCTTGAAAATATTAAACTTCTGTGAATTAGGGGTTTGTACTTACAGGACACCCATAATGAGTGCTCTTCCCATGGTCCTGGGGAAAATTCATCAGTTCCCCTGACAGTTGGAGCTACAAAAGATAAAACATAAATTTAGCTTATATTTTGAAGACAGAAGTTCCACCCATTACACTTTTTATTTTACCTACCTTCTAGCTCTGGAACTTGGGGCAGGTGGGGTCCTCTCTCGCTGAACTGGAGGAAGAGGGTCAGAGTAGCTCCTCTGTGGTGCAGCAGCTGTCAAAAATCATTAAATAATGTCCTTACATTCAACTCTAATGAACAGTTGTAGCTACATGGGAATAGTTTGGGGCTGAAGGATCCCGTCCTTAACCACTAGTTCTCTTACTGCAGCTGCACTCCCACGTAGCTTGGATGAAAAATAAATTAAATATGTTTTATACTTACTAGAGGCTGCAGGTAATTCAGGGGCCGTCCTGCCTCGGCGGTGGTGACGCCGTCGTTGACGGTGCTCTGCAACATAAAAACATACACAATTGTTAGATGATGACACTTTTTAATACTAACACATACTACTATGAAGATATTATGGGTGTGAGAGGGGGGCCATATCATATTTTTTTCTTCTAAAAAGGTATTTATAGCAATAGATAACGTTATCGTTGCAATAACTTTCTTAATATCGTTAACACGGTGCGGTAGGAATACTTTGGATATCGCCCACTGACAGTAGCTGCAGCATGGGCACATCTTTGAGTCTGTGTGTAGGAGGAAGAAGCGCTAACTATGAAGGGGCATATCTCTAAGGGTACTTTCTTTTACACTAGTGCATTTGCCTGACACAAACGGGAGAACGGCCAGCGCCATTAACAATAATGGGAGATGGCACTGATCTGGCCGCTATTCGGCAAGAACGCCTGGAATTGGCAGGACAAATACTGCTGAACAGCCGGCAGGATCACCACCACATATGTGAAAGTAGCCTAAGGCTAATTACTGGGAAGGGGCACGTGTCTGAGAATACCTTCACTTGTTTGGTTCGAGTTAGAGGCGTGGCCTAGCATGATAGAAAATTACTGCAGCACACTACGCATGCCCACGTTGTACTTCTATACTTTTTTCATTATTGGCACTCACTGCTGTTATATATACAATACAGTACAATAATTTTTTAACATGTTTTTACTTATCAAATATTTTGTTACTCACCCTGCCGTATCTCTGCGCGGATCTCATTAAGCCGCTCTGGGCATTTAAATTTCAGATCGGACCATTTGCGCTGGATCTGGCCCGGGGTCCGCACGGTGTTGAAACGATGGCGCAAGCCTCGGATCACCTGCTTGATCACCTTCTTCTTATGCTGGTTCGGATGGCGGTGTGTGCCATCGTAATCCTCTCTGTCCTTAATCCGGATCAGGTATTTCAGCTCTCCAGAGCTAAATGCAGAAGAACGCCTGACTGCCATTTTGGAAAATTCGCTCTGCCTCTGAGGACTGTACGCCACGGCCTAGCGTTGTGCATGTGTATGACAGATTTGCGAGAGAATAGTACGCTAAAGATTCGTATGTACTTCGTACGCTCATGCGTACGCATTTAGTTAAGTAGCGTACCTTTCACAACACTAGACTGTATGTTAGTTTTTTGTGCGGGAATGTTCGCAGACGCAGTGTACGTGTACGCTCATGCGTACGTATTTAGTTCAGTAGTGACTAGCGTACTTTTAACAACGCTTATACTGTATGTTCGTTATTTGTGCAGGAATGTTCGCCAAACACGACCAGAATAACGAATATTTTTTAACGCAACTTCGCTCATCTCTAATTGTACGCTAATGCGTACGAATTAGTATGCGAAATGTTACTCATTGTGCGCTAATGCGGATGAATTCACCCTCCAGATGCTGCTCCCAAAACATTTCTGTGGTGTTGACTTTTATTATGCTCGGGTGCTCGGCCGAGCACTCGAGCAGCCCCGAGTGCTCGGCCAGAGCACCCGAGCAGACGAGCCCAGAGGTGCTCGATCATCACTACTTATTACGTCCATTTACCATGCAACAGTTAGAGACAGTTCTCCGATCTACTACTCTACATAAGAGCCAGGGTCCAGATGGCCTACCTATGGTTTATTACTGGACTTTCCAAGCCTCATTGCTCCCTAGATTTTAGACATCTGCTAGATATGCGCTAGTTATAGACCCATCTCCTTATTAAACACCAATTTGAAATTATACACTAAAATCATAGCTATGAAATTGAAAGATCCACTTCCCCATATTATACATATTGAACAGGTGGGCTTTGTCACTGGCAGTGAAGGATGAACTCTACTCATTTGATACATATCATTAGGTATGCCTCTCTGCGATCTGTGCCTTTGGTTCTCCTTGGTACAGACGCTGAAAAAGCATGTTATCGCATAGACTCGACTTTTGTGCAGAGCACTACACAGATTTGGGATTCTAACTAGAGATGAGCGAATTGAATCAGACAAAGTGGAATTCTATCCGAATTTCAGGAATTATTCGATTCGCACCGATTCAGAATTTCCTGATGATTCGTGGTGACGAATCGTTTTTTTTTTCTTC
Organism: Rhinella marina; assembly: GCA_900303285.1. Taxonomy (NCBI): domain Eukaryota; kingdom Metazoa; phylum Chordata; class Amphibia; order Anura; family Bufonidae; genus Rhinella; species Rhinella marina. The sequence goes on along the minus strand of ONZH01024477.1, from coordinate 1,295 downwards.
ACTAAAATGGCGACTGCACGTGTTTGGACATGGAGAAAGGAACATGAGAGAGGGAGGGATCACCCACAATGCCATGCATGCAGCCAATCAGCAGCCAGCCAGCCCTGTGATGTCACAGCCCTATAAATAGTGTCAGCCATTTTAGATTCTGTCATTCTACAGTGAACTCAGTGCGGGGACAGACGTTTGCAGGCGTTAGGGCAACTGATAGAAAACCTCCTGAAAAGTGCAAATTGCTGAATAGAAGTGTAGGGAAAGGATAGGAATTGAAGTATTGAAGCAGAACAGGTTTCCATTGGGGTGTTTAGAGACATAACAGTGAACTTAGTGCAGGGAGAGACGTTTGCAGGGGCTAGGCAAAGTGTTACAAAACCTCCTAAAAAGTACAAATTGCTGAATAGAAGTGTAGGGAAAGGATAGGGATTGATGTATTGAAGTCAGAACAGGCTTTTATTGGGGTGTTTAGAGACAGTGTGAGATCTGGAAAGAAGTGCAACAACAGGGTAATAGGAAAAATGGTATTACACCTTGGTTTCAGTGACTGGGATTCAAAATTGCCATGATACTGCTGCTCATGTCAGGTTTGCCTCTGTAATTCTTGTTATTGGGGTTTAGTTAACCCTTGTGCGCTGTAGTTACATTTAGTACAGAACTTTTTGGTGGTTTTAGTGTTGGGGCTTATTAGCTGTGTTGAAGTGGGACAATGGCAGCCCTTTGTAGCGTGTATTATTCTCAAGAAAAAAGAGTTTTAGTTGGCGTACAGTGCCAAAGTTCTATATAGTAAAGTGTTCTACCCGCTATAAGTGTTTTTAAAAAATGTATTATTCGCTCTGTGTTTCTCAAGAAAATGATTATTACTAGGTGTATAGTGCCAAAGTTCTATATTTTAAAAGCTACTGGCATTTATTGCTGTTGCCCAAAAAGCGTATTATTCGCTCTGTGTTGAACTGAGACAATTACAGCCCGTTGTACCGTGTATTATTCTCAAGAAAAAGAGTTTTACCAGGCATACAGCGCCAAAGTTCTGTATTTTAAAAGCTACTGGCATTTATTGCTGTTGCCCAAAAAACGTATTATTCACTCGGTGTTGAACTGAGACAATTGCAGCCCGTTGTAGCATGTATTATTCACAAGAAAACAATTATTACTAGGCGTATAGCACCAAAGTTCTATATTTTAAAAGCTACTGGCATTTATTGCTGTTGCCAAAAAAAATTTATTATTCGCTCGGTGTTGAAGTGGGACAATTACAGCCCATTGTAGCGTGTATTATTCTCAAGAAATAGAGTTTTAGT